>ML780766.1:803639-815468 GCA_009831015.1 Picea engelmannii | reverse complement strand
TTTGAGTTATATAGCCCCTAAAGATGTTGATAAGTGTAAACTACAACCACAAAAACATACCAAGCCATGGTTGGTATAGTTAGCCACTGGCACCAAAAGAAGGGTAGCAGAGGTTATACCAGCCTGCCAATTGATGTTGGGTAAATTCCCCACCCAAGCAACCCTTAACTTATTACCCCTGGGATCGTATGATCTGTTGATTGGTATGGAGTGGCTAGCCACCCATAAATCCAGATTGGACTGTTACCATTAAACCTTAGAATGTGTAAGTAAAGAAGGGAAAAGGATAACCCTTCAAGGGATCCGAAAACTTGTCTCAGTAAGACAAATATCAGCTCTGCAAATGAGAAAGTATTGCCGAAAGGGATGTCCCCTATATGAAATACAGGTGTTGAAAACAATCGAAGGTGACAAACCAAGCCCTGATGATCACCCTATCCTGAGAAAATACAAAGATGTGTTTCCGGAAGAGGTACTGGGTCTACGTCCGAGAAGGGACATAGACTTATCGATAGAACTTGCACTAGGAGCGATGCTAGTGTCTAGGACACCCTACCGGATGAGCACACCCGAGTTAGTTGAACTCAAGTTGCAATTAAAAGAAATGATGGATAAGGGCTATATTCGACCCAACGTGTCTCCATGGGGAGCACCAGTCTTGTTTGTGAAAAAGAAGGATCGTACCCTTATAATGCGTATATATTATAGGCAACTCAATAAGGTAACCATAAAGAACAAGTACCCCTTGCCCAGGATCGATGGCATGTTCGATCAATTGGGGGGTGCGTCTATTTTCTCAAAGATTGACTTGAGGTCAGGATACCATCAAGTCTGAATTAAGGGTGAAGACATCCATAAAACTGCCTTCGAACATGGTATGTTCACTATGAGTTCGTGGTAGTGCCATTTGGGTTAACCAATGCCCCTGCCACTTTTATGTGTTTGATGAACAATTTATTCAACAAATTCCTAGAAAAAATTGTGCTGGTTTTTATTGACGATATATTAATTTACTCTAAGAATAGAGAAGGGCATGAAGAACATCTTAAGCTTGTGTTGCAAGTACTAAGAGAACATCAACTCTATGCCAAATTCAACAAATGCGAATTCTTCCAGAAGCAAATACATTACTTAGGCCATGTTCTATCCGAAGAAGGAGTAGCAGTAGACCCTGATAAAATTAGGTCTATCATGGAATGGCCTACCCCAAAGGACGTTTCGAATATCAGATCCTTTATGGGATTAGCAGGATACTATAGGAGATTTATAAAAGTATTCTCCAAGATTGGTTGTCCAATCACTGCCCTCCAGAAGAAGGGGACAAAATTCCTATGGACACAGAAATGTGGAGAAATATTTCAAACCCTGAAACGTCTACTGACCCATGCACTCGTGCTGAAGATCGTCGATCCCAAAGATGACTTCCTCATGGGCACAGATGCCTGTAAGAAAGGGATCAGAGGAGTCCTTATGCAAGGAGGAAGTGTGGTCTGCTATGAATCCTGAAAATTGAATGAGCACGAAGTCAACTATGTGACCCATGATCTAGAGCTGGCTGCCATAGTGCATGCCTTGAAAATGTGGAGGCACTACCTCCTGGGAAGAAAATTTGTACTTATGACAGATCACTGTGGATTGCGATATCTGTTTGACCAACCAAATCTCAATGCTAGACAAGCTAGGTGGATGGCCCTCCTTAGCGAGTTTGATTTCGAAATCAAACACATTAAAGGAAAGGAAAATAGGGTGGTCAATGCCCTTAGAAGAAGTATGAAAACAATTCACCTGGAAGTGGTGAGCATCTGTAAGACAGATGTCAAGGAAAGAGTTAGAAATGCACAAGAGTCAGACACATTCTTCCAGACTGTGACCTCGTACCTGTAGCAAGAACCCATAGGGATAAATTATGGAGACTACCAGATGATGGAAGAAGGTCTGCTCACTTACCGAAGCAGATTGTACATTCTAGATTGTGATGTTTTGAAGAGGTTCATACTAGATGAACTACATAAAATACCCTATACTGGTCATCTAGGATACCGAAAGATGATCACGGCCACCAGGAAACAATTCTATTGGCTTGGGTTGAAGAAAGACATGGCCGAGTACCTAGCCAAATGCATAGAATGCCAACAAGTAAAAGAAGAACACCGACACCCAACGGGATTATTACAACCTCTACCAATCCCAGAATGGAAATGGGAAACCATCTCCATGGACTTCATCACCGGATTACCAACCTCGACCAAATAGAATGACGCCATCATGGTAGTAGTGGATAAATTGAGTAAGTCTTCTCATTTCATCCCTGTCAAATCAACTTGCAAGGAAATAGATATCGCCTAGGTATTCATGAAGGAGATATTCAGACTGCATGGCATGCCAAAAGAGATCGTGTCTGACAGAGACACGAAGTTCACTTCCAACTTTTGGAAATCACTGATGGCGGGTTTAGAGACCAAATTGTTGTTTAGAACTGCCTATCACCCTCAAACCAACGGACAGACAGAAAGAGTGAACCAAATACTTGAATACATACTAAGAATGCATGTAATGAATCAACCCAAGAAGTGGGAAGACTACCTACCACTGGTAGAATTCACCTACAACAACGACTACCAAGAATCCTTAAAGATGAGTCCCTTCGAAGTCCTCTATGGTAGGCTGTGTAACACTCCATTCAATTGGAGTAATCCCATAAACAAGATTTCTTTTGGACCCGACATGTTGAAATAAACAGTACAACAAGTGACTCAGATAAAACAAAATCTGAAGGTCGCTTAGAACCGACAGAAAAGTTATGCCGACCAAAATAGAACTCCAAGAGAGTTCAAAGCAGGAGATCATGTATATCTCAGAGTTAGTCCTAGGAAAAGTTCCCTGAAAATGGGAGCTTGTGCCAAGTTAGCACCTCGGTATTGTGGACCCTTTGAGGTTCTAGATAGAGTGGGACCTGTAGCCTATAGGATAGCACTTCCTCCCACAGTAAAATCACATAATGTTTTCCATGTTTCATTATTGAAGAAATATGTACATGATGCTAACCATATAATTGATTGGTCTGTGATCCAGGTGGAATCGGAGGGAGAATTTCTACCAGAACCTCAATGCATACTGGACAGAAAGGAAACCTTGCTCTGGAACCGAACCATTGCACAGGTCAAGGTGCAGTGGAAACATTTTGGCCCAGATGAGGCTACATGGGAAATGGAGGATGCCATGAAATAGGCATATCCGATTTTGTTTACATCTGTACATGCATGTCAAGTTGATATATATAACATCGAGGATGATGTTCCTTTAAGGGGGAGGGAATTGTAACACCCTGTTTCCCCCAGTCTGTAAAAATAACTATACTGGCCAAGTATTTTGGAAAACTCAGAAATGTGAATGTGTGATATGAATGGACCTTGTGAAAAAGGTCGATGAATGTAAATAATATTATGAATATATATATTGCAGGAATACTGAGAGGGGGATGTGCTGAAAAAGAGATCACGATGGTTGAAGAAAGGTGGTGGAAGGCACCTGGAATAGTGGCATTAACTTCCACTGAAACCAATACATTATTTGGACTTCACTGGCCCGAAGAACCAAGAGCGGTTTGCTAGCCCCAAATTAAATCACTCACCAGGTTGGTAGGTAAATGGCTCCTCATGAGTGATGAGGGATGGGGGTGAATTTCCCATCCATATAGTCCTTAGAATTGACCACCGCGAGGAAGATTGTGCCACACACAACCTCGCCGAAAAGTAAAAAGGCAGGAAGAGTGTGCGATCAAGGGGTAGACGCGAGGGAAAGAGGAAGAGAGATCAGAAGAACTCTGGAAAAACTACAAAGTGAGTGATAGCAGAGAAGAAGGAGAGTAACCTTCGTTCTCGGTCACTGGAAAATAGAGACTCAGTCTCGCAACATCTTGGTCTCATCTTGGGGGTGGCTAGTGGTAAATCCATTCGGAATCGCTAAGCCTACGGTTGGGTGGAAACAAGCACCCCTCTCAGCAATTGAAAACACAACTGGTGTTATTTCTGATAATTGTTTTATATCTTGCATCTTGAAATGTATATTCTGTCATTTATGCTCATAGTCTGTGCAATTATGAATGGTTTCAGTATAAGACTATTTTCATGGTGTTTTGATAAAAAATGATGGCTGCATGTTTTTATTGGAAAGACCACGTATGGCTTATGTTTATATATATATATATATATATATATATATATATGCTGAACTAATACATATTTTCAAGTCTTCTCTCGGGATATTTGTTCTTGTGTTTATCCTACCTGATGCCTTGGATAGATTTCCCCATGAAGGAACCCTTTCGAGACCACTCCCTTACCTTCGAGAAGACTTTCCAGTCTGGTCTTCAAAACCTGGTGTAAATTACCCGAGGACCAGAAGGAGGATGTTATAGTTTAAGTATTAAAATCTTGCACGAGGGAGAATGGTCATCGTAGACCTCAACATTTCGGCATTTCGGTACCCAGAATACCCAAGGGCGAGTCCCCTTGCACTCGCAAGTCTCGAAACCCCGACTTGCGAAATATCGAATTATTAGCGTGGGGGTAAATTAAGAGTTTTCGGAGTTTCGGCACCCGATGTATCTAGGTGCGAGTTTTATTGTACTCGCGAGTCCCGAAACCCCGACCCGCGAAATTCTGAAATGACAGCATGTGGTTGAGTTAGGACCTTTTGGTGGTTCGGTACCCAAGTTAACCTTCCTTTTGCAAAATGCACGAACGATATCCCTTCGAAAGATCTAAGGTCTGTTATGACCGTTAAATTTTATGAAGGAACGAGGGCGTTAATGCCTCAACCACTTTCCTTTTATCTTCGTAAGTAGCGAATAAATCGGGACCGTAGATCCCCAGGGTTCGTGGGAGTATCTGGACCGTCCATTTATAGGACACGTGGCTGCGAGTAAGCATTTCAGCGTTTCGATACTCGGGAAGACAAAGGGGAAGAACCCTGATCATCGCAAGTCGTGAAACCCCGAAATAATTTAGGGAGTGGATGAGATAGGATAGTTCGACATTTCGGTACCCGGGATACCTAAGTGCAAGTCCCTTTATACTCACAATTCTCAAATCTCCGGTCCATGAAATTCTGATGGGAGAAACCCTGAAATAGGTGTGTAGGTTTTGGAGTCAGTATTTCAGAGTTTCATCTCCCAAAAGGTCTAGGCGCGAGATATCCTGTCTGCGCACATCGCGAAACTCTGATTCGCGAAATCCCGAAATGATAATAGGATGGAGTAGCTATGAGTTTTCAGTGTTCCGGCTCCCGGGAAAACCTAGGAGCGAGACTTCTTGTCATTATCCATCGCAAAATATTGAAGTATGAGATCTGGAAAAGTTCTAGCGTGGGCAAGCCTTGGTGTTTCGGTGTTTTGGCAATCAGGAAACCCAAGGGTCAGTCTTCTTGTACACGTCAGTCCCGAAATCTCGATGGGTGAAGTCTTGAAAGAACAATACACGGATAGGTTACGAGACTTCGGCACTTCGGAAATCAGAATGCTCAAGGGCATATTCCCTTGTACTCGCATCTCCCGAACTCCTGACTTGTGAAGTCCCGAAATGGCTTAACACGGATGGTATTTGGTGCGTCAGTGTTTCGGCACCCGAGATACCTGACGGCAAGTTTTCTTATGCTCACCAGCCTCGAAAACCCGGTCTGTGAATTCCTGAAATGGACTGAGCGACACATATATACAACTATACGTATGTTAAGGTTTCATAGTTTTGGCTCCTAGGAAACCTAAGTGCGAGACCTCCTGTCATCGCATATCTAGAATTCCCGATGGCAGAAATCCTGAAACAGGGAAGTATGTTTAGAGTTAGTAATTCGGAGTTCGGCTCCTGGAAGACCCTGATGTGAGACCTTCTGTCATCGCATCCCCCGAACTCCCGACTTGCAAAATCCCGATAGGCGAAGTCCTGAAATGGATTCGGACACATGGTTTTGGTGTTTCATCTTTCTGGTGCCCGGGACTCTCAAGGGTCAGTTTTCCTTGTAATTTGCTAGCCGCGAAATTTCGATGGATGAAACCTCGAAATGAACAAGGGAATACATGTATCGCGATTTCCCGTATCGCGAAAGTCGATGAGTACCCTCCAATAAGGCCTGTGGCCATAACCGCCGATCAGATGAGTGCGGATAAGGGATGATAGGATCTGTATCAGGTCCCATAGGGACTCGGGGAAATTCTATTTCTCGGAGAAAAGAAGAAAAGGCCGAAATTTTTTAAATTCCATAGTGGGTGTGTTACACCAAGTCTGTGTTTCCCATGTTTTTCTATCCCGTCCTTGGTGTCTTTGATGTGACTGGGAACCTATATTGAAAAGTGTCAAATGCGTAATTAGATGTTGCAATGACGATAAAGCATCATAATTACATTATTAGTAGTGTCTCATACCTTCCTGAGCCAAGTGGTGTCTTTCCTTCTTTTCAGAGCATCTTCTCCTTTGCATCTTCCTGTAGGGACTTCCACTCCCTCTCATGAATCATTAGAGGATTCTCATACCTAGGGTTCTTTTGAAAATGAACCCTATATTGGTCCCATAGATATTTCAAATGTGTGCCTATTTTTTAGGATACTCTAGATTTATTGAAGGTACCCTCACCAAACAGACCAACCAACTTATTAATGAATTCATCTTTTAACTTGGAACTTTGGGAATTCCATCATGTGTGTATGATGGGCCCAAAGACATCCAAGGCCATGTCATCCATGCATATATAAAATGCATCATTTCCTACAAACCAACATTATCATTAGTTTAAAATAATCACACGTTATATGAAAATTTCAAAAAGATTGTACTTAACAATTAAAGGGCATCTTAAATACTTGGAAGCTTGTCTATTTTCATAGGGATGAGTTCCTTGTCTACCAAAAAGGAAACATGTAGTGTTTTTGTTCTAGTGACATAGGAAGATCCAGGGAGGCATGATTCAAAATACGCAATGCCATGTTTTGCATCCACAACATCCCATGCATATTCTGACATGTGTTGGTCAAGGTCGGGTGTAGTACCCACATCAACCCTAGGAGGTGTACCGGTCTGATTGAATGGTGTAGTACCAACATAGACACCGACCCTGGGGAGTGTACCCGTATGATGTTGTTCCAGTGTAGCAATGGCGTTGTTACCAATACTGACCTCCGTAGGCACACCCCGGGGATAAAAAATCCACAAAAACTCCTGTAAAATTAAAGAGTTTTTAATGGACTTATAAGAGTATATAAATTGAAATCCAAAATAAAAAAATGGGATAATCAAATATCTTTCTTAACCCATAGCGATCAATTATGTCCACCAAGGCATTAACTATTTTTGTTATCTCCTGTGTCTGCAGCCGAATCCGAATCAAAGAATGGAGTTCCATGTTTTCTTTTCTCACAATCTTCCTTATTGTTTTATTTGGGTTCGTGGAGGAAACATTTTCTTCTTCGGGAGTATCTGTGGACCGATCTGAGGCTGTTTCCTTCCCCTTATCAACCTGGGAGAAGCGTATATTAGAATTAGAAAAATATAATAAATTCAAATATATGAGAAATAAATTTAGTTCACGAATACGCATCGGCCAAAAACATGGCATGATAAAAAAATAAAAGTAAAGAGTGACTAAAGAACAAAATGAAAATAATAAAAAATAAGATTCATTGCCTACATGTTGGGTAAAATAGTATACATACCACCCGCATAATAACAACGTATGTATCTATTCGATTGAAATTGTAATCAATCAACAACTCTTCCCCTGCAACTATTGATTTTATTGCACATAGAAATACACAGTTTCCTTCACGCCCCTCAAATACACAATTGGGTTTCTTATTTGTGAGCGTGGGTCATGTATTGATTATAAACCTTGCAATATACTCCGCTTCTTTTGGCCTTCCGTCAATAGACATAGTTTCTCCTTTATTTTGATCATTGTCTTTTAGTTGTATATAATTTGCAACCACACCATATCTTCACATACTTTTTGTATATTGGACTAGTAGTATCCAATCTTTGTAGATGTAACAGGGTATAACATACTCCATCAATTCAGTTAATTCGTCTTAACAAACCTTTATTCCATCCATGGAAATTATCCCCAAACCATGTAATGACGATGGAGCAATGCAGTATATCCTTTCGTTGACACAAAAATCAATGTTTATTTGAGGAAGATCCTTGGGTACCCATCATTTCACTATATTTTTGTACCTCAAGGGCACCTCGATTTCGTCTATCCTCAGATCATCATAAGAACATGACCCCTCTCTAGCGATAAAAAATTCCATGTGTCTATGGAATTTTCTTCTAATCTTCTCACCTCTAGTTGATCTCTACCTGTTACAGCTACTAGATGTCTCACTTTCCTCTATTCTACCTGAACTTACCTCACTCGATGAAGATAGATATAAAAAACAACTTTTTTCTTGTACTTCCTATAACACCATAAAATTAGATAAACAATCAACGAGTATCATAAGGTTTATGATGAAAATCTTGAGGAAACCACAAGAACATATTATTACAAGTGAATTTTGTTGTTACAATAAAATTCTCAATACACTCATTATTTTGCAAACTTAAACAAGTGATAAATTCCAATCTTGTAGTTGATGGGAGTACTGAAGAGTACTAATACAAGGTTGTTGGATTCTCTCAGAAAGAGGGAATCAACCTTGATGAGATTTAGGTTCTAGTTACTATAAGATTTTTTTAGAAAGAGGGAGTTGACCTTGTTGAAGGTTTTTCTTCAGGTATTGAATGCTCTATCACACATGTAGGGAGACCCCCACTCTCAAAGTATAAGATTCTATATAAGGGGTCTCCCTACATGTATATCCTTTGCATGTAGTTCATAAATATCATAATTTGGAGAAACAAGTCACAGGACAAGTCTCTCTTTGCTCATATTCCATGGATTCAAAACTCTAGTCTATGGATATTTACAGGGATGTGATACAACTTTCCTCCTCTAGTTTGAACATAGAAGGTTGGCTATTATCACATAACATGCCTATAACAACCACTTTTTGTAAATTCAGATCTAATTTTCCTATAATATGAAAAGTTGCAAGCATGTTTTCCTCCCTAGGGTCTAAATCTAAGCCTATAGAGCCACCAAGATTTACTATTTATTTATTTCCAAAGGCCTCATTACAGACATGTAGCTCTAGCACAACTTTGGGGAATCCCCTTTTATGCAATTTTGGCTAGAGAACAAGAACCCACTTGTACCCATTAAACAAATTTGGCTCAATAACAATCTAATTTTACCTTTAAACTCAATTTGTCTTCCCAAGGGGATCCCAATGAACTATGAGTGCATGCATCAATAAAGTAATCCCTCCTAGTTATCTATAATAAACAAAGAAAACATTATTCACTCAATTGTGATAGATATTAGGCTTAAGAAGCATGAGGTCTTAATATTAGAGAGACCAACACTATGAACAAGGCTATGGGACCAAAGATTATATAGAATCCAATTTTTGGAGGTAATGCATAGTGGAAGGAAGTAATACATATAAAGTACTTCCAACCAGGGGAAAGGCATGGAATCCTAGAGAACACCAGTTAGAACTCCCATGGATCCTCAATTTGGATACAGATAAAATAATCATTTTTCAATCTCTCTCATTCTTCTCATTTCCTCTTTCTCTCTTCTTCTACTTGCCTTTTATTCTCTTACTATTATTTAAGCTTGGATATTCATATTATTTCTTTCTTGTTTCCTCCTTTACTTGTTGAAGCCTTCATTATTCAATCACATTCTCCATCCTTTCCTTTTCCACTATTGCTTTATATGCATCTTCCTTTTCCATCATTTCTCTCTTGAAAAACTTTATTTCTAGTCATTTGTTTCTTTCCTTGAAGTCACTTTCTTCTTTAAAAATATCTCATCTAATTAAACAACCCTTATATAGAGATCCTCTTCTTTCCACACTTCATTATGGTATGGCCACCTATACTTACATTTACCGCATTATTGGTTGATGAAATATATAGGGTGTTGTAATTAGAATATATCCTCCAAAAAATAGAAGGTAGCCATGTTTTCTACTTCTTCCATTTAATCCTTAATGTCCTTGAAAATATATAACCCTACATAAAATGGTAAAAAATGATAGGAATTTCTTGTCTCGCATCGAATTTGTTCTAAATCTAGGTACAAGCATCTGATATGCTATCTCTTGGGGTGACAATTTGTCTTAGATAAGTTTGGGAGGTAAATGTGGAGCCTAAATATCTCCAAAGACTCAAATTGTTTCTCACTTATTAATGACATACAATTCACCCACCTCTCCAATAACTTTCAATGATTTCTCTAACATACATTTTTCTGGCACATAGAACAACAATTGATATAAGGGAGCTATACACCACTCACATATCTCGGTGTAATGGATTATATATATTTTCTCCCATAATATCTAACAATATATGTGAATAGGTGGATCCTTTGATTTCCATTACCAACAGATCCTTGGGAAGAAGTTGACAATGTAAATGAAGTATAACAAATATGATTCCATCTAGAAAGTTGGATGTTTTCCCAACTCTGTGTGTTTGGCCTTAGAGATGGCTTGGACCATTGCATAAAATAGGAGTGTTCTGTAGTTGAATACTATGCTTGGCTTGGTGACTGCATAAATTAGATTGTTAAGCCCTAATATTGGCTCATTACCCCTTAATTGGGGCATATTATATTAGTAATGTTATTTTATTTATGTCAGCTTTAGGCCATTAGTACCTCCTAGTCTCCTATATATACCAAGGAGACATTTTCATTTTGAATCATCTTGTACTTGAACATTTAAGTGGGGTAAAAGGAGGTTGCCCCCTCGAAGAGGCTTATTATATGAAATTATCTCTTTTTCAAGGCGTTGAGTACTTTTTCTGGGGTTTTTCTATGCTATCTTGATATTTGGTTCTTAACATATGGTATTAGAGCTCAAGGTCTTGGGGTTTCGCTGCTACATCTGAGACACCTTGGAATTTTCCCTATAACTTTTTTTTCTACAACGTTTTAGAAGGAACGACTTGGAGGATATTTAGTAGACGAATCAAGGTATGTTGGGTTCAAAATTCAGCTCTTGAGGCCTTACAATTTCGGAGATACAGCCTATACAAGATAGGGTTCTGGAATCATCCTAAACTAAGTCATTGCGTAATTTTCACTATAAATTTTTTTATGTAACGTTTGAGAGCTTTCACTCTAGAGGCCATTTACATAAATTAGTAAGGTATCTATGGTAAAACTTTCATCTTCTGGGTCATCTTACATTTGTAGATACACCTTGTGTAAGATGGGGTATCTGACTAGTCCTATTGACTAGTCTCAAGAAGGTGTTCTAGGTAAACAATCATAACTTATTCTTAGTGTATCCAAATTGAGTGGGACTAGTTGCATTGGATCATGGACAGTCTGTAGTATTTTGGGTGTGATTTTTATAATTTTATATCAATTATTTTGTGCGGGGCACGCTATACAAGTGAGATCTCTTGGAAAGTCCAAAATCGACAAGTTGTGGGGAAGTTACCGTAAATTCCACTTGGCACATCCAATTTTGATCAAACCTGTGGCATTGCAGAGAAGAAATATTAGAGAACTACATAAAAGAAAGTTTCATACCCAGAAGGGCCGAAACTTGAGAGATACAACAGAAGAAATATTGTCTAGCAGAACCACCTCAAAATCAAGGTTCAAAAGTGATACTTGGCCAACATGCCACCCAAAAAGAGAACTTCTACACCAACTAAGCCTCCAGAAAATCCTACTTGGACTCTTGATGAAGGTGAAGAAATGTGTAGGGACATA
>ML780766.1:745865-790217 GCA_009831015.1 Picea engelmannii | reverse complement strand
GAGAGAGAGAGAGAGAGAGAGAGAGAGAGAGAGAGAGAGAGAGAGAGAGAGAGAGAGAGAGTTGTAAACAATGAAGAGATGATGAATATAAGATTAGAGGTGTGTCTCTAAATAGGTTGTTGGCTTTCCCGGTTTGGGTTTCCAGGGTAAAATCTCAGTTTAACGTGTGTGTGTGTGCCATTGTATCTTTTATGTTTTCATTAAGAATCTATTTGCAGTAATTTATTGTACAAGGTTAAAATCTAAATTTGGTATCAAAGTTATTATTAGATTCATGGGGATGCCTTTGTGGCTAAGGGTTGAGCTCTGGTCTGTGATGAACATTGTTACAGTGGGAGATATGTGGCATCCATTCTTCAGGTGAAAATAAATGGCAGGAAGTTTGAAAATAGAGATCGATAAATTTAATGGAAAATTGTTTGAGTCGTGGAAGATCTGTTGGTGGAAAAATATCAGTGGATCACAGTAGATCTAGGTATTGCACCTACAAAAACATCAACAGAAGACTAGAATTTTTTTGATTGGAAAGCGAAGAGAGAAATCCAGTTGTGTCTCTCAGATTCATTATTATTGAATGCGTCATGGGAAGCTACAACAAAGGCATTATGGGATAAGTTAGGGTATTTGTATCAATAAAAGTCCCTAGTAAACAAACTATTCCTATAGAAGAAGTTGTACAACCTGAGGATGAAATATGGAGACTCTGTGACAAAGCATCTGAATGCGTTCAATACAATAGTAAGCTAGTTTTTATATGTTGATATTAATATTTATGATGAATATATGTGTATTAGTTTATTTTTCTCTTTACTAGACTCATGGGATGGTATGGTTGTGGCTATAGGTAGTAATACAACTACTTTAATTTTTGATGATCTGATCTCATCTTTGTTGTCAAAGGATATGAGACAGAAAAATATGGAAGGAAAAAGCACAAATGCCTTATTTGCAAGAGGATTCTCCCAAGAAAGAAATAGATCTAAGTCCTCAAGTGGGAGATCTAAATCTAAGGGAAGATCTCAATCTCCTAGAAAATTTGTAAAGGTATGCTAAAGAAGTGGAAAGCAAGGGAACTATAATAAGCAATGTAGATCCAAAAGTGTTGAGAGAGGGAAGGGATCTGAAGATGCTCCTTCTATAGAAGAAAAATCCTCCGCGAAAGAAGGAGGGGATGTGTACTTGGATTCTTCAAGCACACATGCAGATCATGAGGCATGGTTGGTTGACTCAGGTGCATCCTTTCATATGACTCCCCACAGGGAGTGGTTCTATGAATATGAAAGGTATGATGGAGGTGATGTTTTCCTAGGTGATGAATCGATATACAAAATAATAGGATGAGGAAAATTCAAGTTGAAGCTCATGGATGTAAGTATTAGAACACTCCTCAGTGTTCTGCACATCCTAGGATTGGTAATAAATTTTGTTTCTCTAAGAAAAATGGACGATACAGGGGTAAAAATGGTGTTTGAGAAATAAACTTGCGGGATGTTTTGAGAAGAAATGGTCTTGTTAAAGGGATTTTAGTTTGGAAATATCTATAATATATAGGGAAGCACTATTAGTGATGGGTGCAATAGTTTCATTAATCCCGAGATTGAAGTTGAAGAAGAAAAAAATACTACAGTCTCTAGAGAAAAGACTATGTTGTGGCATGAAAGATTTGGGCATATCGGAGAGAAGGGACTTCGACCACTACACAGTAAAGGTATGGTTGAAGGAATGTCTAACTACTCTCTGGATTTAGATTTATTTGAACATTTCATATATGGGAAGTAGAATCAAGTAAGGTTCACCTTTGGTGCAATGAGGGAAGAGGAAATATTACAATTGGTGCACAATGATGTGTTTGGAACTGTGTTAGTTCCATCACTAGGAAAACATGTGTACTATATATCATTTATAGATGACTTCTCAAGGAAGACATGGATATATTTCCTCAGGCAAAAATATGAAGTCTTTGATAGGTTTAAATAGTTTAAGTCTCTTGTGGAGAATCAAACAAAGAAAAGAATTAAGGTGTTGAGGAAAAATAATGGTGGAGAGTGTTGAGGAAATTAATTCGAAGAATTTTGTCAGAAGTGTGGTATAGCAAGGCATAAGAATACTCCATAAACACCTCAACATAATGGAGTTTCAGAAAGGGTGAAGGGGACATTGATGGAAAAATCAAGGTGCATGCTCGGTGGTGTTGGGTTAGGACAAGAATTATGGGTAGAGACAGTGGGTATTGCATGTTACCTGGTCAATCCATCACCCTCATCAACACCGGATGACAAGACTCCACACAAGGTATGAACTGGTAAGAAACCCTCTCTCACACATCTCAGGGTATTTGGCTATAATGCCTATGTTCATGTTCAAAAGGAAAATAGGAGTAAGCTAGACAAAAAGGTTGAAAAGTGAATATTTATTAGTAAAAAAGATGGTTTGAAAGGTTATAAGCTTTGGAACTCAAAAACTAAGAAGGAAGTGTATAGTTGAGATGTGGTATTTAGATAAATCAAAGATGTTTTCAAATAGAAAGTCCTACCAAGGAAGGAATAATCATATAAAATAGAGTTTGAGTTGAAGGATAATGAATTAGACTCTAAATATGAACAAGAATAAGAAGAAGAAGATCCTCATGCTCCAGTATTAAGGAGATTGGTTCAAGAAATAAGGCAATTGGAAAGGTGTACTCCAGTTGATTTCCATTCAAAATTTTCTTTGTTTATTATTGAACATGATCCTAGAACTATTAGGGAGGCAGTGGATTAAGATGATGGAAAACTCTAGAAAAAGGCCAGGGTTGAAGAAATGGAAGCCTTTGATCTAGAATTGGACCCAGGAGATAAGATGGGTCCAGGAAGGCCTAAAAATTAAAGTGCTCAAAATCTCTTTCAAACTGGACATGTGAGTAGACCTTGTTGATTCGAACCCAACACAACTTGAATGGGCTTGAAAGGATGTCGTATGACCAAGATATCATGATCTGTTCATTTTTCCAAACAGACAAAATATGAGGATTGTACAGTCTGTATAGTCCGTACAGTTCTGACATGGAAACTAACTGTACAGGTCGTACGACCGTAAAACTGACATGACAGGGTTAGTTGGCATGTTTATGTGGACAGGTTGTTGACTAAGAAGGTACAAGTGGACGAGTCAGGGTGTGACACATGGCACCACTGCAAGGGTGACACATGGCATGTTCGTACAGCTTACGTGGAAAGTACGTACAGTCTGTATGACATGTGGCAGGTATAGTGGATGCTGACTGGGTAGACACATTGGCAGACATGTGGTCGAATCTAGTTTTGACACGCGGTAGATTATTTGGGCGAATAATGTGGTTCCATGTGGCCCAGTCATGGGCTACCACATGGCACCTCTCCATTTGACAGTTGGGAAAAATTTGTATGGAGCGCACAGGATTCAAACCCGTGACCTCTCATTCGAGCTAGTGTCTTGGAAGGGTCGGGCTAGCCATCCTGCCCGTGGTGGTCCTTGATTACTTAGGGATAAAAATTACATTTAAAGTGATATGGTATGTCGTGTGGAGGAGAATAGGGTTGGGGCCTAGCCCCCAACATCGACACACTTGCATGGGACATTACCACAACCTTACCAAGGTACCAGGACTATATACGTTGGCGTGCAGAGTTTTGGGGTATAGCCCTGACACATACGACCATACGACATGACCCTCATTTAAGACTTAGTGTGAAGGTTAAGGGGTTAGCACCGGTCGGTCGGGCTAGCCCACCGACCAAGGGGCGTAACCAATGGCTAGACATCAGGGGGCTATCCAGAATTAGAGCACGTGGAATAATAATGCTTGGCCACATGCGCCATAGCATAGGACTAGGAGCAGAAATCCAAAGGACCAACGCACCAGCAGCCTAGCCCTTGGACACTTGGATGTGCACAGGTGACCAAGAGCCCTAAGAAAGGGGGATGCACCCTAATAATTACCAAAAGTGGGTTTTCCACTTTATAATAAAGATTTTTATTGATTTTCTCAACAGTTTGAGGGGATTTTAGTCATTTTTGGAGGATCTTGGGCCGTTTTTGAGGCCAGATCTTGGGGAGAAGTTGGGAGGTTGTTACCCACTTCAAGCCTATATAAACCATAGGCTCTTGAAGCCATGGACGAGAGTTAAGAGTAGAGAATTTTTTTTGAATTGTTGAGGCAAAGACATTTTTATGCAGGGAAGCCATTGAGGAGAGCACCTTTGTGGGCCATTTATGGGAGCTCCAGTCATCCGTTTTCAATGCCGTCACTTTTGTTGGGTTCTAGAGATCTGCTAGAACAAGACCAAATCAGTTTGTAAACCTTTTGGCACTATTTTGATGTTCATTTAAAGCTTCGAACATAAATAATAAAGCCTCACCCACTAAGACAAAGGCCCGAAGACGTAGGTGATATTTACGAACTTCGTTATCAGTTTGGTGTTTTATGGTTTTTTTTTCTTCATGCTTATTTTCATATCTATATATTTCTTAATGGATTCTATGTTTCCTCATTAATTTCTTCCTCTTTCATTAGTTTTCCTAAATGGTAATTTAATTCATGCAAGATAACTCAACCATTGTTGTTTAAAAGATATTTTTGGATCAAGTGGTATCATAGCTAGTTGACGGTTGGATTTTGAGTTTGCATGATTACAAGGAAAATGGAATCTATAGAGACACTTTCTCAAGATGAGAAGGATATGAGAAAAACTCTCTTTTCCATGGCCGATATGGTGAAAGTGTTGTATGAAGATTACTTGGAACAAAATAGATCGGTTCAAGAGAAAGCTTCAAAGAACGACAAAAGTGAAGAGTAATTGAAGGAAGTGCCTTCTACACCCAATTCAGAAATCATTTATTAGGCATGCAGTGGAATCCATTCATCAATTTTGCATTGTTCCCATAAACATGGTTCTTTTGGTGCATTTGAAAAACATACAAGAGGTATAGGTTTGAAATTGCTAACCAAGATGGGTTATGAAGGAAAGGGCCTTGGAATTGAGGGCCAAGGTATCGTTAATCCCATTGAGGTTGTGGAAAGACCTCGTTATTTAGGATTGGGATATGGAAAATAGGAGATTGAACCATTCTCCAAGATGGGCTCCAAAACATCGGAAGCAAGTGATGCTTCAAATGACCAGCCTAAGTCGTTGTAGGATTGATTCACGAAATTTGATGGTGTTTAACTCTTTGATGGTGATAGCGAATGCAAGTCATCTCCAAAGAAAAGTGAAGATCATCAAGGAAGGTATAATGGTTATGGTTATTCCAATTCTCTTTTTGATTATAAAAATCATAATCATGTAATCCAAACTTGTGGAATATGTATCCTTGTACTTTTTGTCATTCAACTAAGCATTGTGTGGCCAAGTGTTGGAAGAGACAATCTATGTACAAGAATATTATGTCAACCAGAAAGGAGACACGACATAAAAAATAAACTCCACAATGAAAGAAAGAGAAGGTAAAACAAGTATGGATGCCAAAAAACCATTGTACTTATTTCAACAGGGGTGGACATCAAAAGGCTAAATGTTGGAAGCTTAATATTGAACTTCATCCAAAGAAGGAAAAAAGGATTGTGCATGCACTCACCAAGGAATAGGAATTACCAGCGAAGAA
Source organism: Picea engelmannii (assembly GCA_009831015.1). Lineage (NCBI taxonomy): Eukaryota > Viridiplantae > Streptophyta > Pinopsida > Pinales > Pinaceae > Picea > Picea engelmannii. The sequence continues at coordinate 784,598 of ML780766.1, read as the reverse complement.
AGAGGAACACCATGAAGGAAAGAAAACAATCACTTGGTTATGCCAGAAGTGGATGTCACATCTTCATTGTATTTTTCTTCCATTAATTTAATCACACATGTTGAAATGATGACCTGTTATAACATCATTTTTGTACAACATCGTGTTTTTTTTTATCCTTATGAGTATGCAATCAGTAAGTTCCATTTTGTAAACTTTTGGAGGACCAAAAGGTCCTCAGTGGGGAGGTGTGATCCATAATTAGATACAGGAGCCAAGATGGGTCCAGGAAGGCCTAAAAATAAAAGTGTTTAGAATCTCCTCAAAACAGATGTGTGTGTGGGCCTCGTCGATACAAACCTAACGCAACTTGAACGGGCTCAAACAAACATCGTATGACTAAGATATCACTATCTGTTCGTTTTTCCAAACATGCAAAAATTGATGACTACACATCCCATATAGTGTTGACGTGGAAGCTGACTATACAGGTCGTACAACTGTACAAATGACATGGTAGGGTGCGTTGTCATGCTAATGTGGACAGGTTTTTGAGTAGGAAGGTACAGGTGGACGAGTCAGGGTATGACACATGGTACCACTGTAAGGGTGACACATGGCACATCTATACGACTGACATGGAAATTTCGTATAGTTCATATGATACGTGGTAGGTACAATGGATGTTGACTGGGAAGACACATTGAAAGACATGTGGTCGAATCCAATTTTGACATGTGGGAAATTATTTGGGTGAATAATGTGGTGCCACGTGGACTAGTCATGGGCTTCCATGTGGCACCCCTCCATTTGACAGTTGGGAAAAATTTGTATGGAGTGCACGAGATTCAAACCTATGACCTCTCATCCGGGCTAGTGTCTTGGCAGGGCTGGGCTAGCCATCCCGCCCATGGTGGTCCTTGATTACTATGGGCTAAACATTATATTTAAAGTGATACGATATGTCACGTGGAGGAGAATAGGGTTGGGGCCTAGCCCATAGCCCCGATGCACTTGCATGGGACCTTACCGCAACCTTACCACGGGACCAAGCCTATATACGTTTGTGTGCATATTTTTGGGGTATAGCCCTAGCACTTACGACCATACGACATGACCCTCATTTAAAAATTAGTGCAGAGGTTAAGGGGTTAGCCCCGGTCAGCCAGGCTAGCCTACCGACCAGGGGGTGTAACCAATGGATAAATGTTGGGGGGCTATCCTGGATTAGAGCACGTGGAAGCATAACGCTTCACCACATGTGTCATAGCATAGGACCAGGAGCAAAAATCCAGGGGACCAACACACCAATATCCTATCCCTTGGACACTTGGATGCACACATGTAACCAGGATCCCTAAGAAACAGGGTTGCACCCTAATAATTACCAAAAGTGGGGTTTTCCACTTTATAATAAATATTTTTAATGATTTTCTCGGTAGTTTGAGGGGATTTTGGTCATTTTTGGAGGATCTTGGGCCCTTTTTTAGGCCATATCTTGGGGAGAAGTTGGGAGGTTGTTATCCACTTGAGGCCTATATAAACCAGAGGCTCTTGAAGCCATGAAAGGGATTTCAGAGCAGAGAAATGTTGTTGAATTGTTGAGGCAAAGACATTTTTATGCAGGGAAGCTATTGTTGGAATACTGAGAGGGGGGGGGGGTGAATGAGTAATAACGTAATTATAATCCTTTTTCTCCAAATAATCCAAGTGTTATATCAATGTAGAATTATTATCCAATAATGAGCAATAAGAAATGAACAATCACACACATACACAGTACACCAGTGTTTTACGTGGAAACCCAAATCGAGAAAAAACCACAGAATGCTTTATCTTATATGTATTGAAGAATTACATTCATTGGAAGCACCAACTTCCTTTGTTTTCCATCTTCAAATGGAAGGAGGCTCCAATCCCCTAGTTTCTCAGGCTACAACCCGAGGGAAGCTCCAACTCCCCAATTCTCTGGATACAACCAGAAGGAGGCTACAACCCCCTATGTTCTTCGGCTACAACCAGAAGGTGGCTACAGCCACCTGTCCTTGCCTCGTCCAACCGCACTGAAGTAGAAGTAAAATGATGGAACCATTGTCACACTATCACTGTGAGATATACCATTGTAAACATGTACAAATAAACCTGAACCATGCATCAACCTGTACCTCAACCTATACCATAAACAAGTGCATCAACCATGCACCAACCTGTACCAAACAATCTGTAATCAACCTTTACCATAAACAAGTGCATCAACCATGCACCAACCTGTACCAAAAAATATGTAATCAACCTGTACCATAAACAAGTGCAACCAACCATGTACCAAGTATGTACCAATCATGTGTCAAGTACTCATCAACTATGACTCATCAATATGTACCATCATCATCAACTATACACCTCAACTTTGCACCAACCATGTACCCAAATTGTACCTCAACCAAAAGTCCTCATCAATTTCATAATCCAAATATGATTTGTAACTCTGTAATAGACCTAGTGTATATGATCACATACCTGCAAACCTTCCTTAACTTTAACAACAAGAGACTAGCATTTTCATCAAACATTTCTTTAGTCTCACAAGACTAGTTTTGGATTAGTCAACAACCCTAACTTGAAATAATCATAAATTTGTACATGTAATGAATAAAGATATGAAACTGATACATGATGTTCTTCAGTGTGTTTTATGCAATTCCTCCAGGTKTCACTACTTGGAACCTCTCAGAAAATTATTTATGGCAAAAATAACACACCTTGTTGAATTCTGGTTTATTCTAGAGAGCGACCTTGTAGAGCGTACCCCGCACAGAATATTTTTTTAATTTATCTAAAATTGTTACACAACATAATAAAGACTTTAATCGAACCAAAAAATTTGGTTTTTTCTTAATTTGGATCTGTTATGAAGAATTTATGACGTTTTTACCCGAAACACCTGTTTTTGACTAGTTTCAAGACTAGCCACAAACCCTATTTTCCACAGAGTGTAACTCCAAAAATACAACAACCCAAAAGATGAATTTTTTACCATATATAATTGGATATGTTTCCTCAATGGATATCAATTTTATGGTCTGAATCATTCTAGAAAAAAAATTATTGCGAAAATGGTGAGATGACTTGAAAAAAACATACCTTAGAAAGCATCATCAAAATAATTTATCCTTCCTTGAATTCCGACCTTCTTTTCTTCACTTTACTCATAAATTCGGATTAGATATCCTTTGGTTACCTCAAAAACATATAGGTATTCAATATGCTCAAGTGTGTCTTAAATGAGAGAGCCTTGCCTCTTATTTATACTCTCCAAGTAGCTTCCTTAAAAACATCTTCTAAGTCACTTTGCCCACTTTCCTTATTTCAGGGTTAACCCACTTCTAATTTCTCCATTAAATTTATTATTGAATTAATTTATTTTGTGTTCACTTTGAATTATATTACAATCATCACTTCACTTTATTATTTACCTTTTAAAATCTCTTAAACCACTTTGACTACTTTGACCTTTTGGGGCTTCTAGATGACATATGAGGGTCCTCCAACTTCGTAAGGCCATAACTCTCAAACCGTGAGGAGTTATGTGACGTTCCACATACCACCAAAAATGGAATGACATGTACTATCCATATAGAATAGTATTACCTGGAAATATATCAAAACTCATACCGGTATCCATAAAAAAAACTTGGGTCCATTACCCAAAACTGGGTTCTCCAACTTCTCATGGCCATAACTCTCTAACCATGAGGAGTTATGTGACGTTCCACATAGCATCGAAAATGGAATTACAAGAACTATCCATATAGGATAGTTTCACTGGAAAATTCTCCGGTGTTCATCTCATTATTCCACAAATAATCATGGGTTCTCTAATGATACTTCTAGGATAACTCAATCCGCAAAGCATCTTCCCATGAGGGATTTCACCATAAGGGGACCACGTTGGAGTTCATCCATTTCTACTTATTATAAAACATGACAAGAAAATAATGAGTCATCTTTACATCAAACAATATTGGGCCCATTACCCAACCTTTGTGCTATGGGGCTTTCTTCAAGGGTTGACATCAATGAAAAACAACCTTAATCAACAATCTCCCCCTTTGGCATTGATGGACACACTCTGATGCAATACTAAAATCATATCACTCATGATCCCCCTAGAACCATGCCTATGTCCTCTCCCTCTATTCTCTCCATCCGATAAATCTCTCCCCCTTTGTCATCAATGGCAAAGGTATCTTTCCATCCAGGGTTGCTCCCCCTGACTAAATTGTCTTCTTATGGTGTTTCTTTGTGTAAATATAAGACATATAAGATGAGCATTCAAAAAGAATTCATTTTGGAGTAAAAATAACTCCAAGTCTCTGGCAAATATATTCAAAGGATTCCTGTGGAAGTTGTTTTGTGAATATGTCTGCCACTTGTTCTTTTGTGCCCACATACTCAACTTTTATGTTCTTTTCTGCAACCTGGTCCTATAGAAAGTGATACTTTATTGGAATGTGCTTCATCTTGGAGTGCATCATCGGGTTCTTCGAGATACTTATGACACTTTTATTATCACAATAGATTGGAATGGGCTCATCATACTCAACCTGTATATCTATCAGAGTTTGTTTCATCCAAAGAACCTGTGTATAACATGATGTTGCTGCAATATACTTTGCCTCGGCTGTATATAAAGATATTGATGATTGTTTATTGCTTATCCATGATACTAAACACTCACCCAAGTAGAATGATACTCCACTGGTGCTTCGTCGATCATCAATACAACCTGCCCAAACTGTATCTGTGTAGGCAATAAGTGATAGATCCTTTCCTTTTGGATACCATAATCCAAACTCTTATGTTCCTTTGAGATATCTGAAAATCCTCTTCACTACTAACACATGTGACTCCTTTGGTGCTGCTTGAAATCGTGCCACCTTTCCAACTGCCTACATTACATTTGGTCTGGATGCTTTCACATATAGTAGGATGCCAATCATTGACCTGTATTGCATTTGATCTATAGACTTCGAATCATCATCTTTTCTCAACTTGCAACTGGTTTGCATGGGATTGATAACTAGTTTGCAATCTTCCACTCTGAACCTCTTTAGCATTTCTCTAATATACTTGGTTTGAGAAATAAAGATTTCTTGGTTGCTTTGACGTATATGAAATCCCAAAAAGAAGGATAGTTCTCCAAGTAACGACATTTCAAATTCATTTTGCATATCTTTTGCAAATTTCTGGCTTAACCTATCATCATCACTACCAAAAATAATATCATCAACATAAACTTCAATTAATAAAATATTACCTTCATTTACCTTGATGTAGAGGTTGTTGTCTGCACTTCCTTTTCTGAACCCTGCCTGCTATAGATACTTATCCAATCTAGAGTAGCATGCTCTAGGAGCTTGTTTTAGACCATACAAGGCATTCTTTAATTTACACACATAATCTGCGTTCTCTAACAACTGAAATCCTTCTAGTTGTTCAATGTAGACTTCTTCTTCAAGTTCCCCATTTAGAAAAGATGATTTTATGTCCATCTGATATACTTTAACATTTTTGGAGCATGCATAGGCTAAAAGCAACCGGATTGCTTCCATTCTGGCAACTAGAGAAAATGTCTCTTCAATGTCGATTCCTTCAATCTGTGCATATCCTTTACATACCAATCTATATTTGTTCCTTGTAACTTGTCCATCTTCATTTAATTTATTCCTGAAAACCCATTTTGTGCCAATCACATTCTTATTCTTTGGTCTTAGAACCAGTTCCCAAGTGTCATTTTTCTCTATTTGATCCAATTCTTCATTCATGGCCTTATTCCAAAATTCATCCTTGTTGGCTTCTTCAAAACAGTTTGGTTCAATTGTAGATAAGAGTTCTAGGTGTGTTTGTTCTAGTGAACGTATTTTTCTTCTAGTCCCAACTCCTGCATCTTTGTTTCCAATAATTTGATCTGAAGGATGATTCTCCTGTTCTCGTTTGTTAGGTGTCTTTGGAGATACTTGTTAAACTTTCTCTTTTGTTTCTATCAGATTCTCTTCATCTTCCTCTTTTGCTTCATCTTTTGCTTCGTCTTCTTCGAAAATTTGTTCCATTGATATGTTTTCTTCTTCCTTTGATTTTGGTCTGCCTGTTTCATCAATTGTTACATTGATACTTTCCACAACTTTGTTCAATCTTAGATTGTAACACGTGTATGCTTTCCTTGTACTTGAGTAACCAACAAGTAATCCTTTGTCCACATGAGAGTCAAACTTTCCCATTCTTCGATCTTCTCTTTTGATGTAGCATTTGCTTCCAAAAACTCTGAAGTGCTTCACATTTGTTGGTCTTCCTTTCCATAGCTCGTAGGGAGTTTTATCAGTGTCGTTTCTGAGCAGTACTTTGTTTTGAATGTGAACTGTTGTATGCACTACCTGTGTCCAAAATATATCTATCAATTTGGAATCCATTAGCATTGTTCAAGCCATTTCTTGTACTGTCTTGTTCTTTCTTTCAACAACTCCATTCTGTTGAGGTGTCCTAGAAACGAAGAATTGTCTTTTTATTCCATGACTGCTGTAGTAGTCCATAAATTTCTTTGAAGTGAAATCTCCTCGATTATCAGATCTCAAGCATTTGATTCTTGAATCCATCTCATTTTCAACCATTTTCTTGTAGATATTGAAGTTTTCAAAAGCTTCTAATTTGTTCTTGAGAAAGCAAACTGCAGTCATTCTTTTATAATCGTCAACTACTAACATAAAGTATCTCCCACCTTTTAATCCCTTTGTTGTAGTTGGTCCAACTAGATCAGTATGCACAATTTCCAGTGGTATTGTTGTTGAATATTCCTTTGATTTGAACCTGGCCTTTGTTTGCTTTCCTTGTTGACAATGCTTGCATAAATTGTTGGTTGGTTTCGTGATCTGGGGCATTTCTATGATTGCTTCTCTTTTGTTGACTTTGACAAGGTTATCAAAATGGATGTGACCCATTCTTCTGTGCCATAGCCAACTTTCATCTTCCTTTCCTAGACAACACTTTTCATTTCCAATTTCACTTAACACATAAATGTTGTTTGAAGTTCTTGTAGTTTTACCGACCAATTTCCCTGAACCTTCTCTTCTTATCTCACACTTTTGTGAATCAAAAGTAACTTTATGACCTTGGTCACACATTTGACTCACACTTAGAAGATTATGTTTCATATCTTCTACCAGTAGAACATTTTGTGCCTTTTTCATCTTGTTCCCAATTCGGACTGTGCCTTCTCCAATGATTTTGGTTGATCTATCATTTCTGAAGGAAACTGATCCATTTCTTTCCTTTCACAATGTAAGAAATTTGTCTCTATCACCTGTCATGTGTTTTGAACACCCACTGTCAACATACCAACCATGTTTCTTCTGCTTATCTTGTAGAGCAATTGTGCATTCGTCATTGCTATACTGATATTTCTTTCTTATCCATGTCGTTTTCTAAGGTTCTTGTCTGTGACTGTTGTTATTCTGTTGAGGTTCTTTAGGAGGGACTGTCATTCTGCAACTTTTGGCCACGTGTCCAAAATTGTTACATTTGTAACATTCCACTTCAGTGCTCAAAGATTCAAACCTACTGTAACTTCTTCTTTGTGTTTCACTAGGTCTTATTGAGTAACCCCTTTGTGTATGACTGTCAAAGTTGTTATTGTTCATGTTGTTAGCTCTGCAATTCATAGCTTTATGTCCAAAATTATTACATGCATAACATAAACCAAAAAATATAGTTTGATACCTGGGAGTTGAATATATTCTGAAAGAAGGTGCTCTTATGAATCCTTCTTCTTCTTGAGGCCTATCTGTTTGTTGTTGATTCTGAAATCTAAATCTTCTCGGTGGAGGAGTGTCCCTATAATATTCCTTGTACATCTTCCTATCCCCTTTGATTGTTTCTGCATAGATTTTTGGATTTGTTTCTTGCTCTATTATTTTGGAGCTTGATTCCTTTTTTGTCTGATTGTATCCAAGTCCAGACTTGTCAAGATGAGATTTTTGACTGTTGATAATGTCATCCATAAATTTTGAGCTATTCTACATATTTTTCTTTTGAATATCCTTTCTTAGTGTGACAATATTTGCTTCCAAGTTTCCAATGATCTTGTCCTTTTCTTCTAGTTGTTCTTTGAGTGCTTCTTCAATTCTTTTATCTTCTTCTATTTGAATTTTCAATCTTGTGATAATTTGTTCTAGTTCTCGAGTGTCCTTTTTCTTGTCTAGTTATGCTTGTAGTTTCTTGTTTTTCTTTTTTTCTCTTCTGATAACTTCTATGGCACACATTAATTCTTCTCGATAGTCAACTTTTTCCTCTTCAATTTCATTTTCGACTTCTTCATATCCTTCTTCAGCTTCTTCATATTCTTCTTCGGAGTCTTCTTTGTTAGAATATTTTACTGCCAAGGGCCACTCTCCAAGTGCAAGCACCTGTAGCAACATCATACAAGCCATCACCCAAGCGCCATCCCCAACACAAGTGGATAGCCTTGGGCTCACTACATCGATATGCCATGTGAACATTGGCGTATATAAATACTTACAAGAGTTTGTACCCAAAGAATGTGGGATAATTCCCTAACTGTGAAACAAAACAAAAATGCAACAAATTCAATACCAGTTGTCATATTTTTGCACAGATGTCAAGTTTACCCAAAGTTTTATTAACAGGTGCTAAGAGAGATTGCATGGGTTTGGTGTTTTCTCATCCTCACCATCCTTGGTTGGTTTTTCCATTCTCTAGTTTCATTTAGGTCTGCTAGGAAATACGCCTTCGTCATTTGGTCAGTCAAAACCATCTCAAGCATTTGGGCGAACTCTGCAATTAATTCTTGTTTTTGGCCAAACACAGACATTGCAAGTTGGTACTATAGTGTTTGAGCTGCGAAATGGAAATAATATGTGGCAATGCAACACCATTTTCTCTTTGATTTCAACAAAGTCCAGTTGCATCCACCATTATTGCACTTGTGGTCTCAATAAGGAAAGATTCATCAACAGATCCATATACTATTTCATTGTTGGTCCTTTATTGCACATTAGTTTGTCATGGAAGATGCACACAACCCAGAAAACTCCTTGAAAAAGTAGAGTATTCTGACACAAGAGCAATAAAAAACATCTTATAACTCTATCAAAGTCTGTAAAACTATCAAATGGAATGTCTTAGGGTGTTTTTGCTGATGTGTTTTTGTGTTTGGGTTTGTGCTAAATACAGTGCATTCAATTCAAGATTCCATAAAGGAAGGCTAAGTGTATTTTAGAGGAGATTCAGGGCATAGAAAATCATAACAACACTAGGATTACCAAAATGATAGTTTTGTTCATATCTCAATGGAAAGAAAATGTGAGCTGACGGCAGTGGCGAGTGCAGCATTTGAGAATCAGTGTTAGTTTGGTTTTTTATGCCCAGTTTTCTTAATATATTAACAACAAAATTTGGAGGCAATCCCTCTGATAAGAGATCAAATTGACATGGGCCTGATAGTCAGGTCATTCTTGCGTTTGTGGGAGAGGGTATGAATCTGGATGAAATTGAGATGGAACTGTAGAAGGAATGCAAAATTTTTCCACATGGGCAGTTTTCTACCAAGGCTCTAGCTCATAGCTTTACTGTTCTTTCCCGAAACAAGGCCAAGGAAATGTCCTTCTCTAATTTGTATGTGTCTGAGCACTTAATCATAAATGTTGAAGATGTAGATTAGTGGGTGGATTATATTGAGAACGTAGGCTCTGTATTCTTAGGAAGGTGGAGCCCGAGAGAATTAGGAACTATGCAAGTGGCACATTGGCAAATGACAGATGGAAAAACCACTCACATTAAACAAATTTCCTTGTCAAGACTAACAACTATGGTGAAGGCAAACCCTTCCTGAGACTTTTCCAGAGGCTGATTGATTTTGTGTTGAATGCAAGTTGAAGAAAAAATCTAGTGCACAAAAGACTGTTCTCATATCATCTCATCCCCTAGTTAGACAATCAGTATCAGAATCTAATAAGCATATCAGAGAAAACACAAGTTATATTCCAGTTAGCAAGAAACAAGCAACTGGGATCTCCGATGAAAAATCCTTATTGCAAAGAGATAGCTCATTACTGGCATTGGAGGCAACAAAGGGTGTCATTTGTGCAGGATCACAAGAAATAGATATTTCTTTACATTCTAGAGATGGTATGCCAAAGGTTCCTCAAACAAAAAAAATTGATTGTGGGACTACCATTCTTTTATAGGATATGGATGTTTTCTTCAATATGTATGCATGCATTTTGCAGGATTTCAATCTGTTCAGATTGAAGACCTAAAACTATTTTGCAAATTAGGTGTCTGTACTCTTGGTCATCCAGAGAATGAAATTATAGTAGGCATTGAGATTACTACAGGTCCCCTGGGACAAGGAGTTGCAAATGTAGTGGGTTTTTCTCTTGCAAAGAGACATTTGGCAGGAGACATGCTTCAACATCTACAGATATCAGAGAAAATAGAGTTTCATACTTTTCAGGCAGTGGTTAGAGTATACATCTCCATCTTCCAGCAAATCTTAACAACCTCCAATGTTCAAAATGTTCAAGCAGTATCTTCAGATTTTTAAGTATTTTATGTTAAGATGGTTCCTTGAAATAATGCAATTTGTTTGGACAAGTGTCAAGATGATTGTAACTGTTTTCTATTTTTAGAAAGCAGAGATAGGACTCGAGCTTTGGATATTAAGAGTATCTTTACCTATTTAGAGATGTAAAATATGAAGGAGGTTCGGACCGGGAGGGACCAGATGGGAAGATAATCTAGAAACATTACTTTCTATTTTGTCAAGATGATCAGTAGGCTGAAGTGACTTTGAATGAATATTAAGACACTGGATTTCCATATTCTTGTGTCATGATTCGGTGGTGAAGTTTCTCTGATGTAAATTGTCATTTTCTTGTTTTTCTCATATTGTTTTCTTCCATCATTGTTTATAAGAAAATTATAATCAGGATTTGTCTTCTACACCCTGATTTGGATTAAAGAAATGTTTATGTTTTCTTCTGCAAATTGAATGTAGAATTTAGATGAACGTTGCTATGCATTTGATATGATTCTTAACCCATTCCTCTTTTCCATCTTACAAAATATTAAGATCCACTGTCATAGCTACCTTGCCTAGTTACCAATGTTCTTAGTTATTCATTCATTCAATTGGTTTTAACCTGTACTTGACTCCGTTCTGCCCAATAGCCTTTTCCTCTGTTGTCTTAACCAAAACTCAAAAAACCAAAAACCTCGATCCCTCATAACTAGCCTAATATCCTAGTCCAAACCAAGCTAAATCATATAGAGAGAGCCCTCTCTGAGTCTTGGAGGGCTAGATCCAAGACTCCAAGTGATTGAAATAGTTACCTCTATCAATTTCTCCCTCAGCCTAAGAAATTACAGAGTGATAACATGTTGGATTACTAAGAGGGGGGGTGAATCAATAATAGCGTAATTATAATCATTTTTCTCCAAATAATCCAAGTGTTATATCAATGTAGAATTATTATCCAATAATGAGCAATAAGAAATGAACAATCACACACATACACAATACACCAATGTTTTACGTGGAAACCCAAATAGGGAGAAAACCACATAATGTTTTATCTTATATGTCTTGAAGAATTACATTCATTGGAAGCACCAACTTCCTTTGTTTTCCAGCTCTAACTGGAAGGAGGCTCCAACCCCCTAGTTTCTCAGGATACAACCTGAGGGAAGCTCCAACTCCCCAATTCTCTATCTACAACCAGAAGGAGGCTACAACCCCCTATGTTATCCTGCTACAACCACCTGTCCTTGCCTCATCCAACCGTCCTGAAGTAGAAGTAGAATCATGGAATCACTATCACACTATCACTGTGAGATATACCACTGTAAACATGTACCAATAAACTTGAACCATGCATCAACCTGTATCTCAACCTGTAATCAACCTGTACCATAAACAAGTGAATCAACCATGCACCAACCTATACCAAACAATCTGTAATCAACCTGTACCATAAACAAGTGCATCAACCATGCACCAACCTGTACCAAACAATCTGTAATCAACCTGTACCATAGACAAGTGCAACCAACCAGGTACCAAGTATGTACCAAGTATGTACCAATCATGTGTCAATTAATCATCAACTATGACTCATCAATATGTACCAACATCATCAACTATACACCTCATGTATGTGCCAACTCATCAACTACTTGTCTCAACCATGTACCCAACTTGTACCTCAACCAAAAGTTCTCATCAATTTCATAATCCAAATATTATTTGTAACTCTGTAATATACCTAGTGTATATGATCACATACCTACAAACCTTCCTTAACTTTAACAACAAGAGACTATCATTTTCATCAAACGTTTCTTTAGTCTCACAAGACTAGTTTTGGATTAGTCAACAACCCTAACTTGAAATAATCATAACTTTGTACTTGTAATAAATAAAGATATAAAACTGATAAACAATGTTCTTCAGTGTGTTTTATACAATTCCTCCAGCTTTCACTACTTGGAACCTCTCATAAAATGAGTTATGGAAAAAATGGCACACCTTGTTGAATTCTGGCTTATTCTAAAGAGCGACCTTGTAGAGCATGCCCCACACGGAATATTTTTTTAATTTATCTGAAACTGTTACACAACATACTATAGAATATACTCTAACCAACACATTTGTTTTTACTGAATTTTATTTCTATGAAAAAGTTATGACGTTTTTACCCAAAACACTTGTTTTTGACTAGTTTCAGGACTAGCCACAAACCCTATTTTCCACGGAGTGTAACTCCAAAAATACAACGAACCACAAGATGATTGTTTTACCAAATATACTTGGATATGTTTCCTCAATGACATAGAAATTTTACAGTCTGAATCATTCTAGAAACTTTTTTATTGTGAAAATGGTGAGATGACCTGAAAAAAACATACCTTAGAAAGCATCATCAAAATAATTTATCCTTCCTTGAATTCTGGCCTTCTTTTCTTCACTTTCCTCAAAAAATTGGCTTAGAAATCCTTTGGTTACCTCAGAAACCTATAGGTATTCAATATGCTCAAGTGTGTATTAAATGAGAGAGCCTTGCCTCTTATTTATACTCTCCAAATAGCTTCCTTAAAAACATGTTCTAGGTCACTTTTCCCATTTTCCTTATTTCAGGGTTAACCCACTTCTAATTTCTCCATTAAATTTATTATTGAATTAATTTATTTTGTATTCACTTTGAATTATATTACACTCATCACTTCACTTTATTATTTAGCTTTTAAAATCTCTTAAACCACTTTGACTACTTTGACCTTTTGGGGCTTCTAGATGACATATGAGGGTCCTCCAACTTTGTAAGGCCATAACTCTCAAACCGTGAGGAGTTATGTGACGTTCCACATACCACCAGAAATGGAATGACATGTATTATCCATATAGAATAGTATTACCTAAAAATATATCAAAACTCATACTTTTATCCATCAAACAAACTTGGGTCCCTTACCCAAACCTGGGTTCTCCAACTTCTCATGGCCATAACTCTCTAACCGTGAGGATTTATGTGACGTTCTGTTAGCGATCAAAGACGCACTAGTATTTTGATCGGTATTATCATCATTCTTCAAATGATTATCATTTTACTCAGTTTCTTTCCAGTGTCTTGAGCTCCATATTATCCATCAATATCCCGATCGATTACTCTGCTCACAAATCCTTTGTTAGCATGCCTCCGAACCTACAATTCAAGATGCAAATAATGTCATCTATGCTATTGAGAATATAAAACATAAAAAATGTATCATCATTTTTTATTTTTATGTTTATTATCTCATAGTATGAAAAAAGAAATATATCTGTTTATACATGAAAGGTTCTAATCTTGAACATCAAGTGCGTTCAATCCCAAGCTTAGCGCACAGTCAAAGCACAAGCCAAAACCGAGTTTTCAAGCCTAGTTTCGAGTTAAACTATAGTCTAAAATACAACACTGAGTTAAGTCATAAACCATGAGTTTCTATTCTTTCTATCTCATCAACAGGTGTTCGACAAATGTTACAGAGCATATCAGATGGACAAAATGGCGTTTTGTTAGGTTTAAATCCACGAGTCAAAGCTTAAAGCTGTTCAACATGCAAATCGAGTCATGAAAGAAAGTTATGGAGAGGAGCAGGAGATTAAATGAAAGGTTGTTGTTGACAGAAAGAAGGGATTTTCTTCTAAGAATCCTTGAAACTAAATGCAACCATGCAGGTAAATAAATATTTGAAATTTTTATTTTTAACAGTGCTTTGATTTTCGGTGGTTTAGGCGAGCCCAGGAACGCTCATTAACCACTGAAAGCGGGCCCTTTTGGTGGATAAGGCATTTAAAACTTAATACGCTTAACCACCGAAAGCTGTATCTATCAAATCATTCAAATGTTTGCCCAGATTCCAGATTTTCGGGTTAGAATGGCACAATATCTTCCTGAAAAAGTTGATTATGAATTATTCCATCAAATCCAAAGGCTATTTTGGGAAAGGCAAGTCAAAAGAGCAGTTTTTGACTAAGTTTTGGTTAGTTTGATGAAGCAAAATATCAGGGATCACATGACACATCATCAAATTCGTTTCCTATCTTCATCAGATCAAGTTTAGGAGCCTTGGAAGGCTAATCTTCACTTCATCGACTGTTCATCACACCAACACATAGATTATCCTTCTTTTTAGGGTTATCCCTATCTTCTTGTAATTACAATTTTATTTACTATGTTTAGATAAGCAGATCCAGTTTTCTAGGATCTGGAAACTGTTTGTAAAGGCTATAAAGCCTGGGAATTCAGTCTGAGTATGGGTTCGATTTTGAGTTCTACATGCTACTGTTTTGTAACAAGACACTTTCTTTAATATATCAGCCATCAAGCTTCTTTCTTTTGTTACTGTCAGACCTTCTTTATCTATGTCTATGCTTATGAGTGGAATTAGTTCTTTTGTCTCTGTTTAATGATCCTGGTAACTGTCATCTTACTTTTGATTATTAAGTAAGAATCACAAGCATACTTGACTAGTTTGTTGACCCATTATACATATGGTTTTATATATGCTCTGGTTGATTGATTAGTTTTCTCATCCCCCTGTTATTCAAACCTATCTGACAATAACTCTTGAAGGCCTTGTGTTGCATGATTATAGTTAAGACTGTCTTGAGGATATAACTCAGAGTTTCAGATATTCATCTTGATCCAAAACCCCAACCCATTATTAAGAAAATAGTTACCAAAAGATTGAGTTACCAGGCATCTCTGACTTACAGCCTAGGAGAGTTTCCTGGAGTGATAACACGTTCCACATACCACCGGAAATGGAATGACAAGGACTATCCATATAGGATATTTTCACTTACAAATTCACTGGCATTCATCTCATTATTCCACAAATAAGCATGGGTTCTCTAGCCATACTTCTAGGATAACTCAATCTACAAAGCGTCTTCTCGTGAGGGCTTTCACCATAAGGGGACCACTTTGGAGTTCATCCATTTCTACTTATTATCAACCATGACAAGACAATAACGAGTCATATTTACATCATAAAATATTGGGTCCATTACCCAACATTTGTGCTACGAGTATTTCTTCAAGGGTTGACATCACTGACAACCAACCTTAATCAACAACCATTGAGGAGAGTACCTTTGCAGGCCATTTATGGGAGCTCTGGTCATCCTTTTTAGCGCCGTCATTTTTTTTGGGTTCTAGAGATCTGGTAGAATGAGACTAGATCATTTTCTAATCCTTTTGGATCTGTTTTGATGTACATTTAAAGCTTCGAACATAAATAAGAAAGCCTCACCCACTAAGACAAAGGTCTAAAGATGTAGGCAAGATTGTCGAACTATGTTATCACTTTGGTGTTTTATGGTTTGTTGTTCTTCATGATTATTTCCAGATATATATATTTCTTGATGGCTGCTATGTTTCCTCTTTCATTAGTTTTCCTAAATGGTAATTTAACTCATGCAAGATAACTCAACCATTGTCGTTTAAAAGATCTTTTCGGATCAACCTTAGACAAGAGTGAGACTTGGAATCTAGTGGAGTTTCCAACTAGATGAAATCCCATTGGCAACAAATGAGTGTTTAAGAAGAAGTTGAATGTAGAAGGAAAAGTGGAGAAATGCAAAGCTCGGTTAGTAGCAAAAGGTTATTCCTGAGTAGAGGGAATTGACTTTGGTGATAATTTTTCTCATGTTGCCAAGATAACTTCTATTAGATTTATTTTATCTATTGTTGCTACATTTAATTTTGAAGTAGAATAGATGGATGTGAAGACAACATTCCTACATGGGGATTTGGAAGAAAAAATCTACATGAATCATCCATAAGGCTTTGTTGTGAAAGGAAAGAAAGAGCTGGTATGCAAGATGAAAATATCCTTGTATGTGTTAAAGCAATCACCAAGGATGTGGTATAAAAAAATTGATACTTATATTTTGGGACTTGGCTTCACAAGGAGAAAGGTTTATCACTATGTGTAATTCAAATTAAACTGTGATGATCTCATTTATTTGGTCTTGTATGTGGATGATATGTTGTTGATAGGAAACAACAAGGAGATTATCTAGGATGTGAAAACTCAGTTTTCATCTAAATTTGACAAGGATATTGGTGCTGCAAATTTCATTTTGGGCATGGAAATTAAACGAGATCTGGAAAATAGGAAACTCTAGTTAAATAAGAGGAAATATGTCGAGATAATATTGCAGAGGTTTAATATGTAGGAATGTAGACCAGTTAGGGTTACTATTCCTGTAGTTGTAAATATATATGTGGATCAATTTCTGAAGACACAAGAAGAGGAAGAGGACACGTCTCATGTTCCATATGCTAGTGTAGTTGGTAGTTTGATGTATGCAATGGTTTGTACTAGACTAGGAATTGCATATGTAGTGAGATTTTTGAGCAGGTATATGTCAAAACAAGGGAAGGAGCATTGGATAGTAGTGAAGAGGGTTTCCAGGTATTCTACTAGTTATGGATTGTGATACCAAGGAAGACTAGGATTGGATATAATTTTGGACATACATGGGTTTTTTGATGTATACTGGGATGGACATATAGAACGTAGAATATCTACAAGTGGGTATGTGTTTAACCTATTTGGAGGAGAAATAAGTTGGATGAGAAAAATACAGTCTATAGTGCCACTCTCAACTACATAAGTTGAATACATGGAAGCCACTCATGCAAGAAAGGAAACAATATGGTTATAGAGATTGTGTTCAAATATTGGGTTGGTACAACAAGTTGTAAAGATATATTATGACTTTCAGAGTGCAATATTCTTGGTGAAGAACACGACTTATCATTCAAAGACAAAGCATAATGATATTCGATATCACTTTATGAGAGACATGGTTGAAGAAAAGAAGGTGTTGTTGATGAAGGTGGAAACTTTGAATAATGTTACATATTCATTAAAAAAATCTTTGAGCACTGAGAAGTTCTCTTGGTTTAGAGGATCTATGGGAATTTCTTCCCTGGATTGTTCACTATGTAACCTTGTAACCCGCTACATGCAAAGAAAACAACAAGTTTTTGTCGATGGGTTTCTAATTTTGGTTAAGAAATTAGGGTCGTTGACTAATCCAAGTCAATGTATTATGGGTTTTGGATGTCGCGATATCCTATATATTGTATTGTAAACAATGAAGAGACGATGAATAGAATATTATAGGTGTGTCTCTAAACAAGTTGTTGTTGTTGTTATTCCCAATTTGGGTTTATAGGGTAAAATCTTTATGTAATGTGTGTGTGTGTGTGTGTGCCATTATTTATTTTCTATTTTTATTAAGAATCTATTTGTAGTAATTTATTATACAAGGTTAAAGTATAAAATACCCATCCTTCTATCACATGCATACAAATTTAATTATTGGCAAGGATTTCCCCTCAATCCTTATGTTTTCAATTTGAATGGTATTGGTTTAGTATAGGATAATGGTGAACTCAGGGCATGGAAAGAGAGTGAATACCCCACAAAAAAATTAGCAGGTAGAAAAATATATTTGAATTCCCCAACCCAAGGAATTATTATGCATGTTCTAAACTTTCCACTTGGCAACCAAAGAACTCCACCTAACTCCTTGTCATGCATTCCCAGATTGATTTTTCCTTTAGCATAAGTTAATGTAATGGAAACTTTGGTTAAAATATAAAATATATATTTAGGATTTGTCCAACCAATGGAATATTTCAATCAAATACAAATGCAATTCAACTAGGAAATCAATTCAGTCGACCATCGAGTCGGTTCAACCAATGGAAAATGTCAGTGAAATGCAAAGAAAATTCGACTAGGCAGAGGAGTCGATCGACCAATGTAGTATGTCAATTTTTCTCTTATGGGATCAAATCCCCAACGTTATTGTCCATATTATATCACAGATGGAGATGTATTTTAATTAATAACTTTCATACACAATTTACATATATTGACACTTGTCCATACTATCCAAATTAGAGCCTAAATCATATAAATAATTACCTTGAAATTCCCAGGGATTAAAATTGGGGTGTTACATTCCCCTCTTCCTTATTTTTTCATGGTCCTCAATGCACATCACCATATAGTTGTCCACATATATAATTTTTGTTAGGAAAAATAAATCCTACAAAAGAAATAATAAACCAACAACAACAAAAAACATATAAATCATGCACACACCATTGACACATTTTTTACCATGGAAAACACTTATGTGAAAAATCAGCCAAAGGTAGCTTTGTTCCCTTGACCAAATCTATCAAAGTGAGCCTTCAAACCTCACCTCCAATCCAATTACAATGGAGCATCCTAATTCTATTTAAAGGATTCATTACATGCAATCCATGGGCACAATACCATGGCCTACCAAAACCATGAGCCCAAAAACAACCATTGTGGATTTAACTCATTGACTCTTTCATTGAGTCAAGTTTAACCCAACATTCCTTCCTTTAAACTTGCCTTGGGGGATTATACTACCCCCCCCCCCCCCCCCAAAGTTTATAACCATAGTATCCAAGAATCCATCATGTCCCCCCTATCATCTAGGTCTACATCTATAATTTACCAATATTTTACTAGGGGTAAACATGCCTAAACAAGTCTTATAGTCATATGCCCATTTACATGTAATTAAATTTTTTTAACTCCATTATAATAATATATTTATTTTTATTTAGTGTTGATCTCCTATTTGGCCTCATTTGACTCCTAGTTCCATCTAGGCTACGATCACATGGACTGCAACTCTAGCCTCAGATGCCATGATCATCTAATTTCCCCTCTCTTTAATATCAATAGAGAAAATAGATATATAAAATGAAAAAAAAATGTGATTTACCTCAAAACCATGACGTTGTTTCCCTAGTTTCCACAATACATAGGAATGTCTCACAATTATCCTTCATAGACACTTTAATATCCTTCACATTGTCCCTCCTCACAAATTGAATAACGGTACTCATGTTCCGAGAAGGGCCTGCACTATATATGTTATTGAATCTTGCCATTGAGTTGGCCATAATTGTCAGACGATGAGACTAGTTAGATTCTTATCTTGTTCAATGTCCAAGCGATCTCTTCTTTTCACCCTTTCATCCCTATTTCCTTCGGCCACTTCCTCATAATTGAACCCTCGACCTTGTGGTTTTACATTGATCCACACTTCTTTATATTTTTATTGATTTTTCTCTTTACATTTCAACTTCGACCAAATCATCGATTAGGGAATCTTGGACCAAGCGATTTGCCTTGCTAAAAAGAATATTAACCTCATGAACCACATGGATTCCCCATCCATCCTTGGCCTAGCCTTCTAGGAAGCCACTAGAGCTCTCACCTTGCCCCTTTTCCACGTTTCCTACCACTTTCATTTCCTATGGATTGGGATACTTGAAATATCACCATGCCCTACATGTCCCTTTGCTTGCAGATGTAAAGCTTCTTTGTCTTCCACTACATCCCATGGATTTCTCAACTCACCTTTCATGGCATCCCCTATCCCACGAGGCAACAATGAAAGGATTATATAATAGTTGATCAAGGCCAAACCCCAGGATTCTTAGAGGATAAAATGGATCCCCAAAAATATTAGGCAAAACCCTACGGTGAATCTTTGAAGCATAAAGGTTTTGTTTGTCATCCCTGGTTGTTGAATTTCCATCCATTATTGTCCAACTTTTTGTCTAAGAGGGATTCCCCCTTTATCACAAGCACGTTTTCTATGGAAGAAATAAAATGAAGCATGTGCAGTGTCCCAAATGCATATTAAATAATCATGACCACCACTTGCCAGAAGATTTCTAGATTCTGACCACTTGAACCTGCATATCTATTCTACATGGATGCTCAATCGACACATAATATACTTTAATTACTCATCACATTCCAATGAATGTGTTGTCTCTTAGCTTCTCCTCCTCAATGTGGATCTGATACCAATTTTTAGGAATAAGAAAATCCTACGAGAGAAATAATAAACCATAAACAACAAAAACACATAAATCATGCACACATCATTGACACATGATTTACCCTAGAAAACCCTTATAGGAAAAACCATCCAAAGATATATTTGTTCCCTTGACCAAATTTGACCAAGCCGGCCAAGTGATCCTTCACCCCTCACCTCCAATCCCATTGCAATAGAGTATCCTAAGCCTTTTAAAATGATTCATTTCACATAATCCATTGGAACAATACCGCAGACTACCAAAACCATGGCTTGAAAACCACCATTGTTGACCAACTCATTAACTCTTTCACCAAGTCAAGTTTAACCCAACAATTGTAACATCAAAATATAAAAAAACTATGTGTATGCCTCTCACATGACATCGTCATGATCCCACATAGCATCTTCAGGATCTTAGTAGGTCCATTGAACCTTTACCAAGCCAATGGCTCGATTCTAGAGCACCTTGATATTCTTATCAAAAATGTGCATTGTTTGGAACTATAAGTTTCCCTCATGCTCCACCTAGATCACAATCCAATCAATTACGTGGTTAGGATTAGGCACATACTTTTTAAGAAAAGACATATGAAACAAATTATGTGTGTTCATGGATACAAGAAAATATAGCATGTATGCAACATGATTGATTCTCTCCAGAATCTCAAATGAACCACAATAACACACTACCAATTCTTAGCATCTTCCCATTGATTTCAACAAACTTTTCTTTTTTTAGAGTATTTTCATGCCTAAATTTGTATGTAAACACTTGAAACTTCCTATAAAAAATTATAATTAATATTTGAATGAATCTATGTTTCTCTTTCTTTAATTATGTATCTAGGATATCTTTATAAATATCAATTTCTATATCATCTTATTGACTTTTTATCTTAAAGTGATTCACCATTTAAAATGCACTGAAGAACAACATGATGTTTCTAAGTCTAACTATTTTTTAAGTATTGCTAATTAAGCTTCAATGTATATTTGTCTCACTCTATCTAATTAAGCTTTATATTTTCTTAAGAAATTGATTTCTAATTAATATGTGAATGAATCTGTGTTTCCCTTTCTTTAAGACGAGGGGAACCACCATGTGTTACGTTCCTTAAGAATATGGTTAAAGGGAAAATTGAAACAAATTCTTACCTTCACAAAGTGGATACAAGAGGACTGATAAATGTGGCAATTAAAAATTCTAGTGAAAAGATTGGCATTGGAGGATATGTAAACTTTCAAAAATTTGTTGAGGGGAGTGATGTGACCCTCCCCTCCAATTTAGAAAATACATATGGCCACGATGACAAGGAAGCAACATCAAACATTTGTTGGGTAGTTGGTTGTCATTGATGTCAATGAATATTGGATTGATGTCAACTGATGTGACGAGTATATTTGGAGAAGTCTCCAAAGTGGTCCCCTTATGGCGTAGCTCTAAGCATGGCCCTCAAGGGAAGACACTTTGAATAATTATACAAGAAAACCCCTAAGTATGTCTAAGGAACCCGTAGTTGATCATGTAATTTGGTCATGAAGGATGGAGTAAATGAAGGTAACTCACTCATGGATGGATAGTACTCATTGTACCATTTCTGTTGATATGTGGAATTCCATGTAGTTCCTCATGGTTAGGGAGATGTGGTCTTATAAAGTTGGAATCCCCGAAGAGTGAACAAGAATCCCCTAGTGTGTTATAAGTCTTGGTCAAAGGGGTAAAGTTGTTGTAACAAGAAAACCCTAGAAGCCCTAAATTAAGGAAAGGAGTTACCTAGCACAAGTATATAAACACTGCAAGGAGTCATTCACAGGTACACTTATACACTCATTCATTGATTATCTATCTTGTGAACTAATAATCTTTTTCTTAAGGATTGTGATGAGATATTTTTCTAAGGTAGAAAAGGAAGGTCGAAGGAGAAAGTCTCGGGGTTGAAGAAAACCCTAGCTTCTGAGCTATCTGTAGGTTGAAGTTAAGAAGGGCGCGGATGTACATGGGATGCAGAAAAGGAAAGCGCAGATATCTGCAAGCTGTAAAAAGGAAGGTCGTGCATCTGTGAAAAGATAATGAAGGTATGAATAGATGTTGGTACCAGGTCCCTAAAAGACTAAAGGAATTCTACAGGTTAGTATCTTACAGTTCAGTTTTATATGGTTGATGATCAGATACAAGTTGATGAGACAGTGACAAATTTGTGACAGAGACAATGATAGTAACAAAGTAGTGAAAGAAGGAGTGATAGAGAAATTGGTAGATTTTTGTGGTAGTCCACGAGTTGCAGTGAAAGAAGTCACGGACATCCGTGTGTTGCAGTATAGACAGGTCACGGATCTGCAGAGAAGTTTTTGAAGAAGAGCGATATAGGTTGTGACAGGAATTCAATGATAGTAACGGGTTGTGACAGTGACAACTACAAGTTATTTGATTCAATGGTAGTGATAACTAATATTCATTTGGCACTTGTATTTCAGGGTGGCAGGACGGGGCAAGGAAAGGTGGTTGTAGCCACCTTCTGATTGTAGCTAGAGAACCCAGGGGGTTGTAGCCTCCTTCTAGTTGGAGCCATAAAATCATAGAGTTGTAGCTTCCTTCAGGTTGGAGCATGAGAATAGGGGGTTGGAGCCTCCTTCCAGTTGTAGCTGGAGAATCGAAAGTTGGTGCTTCCAATAAATGTTTTCTTCTGAATATATATAAGACAATACCGTGGATTTAAGTTTTGACTATTTCTTAAATACAAATGGCCTTTGTATCGAAGCTCATCATGGATCCAAGAGTACCTTGGGGAAATTGGAGAATTGGACTGCAATTGTTGTATCAGATGCGAAATTTTGGGATCTTGTAGCCATTCTTGGTGAACGTCTTGGACCCAATCTAGTACAATAAAGTAAAGAGAAAAAAGGGACCCTTCATCTTCATATTTTCGGGAAAGTGCTTCTGCAACCACATTGTCTTTGCCTTTCTTGTAAATGATCTCATAATCATATCCAAAGAGCTTAGTCACCCATTTTTGTTGCTCTGGGGAGGAAATGCGTTGTTCTAGAAAATACTTGAGGCTTTGATGATCTATCTTAATTTGGAAGAAATGCCCCAATAGATAAGGGCGCCAAAGAGAAACGACATGCAAAATATCCAACATTTCCTTTTCATAGATTGATTTGCCCAAATTTCATTTAGACAGTTGTTTGTTGGTAAAGGCCAAAGGTTGACCCCCTTGCATAAGGACAACGCCAATTCTTTTTCCTGAAACATCACATTCCAGGACAAAGGTCTTTTTGAAATCGGGAAGTGCCAGGACTGGAGTGGTGCACATGGCCATATTCAAGGTTTGAAAATTCTGAGCAGTTTTTGGAGTCCAGGTGAAAGAATTATTTTTAAGGAGTGCAGTGAGAGGGGCCACAATATTTCCATAGTTCTTAATAACATGTTAAGCCCAGAAATCCACACAAGTTTTTGAGAGTCTTTGGGCAAGGCCAATCTTTCATTACTTCAATATTTTTAGGATCCACCCTGACGTCGTGCTTTCCAACAAGATGACCCAAGTATTCGACTTCTTAGGTGCCAACAACACATTTAGATTGTTTCAGGAAAAGTTGGTGCTGAGAGAGTAGATGGAGAACTTGACCCACATGGGCAAGATGGTCTGTCCAAGTTTTTCTATAGATGAGGATATCATCAAAGAAAACTAAGACAAAATGATGGAGAAAAGGACAAAAGACATGATTCATGATTCTTTGGAAAGTGGAGGGAGCATTACATAAACCAAAGGGCATGACCAAAATATCATATTGGCCCTCATGAGTTCTAAAGGCAGTCTTAGTAATGTCTGCCTCTTTCATACATATATGGTGGTAGCCAGAATGAAAATCAAGTTTAGTGAAGAACTGGGCACCTCTCAATTCATTCAAGAGGTCATCAATGATAGGAATGGGAAATTTGTCTTTAATGGTGAGTTTGTTGAGGGCGCGAAAATCAGGTCACATGCGCCAAGAACCTTCTTTCTTCATGACCATGACCACATGATAAGAGTAGGGGCTCATACTAGGGCGGATAACACCTATGTGAAGTAGTTCTTGAACCATTTTATCAATTTCATTTTTTGGGGAAAAGGGGTGACGATAGGGAAAGATATTGGTAGGAAGGCTTCCTGGGACAAGGGGGATGGAATGATCATGAACACCATGGGAAGGAGGGACTCCCTGGGGAGTGGAAAAAATCATTTGATTTTTAGAGAGGATGGATTGGAGGTATTGCAACACAGAGGGTGTCTCAGTTGCTTGTATGGCATGGAGTTGGGTAATAACACTCGAATGACCTTTTTTTAGCATATTTTCCATGCGATGGGAACTATTGATATCAAGGGAACTGGCGGTGATGCCTTGGAACTTACATTGTTGGCCCTCCTGGTCGAATTGCATGGTTAATTCCTTAAAATTCATCAGAATGGGACCCAAATTAGTCCTTATCCAGTCTGCACCCAACACAATGTCATAACCGCCCATGTCAATAGCAAACATATGATATTTCAGGTGGTAGTCACCAATTTGGAGACGCGCATTTTCACAATGCCCTCCACATTTCATGGACCTGCAATTGGAAATCATGATTTGGAAATTATTGACTGCACAGATATAGCAATTAGTTTCTTGGTCAATGTGGCGATGAATAAAATTACGGGTGCTTCCATTATCAACAATAATGATGACCTTCCTATGCTTGATGTAGCCAATTAGTTTGAGGGTTTGGGGAGCAGAGAATCCAATGGGAGCATTTAGGGAAATGACTGGTTCTACTTCGGGAGGGTCTAAAGGAGGGGAAATTTCGGTGGGTTCAGGTGACTCAGACATAAGGGGAGCTTCAACATCCTCTTCTGAAACATCCTCCGAGATGGCCATAAAAATCTTTTGTTCCTTACACTTGTGTCCCGGAAAATATTTTTCATCAAAATTATAACAAAGGCCTTTGAGTTGGCGTTCATCCATTTCGGCCCTGGTCAATTTTTGGATCTTTAGTGGAGTAGAAGGAGGAGTGGGATTTACTTGTTTAGTGTGAGGCATAAAGGAGGGTTTTTGGTTTTGAGAAGAGACAACTTGATGTGCTTCCTTAGCTCGTTTAGTAGCCTCCACCCAACTCTGAGCCCAAGCCATGAGGACATGTGCATAAATCTCATCCTTGAGGCCACTGATAAAACATTCTCAAAAATAAGCATCAGACATGCCCTCTGTACGAAAATCCAGCCACTCAAAAGTAGCTATAAAGACTTCCACTGTGCCAGATTGTTTCAAATTTTTCAAATGACCTAAATGGTTGGTCTCAGTGTCAAAGCATTCATAAAGATCTGCCACAAAGTGTGTCCAAGCAACATACCCTTGATGGGCAATTTTTCTCCATTGCCACCATTGCCAACGTTTTCTATCTAGATGGAGAACACCATACCAGAGTTTGGACAAGTCATTTGTAATGTCATACAAAGAGAAATAATGTTCCATTTGAGTGACCCGACCAGCGGGATTCAAGCCATCAAATTTGGTCACATCCACCCGTGGAAGGCGTAGGTCACGCTGAAATTTATGGGGTTGAAAATTATGGGAATGAGAGGAAGTTTCAGCTTCGGTATGCAAAGGTGGATCAGATAAAGAGGGATTTGCAGGGATATGCATCTTGGTGCAGATCATCGAAGCGATAGATTCAAGCTGGATATTCATGTCTTGTTTGAGGTCTTCTTTGAGTTCCGCGATTGAGGTGACGATGGAGGAATGCATGTTTTTATTGATGGTGGAAATATTGGAATTGAGTTGTCTCACTTCTTGTTGGGTCTCTATGAAATTAGATTGCAAGGTATTGAAGCGAGCTTCCAAGTCTTGGCTACAGGTATGGGCCATGATGATGAGGGAATCGAAAAGGGGCAGGTGGGGTCAAAAATTTTGCTGAAAAATGATAGGTATGAATGTGATAAGGGAGAAGAGATAAATCCAATGGAATAGGTATCAAATAATGGTGCAAAAATTTCTAGACTTGTTTTTTTTTCACACCTACGGAATTATACTCTGGTTTGAAGAATACTGCAGTGATGAAATGCCCAAATGCTTAACTAGGAAGAAATGTGTAGTGATTTGGCAACTCAAACACAGTTGTGCGACAATAGATCTTGTCTTTTTTATTTTTTGTTTCCGTCCCCAAGGGTTAGGTATTCAAGGGTTCTACAGACAAGGGTTTTCCTTGTGCTATAGCTCTTTGATATACGTGCGGGGTCCAACCATAGTACTTAGCCCAATATCTCAGGGCACCAACTAAGGAGGCTAGATCGTGCCCTTAGTCATACTACCTGACTAGCCATGTACTAGAGAGTATATTCCTGTGTGCTTTTCTCATTGGCACTATAGCAGTCAAGCGGTCGATCGGTTTATCTAAAGAGGGCTTCAGGAAATCTAGGTCGATCCATACACAGGTGTTGTCCGATGCGCTACCACTCGAAGGGGTACCAACAGGGGTTACAAGGGTGGATAATAGATTTGCGCTTAAGTACCACTTGTATTTCCTGTGTGTATGAATCCCTCAACCACAGGTTTATGCGGGTAACAACAGATCTTTGTGGCTTAAAGACGTCGGAATACGTCTCTACCCTGAAAAAAATTATCCCACAATTTTMTGCCGAGGAAAGTGCTCTGATACCACTTGTAATATTCCAGATATAAAAAGTATGCAGAACAGAAATAAAATGCTAGAAATGGCAAATGAACAACAATATAATCAGAACGCCCGCAAGGGTGTAGATCGATTGGCAAGTKCCATGTAAATGGAAGGAAAAATGTAAAGGAGGTCTCAAGTTTGATTCTCACCCCGATTTACTTGTGCTCCATGCTTGCGGGTTGTGTGGCACACATGGGGTTCTAGTGGTAGTGGACGGGTATCGACCCTGTGTCATGCGAGTACAAGAACCACGAGTTGGCGATTCCCCCAGTAAAAAAAAAACAATATAACCAGAACAACACCACAATAATACTGAAATGATAACAGAATAACACCAGAAAGAGCACTCTTCGATTACTGAGAGAAATGTTCACTTGCCTCTTCGAGGGGGAAACCTCCAGTCGAGCAGAGCTCTATTACAATAATATCCAAGACAACAGTTCTCATACCCTCGATTCCTATTTATACTAAATATGTCTATCAAAAGAACCATCTAGAGGAAGATCCTTCTAGAAGCGGAAGCTTCTATTAGGTCTTCTTACATTCGACTTATTCTTCCTTATTGCTAGGCCTTATTAATATTGACCTTTATTACATTGGAATATATTATTCTACTTATGTGAGGGGTTAGGTCCCTAACACATTTGAATGATTTTGTACTGATAAAACGAGGTGGGGGAGATCTCGATGTCTTTGAAAAACAGTTCCAAGTATTGTGTTATGATGTAGAGAAGAATGTCGACATTTCCACCCAAACATTGTCCCACTAATGGCCCTTTTATTATTACCTCAACTCGAATTCTATAAAATAATGTTTGAAATCAAAATATTGACAACTTGCATGTAGTAGTCTTAATATGCAAATACGTGGTTTGAAAAAGACTAGAGAAAGAACCGATATTCCTCATCTTTAAACTTTCATCAACTAGAGAAATAAAAGAAATACACGCATCCCAAACGAATATAAAAGGCCTTCACACTATAATTTTTTTCGAAAATCTTCTAAAAAAATAGCGGGACATAGCCAAATTGAAGGAATGGAGATACATGTTTTTTGATTCGGCCAAATAGTTGTAATTTATTCTTTCTCGATAAACAATATCTTTCTGGAGAAACAAATTGATGAGATTCATTATTCGGTCATCGTTGATGAAGGATCGCACCGCTATCAATAACTTATAATGATTGAGGTTATTGAAACACTTCATTATATCCTCTCCTATAAATATATCAAACGGTTTCGGCTTAGTCGTCTTTCCCTCTGGCCTGATGAACCTATTCTTCGACTCCTTCCCTTTGGCTTCCCTACCGGACTTATTACAACTCGAATGAAAGAGCCTCAGTAAAGATAGCTTGCCAGTTGTCTGTGTTTATATACGTGCATACAATTTAATAACTGCTCACAACAAGTTACCCTCACTATGTATAATTCGCATATGCCCACCCTATTTTTCAAGTATCCTTCTCGATCGGTAGCGACTATGATATTCTTCTTTCAATGCTAGTAGGTCACTTGAAGCAATGACATGTGTTCTATGAACGAATGTTCTGTCTTGAATGAGCTAGAATTTATAGGCAAGAAATAATAAGAATTATGTTGAATTCTCGTCCATCCTTTTCACGAAAGTATATCCCCCTTCAATGAAAACCTCTTGATTCTAAAGGCATGCTGCTAGGAGGCCGCATTGGTCCAGCTTTCAAGCCAGCGCATCACATCTCTCTTTGCCGGGTTGAAACTAAGGAAGGTAGGCATCTGCGAAAAATGAGCTTTACTTAATCTATTCAGTATTGATCAGTATGGGGCTGGTCGAACAACTTCTATAGAATCTCTGAACTTCATCTGGGACCGCAACAAATAGTTTCTCTCCCTCAAGGACCTACCTAGGATAGTATTGTGGGATAATCCCAAGTCAACTGGCGGATATATGGGAAAAGAGGAGAAGGAAATGTGAAACTCTCCAGGTTCGACTAACGGGAAATTAGCAGCAGGGGAAATTGATTGAAGGTTGAGCCGTCCAAGCCTTCGAATCGAGCATGATTGAGTCGTCCAGCCCCTCGAACCGAGCATTCGATTCAAGGGTTTGGACGACTAACTAATTGGTAGTATGGACCAATACCCGATCTTGACCCCCGCACCAGGGGCCCCTAAAACGATGTCTCTTTAGCACAGATTGGCTGATGAGACGCCTGCTAGGACCTATGGATGGATGAAGCCTTACAACCAAACCTGCCTGAGAAGAATAGGTCCTCAAACTCATGAGTATGGTAGGGCTACCAGGATTCTCCGTAACTGCAACTGTCCCAGACATTACTCGTAACCGCCTCTAATACGCCCCACCTTCCCTCCCAGCCTTCGATGGACTAGATATTGAACCCCCACCATCATTACCAACCCGCAAGCAAGCATTCAGATGGAGAAATATCATCTATTAAAGGATAAATCGCAGTGGATTTTGACTACTAAAAGTCATTGAGTTTATCTGAAGGAAACACAAATACATCAAATGTGACAAAGTTCTTCAATATTCTAGAAAAAAATATAGAACATAACTAAGAATTTAAACAATCAAATTCCAGAATAATAATCTTTTATTCAAGTTAATAATTAATTTATTTCTTATTTAGCAACTTTTAATATAATTAAATGCTACAAACAGATCATTCTAAAAAGTATATATATATAATATAATATAATATATAATAATAATAATATATTTTTAAGGTCACGGCCAAGCCAGCACACCAAATTGGTGTATGAGACCCCCTTGTTTGTGGGACAAGGGACCCCCTCCGTCCAACGATTTGACTGGTAAAGTCTACGAAGGTATACATACCCTACCCCCCTCTGGATTTGAACCTGTGACCTCTTAAGAGGAAACACATGTTCTTAACCATTAGGCCCACTCAGGTTGTATTAATAATCTATTTTTAAGGTCACGGCCAAGCCATCACACCAAATTTGGTGTATGAGACCCCCTTGTTTGTGGGACAAGGGACCCCCCACCTATAAATAGTGTCTAAAAGATACCACCCACCTACTTATAGATAACAAGATAGCCCACATTTAATAAAAATAAGTCCAACTCCTTAAAATTTATGTAATTAACTCAAAAATTTACTAAATGCAAAAGTAATTGAAGTTAACGATTTTAAGGGAAAGGATCGTTAGGGTTAATTGAGTATAATTTAATACATTGAGTGAACCATTTTAATAATTAATTATTCTTGTATAATAATTGTGGTGGCAGATTTAATTAGAGAATTTATGATCGTGAGATGTCAATTAAAGTATAATGGGTTATCACGATATTTATATTTGCATATTGTAATACTTCCCATACAAACTATTACTAAAGATTATTGGCTTCATATGTATTCTATAATATAAATTTTTTATATTCCTTGTGTACCCTTAAATTTGATTCTGCACCTATGATGATTATCATTTGATACTTTGTAACACATGGTATATTCAACCTGTATTAACATAGTTTAAAAACTAGCATTATTCATTAATAATTTGTAATACATGGTATATTCAAGTGTATTCACATAGGTTTAAAACTAATATCATCAATTAACTAACAAATGAATTATTACGTCGAAAGGCATACACCTATTGATCATGGGCACATTTAATAGGTTTTTAGTGCTTAATCAGTTTTGTCTGGACAAGATTAAATATTGATGGAATATTATTAGTAGTCTCAATAAATCAATGGTTGTGATTTCAACCACTAAATTCCTCACTATTATAAGGACATCAGTTTACATGTTTATTTTTTTACTTTTACTTAATCATATTTAAAATTTACTATGGCGGCTAGCTGATTTCCACGTATGAGTGATTAGGGTTTCATTTTCTAGGCCAACCTAAACCTTTGGCCTTCACGAGCCATGTTCTGGACACACTGCCTCCTTCCAGCCAACTCCTTCCGACTCCTTCCATCCACCTCTGAGCCGTTTCTCTTTCCCAGCGGTTCAGGTTTTGCAAGCCGTCTTTTTGCAAGTTGTCCTTTCGGCGTTCACCAGCCACGAATTTGTGGCTGTGCTAGTTTAATTCCTTTTAAAAATTTGTTCTCTTTTCAGAAATCGTATACAAAAGTTCTCTTTTTCATTATATTCCATAACCAGGTAATTGTAGACTTAGGTTCTATTTTCGTTAACTAACCAACAAATTATTATTACAATGCAGGTCACATTACGTTAATCATCAGTTATTGTTAAAGTTAAATATGAAATGCAAATATCATAATACAATGCAGATACTATGAATAAACATTAACCTATATGACATCGGTTTCATTATGTAATCAAGTAAAACGGAGGTTTGGGGGCGTGTGGTGTTTTGTTAACACTTTGAGGTCTTTTGGGGGCAAGCAACTTTTTTTTTTTTCGAATCTCTTTTTGTAGTCTGTGTGTTGGTTTTCATATCTGTCGATTTTTTGGTTCTGTTGGGACAGTGGTAGAATATGTTTTTAGAACATGGTCTATGGACTAGAACTGCATCAAGCAATATTTGTATACTTTGTCAAGAGAACAAATTATACATCAATATAATGAACAATTTTCTGTGGAAAAAAAAAAAAAACTGAGGTTTGAACATATGTTAAAAACTATCTATTAAACATTAATCTATATGACATCGTTTTCATTATGTGATCCAGTAAAACAGAGGTTTGAACATATGTTAAAAACTATCTATTAGTGTAGATTCCATAGAAATAACTGAAGGACCATCCTTCTAAACATTTTCTTACCAGGCAACACTTGAAGAAAACAAGTTAAGGGTAGCACTATGTGAACACAACTTCTATTTAAATTAGCGATAAAAGGACTCCAAATATTATTGCTTCCTAACTATTTTCTGCAATGCCACATTGTTAAACTAATTAAATAAAAAGAATTTCAAAATGCTAGACATCAATCATCTTAAAACAAAGAATTATCATGTGGGCACGATTTGAAAAACATTATGTTGAATAATGTATTCCTAAAAATCAGAAAAGAGTTAAAAGCAATCAAGATTTCTAGGAAATTTTCATTGCTCACAACTATTTATAACAATAAAGTAGATAACTTGAAACTCCCAAGTTCGCACGTGCTAACCCGTGTTCTCATGTTCCAACACATTCTATATATTTTGCACTTGGCAACGCATGTTATTGCATTTGCAGCATGGTAACACATAGTATAACTCTAGGAAACATGCAACTAAGCCCCCTAATAGATATCGATGGTAATGAATATTGTGTGCTTGATTATGTTCGTGAATAGAACCAATCCTCAGAGCAAACTGAGCTAGCCAGGATCAATGCTTATGTTCTCAGGCCATCTCTTTATAAAGATGGAAAAATTATTTTCATTACTCTAGTTGGAATCTTAATGACTAAATTCATAACATATGTAATTGGCATTCACTCAACCTTCAGAGATTTTATGTTTGGTTTAACAAGAGATGGCGTATTAATAGGGATTCTTAGTGAAAAAATTGAAGACTTTGTATCAAGTTTGTTGCTTCCACTGTGTTTTTCTCTTTTGAATTATAATGACCGCCTATGTTGGCATGAAGGAAACATTTTTTATTATAATGACTGCGTATGTTGGCATGGAGGAAATATTTTTGTATTTGTACCCCATAAATTCCCTTTCAAGCAAGATTTTAGCAAAAAGGAAGGAAACAACAAAGGCCACCTCAAATTCAATTCTCCCACTTACGGCTGCACATATTCCATGCTTCCGGGCATTTGGGAGTCGTCAATTTCCTTTCATTCTATAACCATTTGGCTCAGCCTCACCGTTTAACAAATAAGGTCCACCAACTTCCTTGTTGCATCAAATACAATGGCCAATGATGTGCTTTTGATTACTTCAAACCCAAAATCATAGGTAACTATACTCTCATATTCTCTTCATTCTGGGTAACATTGAAATGACACACTCGGTCCACAGAATCAAATAGAGACATGTTTTCATACATAGTCAATTAGGGGCCTTTCCTTAGCCGTTGGGAACTGATTAAGAGAAGGGCCTATGCAACTATATATCCAGGTGCAAGTATTCTAACACATCAAACCATTTATCATATTTTCTCTTTGAATGAATTAACTGAATACGATTTTTCGCAAAACTATCCAAGATTTTAAGGAATGAAATCTTTGGCATATTTATTTCTCTGGATTCTTATGTACGAAAATTTAAGAAGATCATATATAGTTATGAAATAGTTTACCTCAATCCTACCTTTGGATTGACGAGTCCTCCACTATGGCTACAACTGGAGAAATCCTTGCGACAGATGAGAAGTGTCACGCTTGGTCTACCACTATTGGAGAAGTATGTTCAAGGGATGAGAAGTGTCGCATTGGATTCCTTCATGCCTAGAGCTAATCCTCATAAGGGATGCGAAGTGCCATGGCTTCTCTACGACTATTGGAGAGGCTTGTTGTGGGATTCCTTCATGGCCAGAGATTCTTTCTTCAGAAATAACAATGGCTACCCTACCCTATTCCCTGCTAGAGGTGTTTCAAAATCACTAAAGAAGAAGCTCAAGGTTATGGTAGCAAGGTTCAATCAACCCCGCTGCCAGAAGAGGGACAAGGATATTTTAGGGATATTTTAATATCGTCACTTCGTAGAGGAATGATTGATATGAGGTTTCCAGGGGTAAGGAGAAGAGGAGGGAGGTTGTCAGGCGGTGAGGAGCAGAGGAGGGAGGTTGCCATAACATCAACTACAGTGGGTGAGGTTGTGAGGAGTCGAGGCACATCGACTGCAGTAAGCCTTAGAACTAGAAAATGACAAATTTGGTTTATCAAAATTCATTTTCCCATTCTGACAAATATTTGAAAATAATAGCCCACCACCAAGGCTATTTAGTCCCATCAATTACATATAAATCAATTAAAAAATCAAAATATAAATTAATAATAATTAAAAAAACCATTTTTTATTTTACAAAAATTTAAATAATATATATATATATATATATATATATATATATATATATATATATATATATTTTAATAGCAAACTTGGGTTATGATTACAATATCTCGGGAAATAATACAAAGTCAAAAGACTTTTACTGCTAATCGAAAACTATAGTCCATGCTTGATGCAGAGACTAATAATAAGCATTCCACCATCTCATAAAATTCTTGATTTGATTCAAAGTGTAGTGTGTCATCCAGTTTCTATCTATATATATATATATATATATAAATTAGTTTTTTCATATATAAACTTGATTGATGATTATATGAAACGGATATGTTAAAAAAAAAATGGGAAAATACTTTATCTCCAAAATGTATCGTTCATAAACATTAAAGTGTTTGGACTTGAAAAACAACATCTTGACTTGTTGGTTTGATAAACAATGTGTATTTCATTTTATTTATATAAAATGGTGTTTTCTTTCTAATTATTAAATTATTTTAATTATTTATACAAAATGGTGTTTTTTTTTATAATTATTAAATTATTTAAATTATTTATATAAAATGGTGTTTTATTTCTAATTATTAAATTAGAAAAAATCATTATTAAAGTGTTTGGACTTGAAAAACATCTTGCCTTGCTGTTTTGAAAAACAATGTGTATTTCCCTTTATTTATATAAAATGATGTTTTCTTAATTAGAAAAAATCATTTTTTTAATTACTAATTAATGTACTATGAGGATTCATTATCATTATTTTTAGATGTATGTTTATTGTATCTTAGTTGTTTTGTGTTTTTTCCTTTGATCTATATAAAGTATATAAAGTATGGTTAGTTGTATGGGTAAAAAATCAATGTTAGTTTATCATTATATTGATAATAAATTGTATTAATTTATTGTGTTTCTTTGAAATGTGTTATTTCAATATTGTGTTTAATTATGCAATGATTATATTAGTCCACTTTTTATTTATAAATTTGTTATGTTGTAATGTTATTCAACAAAGTTTAAAATTTTTTTATTTATAATTTTATGTTGTGCTTTCCATTATATATTTAAATTTTCATTGATGTATATGTATTTATATATATAGATATTTATTTGAACTCTACAAATTACAATATTCATCAACACAACTCATCCTAATAATGGAAGGAAACATAGAACCAATGTCACAAGATATTAACAAATCAAATAGGACAACAATAAGACACATTGTTCGAGATATGATAAATTAAAGACCCTATGAATTATAGATATCGATCATGATATGATCATAACAAAGAAGTCATTAAGGAGAAACATTGTTCAAAGAGAAGATATCTAAATGCAAAAGAGATGTATATCTTCAATTATTTGACCATGTCATTGATCCTCGAGATCTAGATGCATGCAAATTCCAAAGTTTCACTAACATAATGAGAAGAACATTTAGAGAGGAAAATGGTGGTGCCCTCAACCAAATTTTTCAAGATAATGCTTCCATTGGACAAACATCCATACACCATGTCTTAGGTCATCATATAAGCAACTCTTTTGTGAATAGAACAAATGAATTGAATGTTATACCAACTAGAAATTTGGAGAATTGATTGGACATAGAATTTTTTTTAATAGTAGTTCAACTGGAGGTGTCCATAGAACTATTTCTCTAGGCACATGGGCACAACCAATGTATTATTTAACTCTCATTACATTCAATTTCCATAGTTCATCTTATATGCACAAGTATAAGTTTATCAAATATTCATGTATTATAAAAATCAGAGGTGAATCTCACTATATTGATTGATTAGGATACACGTGTCTTAATCAATGTCATATCAAGTATCACTCATTAAGTGTAACATTATTGTAGAGAGAGACTTAACACTTTCCACCCATGCATATTAGAGTGGATACTTTGGAAGAAAACAAAGAGACACTTGGAAAGAAGGTAAAACAAGGAGGACACATAGGGAGTACTTCGCTAAAGCTATAAGAACATAACATGTGCATGAGGATGGGGGGAGTATGCAAATGATGAAAAATTGGAAAATAGTGAGGTTGTGATTATGCTTTTAGAAATATTTTCGTGAAAGATGGATGTGGGATTGACGACAAGCTATTAGATCAAGGTGAGTGACTTGGTAGTGAAATGTGTTTGGATAATCAAGGCCACTTGGAAATCATGTACAACAAATAGGACATATAGGAAGTCCTTCCCTAAATCTATAAGAACAAAGCCTATGCATGAGGATGGGGGGAGTATCCAGAGGATGAAAAATTAGGCAGAATAGTGAGGTTCAGATTATTCTTCTAGAAAACTTTAAGTGAAAGAGGGGTGTGGGATTGATCACAGGTACTTAGAACAAGGTGAGTGACTTGCTAGTGAGGTGAATGTCGAAGATCTAGGGCCTTACACAAGGGTACCTTGTAATGTGGAGTATGTTGGTTATGAGGAAAGTGATAGGAATACATACATTTATTATGGAGAAGATGGTTTGCAAGATCGAAATCTGAGATCAATGTCAGCAAATTACAAAAAAATGGTCTAATGTCCCATGTTTATCCCATTTTTTATTGCTTTGGTGTCAACATAAAAGGTTAAATTGGATGTTTAATAACTAGATCAGTGTAATAAACTATAGTATTAAAAGGGGGGGAAAACCCATAGGATTAAGGGGTTACTCAATGATTCTTTGGATGAGGGAATATGAGACTCTATAACCATGTCCTTCGACGCGTCTCTCACTAAACCATTGGTACCATAGCATTAGGAGAGTGTGTGACATAAGTTAGGCACACATAGTGTAGTTCATGCACATGATAGTAAGCATTCATGGTGAATGCTACGAACACACACGGTAATGATTGTTTGTGATGGAGAAAGGACTCTAAGAGAAGCTTAAGGGTGTGAAGAGGTTAGGCACACAAGTTCAAGTGCACGGAGAAAAAGTGCACCATGATCAATGTATAGGAGATGGTGAGTGTGACAATTGTGGATGAAAAATTCAATGTGCTAACAAATGTTGAAGAGGAAAGAAGGAAGATGGAACTACATACAAAAATCTAAAGCATCAAATGAAGCTAAAAGGATCCCAAGAAAGATTAACTAATAGAACGAACAAGAATAATTACATAAGGGAAGTGAAGAGTTCAAGGAAGTCGAAAAGTAAACCAACAAAAAGAATAAGAGACAGAAGTCGTCTAATCTTATTGCATAATCATAAAACTCTACTAAATACCAAAAAATTTAAATTGATGAAAATAAATAGACATATTCTTCTTTTATTATAATCTGGTTTTGAATTTTATCTAAATTTATATGATAACTATCTTACATAGATGTTCTAACCCAGATGTGACATACTATTATCAAATTCTACATGGTACAAAATTTATGAAAATCAAACCTATCACATTTCCCAACTATGTTATAATTGATGACAAATTATACCTTGTGGATTATTTAATGTATTTCACATTACTCTTTCATGCATTATTGTTATGTTATGGGCATTGTTATCTCCTCAAATAACACAGTCAAATTTGTTTATTTTAGGTGATAGGAAGTCATTGAAAAATACATTTCTAAATTTTTTGAGGTTCATTTTTTAGAGCCTTAGGTTTGTAATAAAGTTTGAAAAACATTTGATTTGGTTTTCCCTTCAAAAAAGTCAAAACTCAGGTTTTGATAGCTAATCGCCTTTCCAAAAGGGCTTCTAAGCCATCGAAAGTGCAGAAATTCTACGTTTTTACTCGGTTGAGACATCATTTTCAAACGATGATTTTGCGCAATTGAAAGATCATTTTGAGAAACGGTCGGAGGTTTTTGTGCCTAACATATCACAGACCAATAACCTATCTCAATTTTCCTACAAGTGTTATATATTGGGAGAATAAAATTCATTTCTGAGCCCTAATTTTTGGATCTCAAAATTTACCTGTTTGACACATGTTTTTTAAATGAATATCACGGGAAAATAAAAACGAATATCAAATAACTGAGTGAGGTTTTTTCTCAAAACAAACCGATCTACAAAAACCTCTCTCGGTTTTCTAAATTATATTTTTATTTGAGAGATATGGGATAATATTTGAGAGGAATATTTCCAGAATTGTTTGTGGCTTAGGCGAACATTTCAACTGTTCATTAGCCACCGAAAGCACAGACATGGCAGAAAGGTCATATTTTTTCCCAAATCTAACTTTTTCTCAGCCAAACATCTCGAGAATGGTTTCTTAAGATGCATGATAATTAAATAAATCAGATTTAAGTTTTTGTCTTGATGTATGAGGTGTTTTAGATGGTGGCAAAATGGAAATAACCACCTATTTTCTGGGCACATAAAACAGTTTTTGGCTAAAAATAGTAAATTTGACCCATCTGGTTTTCTATGGATATTCAATAGCCTTGGAAGGTTTTCTACACTTGGAAAAGATTTTGAAGGAGATAAAGATCATAAAAGATAAGGAGTTGACCTAGTTTTTAGGATCTCTTCCTATTCTTTTGTGATAGTTTTTTACTGTCTATTTTAAGTAAATCTGATCCTACTTTTTAGGGTCTAGATTTCTCATGTAAAGGCTATAAAGCCATAGCCTATTTATGTAACAAGGG
>ML780766.1:728028-745854 GCA_009831015.1 Picea engelmannii | reverse complement strand
GGGGTGAATTCAGTCCTTGAGGCTGAAGGTTCAATTTTGAGTTCTATAATCCAATGTTATTGTGAAAAAGACATTTTCTTTAATATATTAAGCCTGTAAGCTTCTTTCATTGTTATTGTCAGACTTTCTTTTATCTTTTTCTATGCCTATGAATTGAAAGTATTCATTTGTCTATGTTTAATGGTCCCATGGTAACTGTCATCTTATCTTTGATTGTTAAGCAAGAATCATAAGCATCCTTTGCTAGTTTATTGACCCATTATATATATTTCCTATGTATGTTCTGGTTAATTGATTGGTTTTCTTATCCATTTGATTTACAAACCTATCTGATAATATCTCTTGAAGGCCTTGTATTGCATGAATATAGCTAGACTATCTTGAAGATACAATCCAGTGATTTAAGATATTCATCTTGATCCAAACCCACACCCATTATTGAGAAAATAGTTACAAAAAGGTTAAGTTACCAGGCATCTCTGAGATACAGCCTAGGAGAGTTTCCTGGAGTGATAACAAGAACAATTACTAAGTACCCATAAAACGAAAGGAAAAAACAAAAAAATCCAAAGTACATCTCCACGAGGATGTGACATGAATGGTTTCCCTCAAGTTTGGCATAGGGACATAAATCCGTATAGTACAAGATAAAGAAAGAGTGTGTTTGGGTCCACATATCAGATATCGTAGTACCTAAGGAGTGACATGTATGCCTTTGTAAAACACATAGTCATAAGCCAAGGATTATTATATATCAACACATAACATAACTATGTCAAGTGTTCCATCCATATGTTATTCGAGTACCTTATTGGCCAAAAGGGTTTAAGTGGTTGGTTGGGGTTTCACTTGTTGGTCAAGGGCGTTTGAATGGGTGGTCTAGAAGGGTAGGTGGTAATTTACCTATTAAAATATCAACATTATTATAATCATTAACTTAAATTAAGTGTGATGTTAATTATGTGATATGGCATTATATTTCTTAACAAATGATAAATGTTTCACAAAATTAATTTTATCAATTTTATTATATTAAATTAAAAACCTTAAAACCTTATACTTTATTAATATAATTAATAATAGAAAAATCGTTTTAACTATCACAAAATTATTGGTATGATCATTATGACCTTAAAGTATGTTTGGGAGATAAATATACTTTTATAACTATTTTCCTTCGTTCAATATATATATATATATATATATATATATATATATATATATATATATATATATATATATATATATGTTTGTTTGTTTGTTTGTTTGTTAGGTAGGTTGTAGTTTAACTATATTGAGAAAAGAAAACTTGGGTTCAAACGTTAGTGGGCTAATCCTCACCTTATGTAGTGGATCATTGAATGTGACATTATTGTGGTGTTACCTCTGATATTATATGTTATCCTAGTTTTTATTTTTCCAAAGACACTTGGCGAGGGAACCCAAAAATGCTTTCATTTCTATATAATTTCCACTTTGTGGACCTCATCCACATGAATCCTTCATCCTTAGGTCAATAGGTGTGACTCCTTTTAGTTTTAAATAAATAGATTGGCATTGTCTCAATGAAAGATGGGCTAGATGATGGAGAGGTTTCCAACCTATCTACTTGGTTGATTCCCAAGAATCCTAAATTGATCAAGCACAAGATTTGATTATCCTCTAGCTAGTCCTTTAATCTTGTTAGTAAGGAATATTTCCCCAATGGGGTTTTGTCTAGAATGATGTCACTCCAAATGAAAATTTTCTTGTCATTCCCAAGAACCCAAGAGAGGTGTTTATTAAACATTGTAACTGAATCTTTACGTAATTTCCATATAGATGATCCATTTGATGTCGAAGGAGGGTCATCTAAGCTTCTAAGCCTTTCTTTATGAAAGTATTTTCTTTAGAGAACCTTCTTCCACTGCTCATATTTCTCAGATATAAATTGCTATAACAATTTTGTTCCAAGGGTAAGATTTGTGATCATTGGATCCCTAATTGCTAGTCCCCTTCTTTCGAATGGAGCTCTAACTATATTCCACTTGACTAAGTGATATTTATTGAGTTGTCCTTTCCTCCCTACCATAAAAATCATTTTGTTTTTTTTCCCATGATTTATAAAATCCCTATTATCAAGTAGAATAGAGCTAAAAAAGAATGGACATGAATAGAGAACTTATTTGATCAAGCTTACTCTTCCTTGGGGATTAAGCCACTGTGATCCCCAACTATAAATTTTCTTTTTCATCATCCAGTCTATTGCCTTGGGAAATGTGAAAGCAATGAGCATTTCCCTAGATTTTTGAAGGTCCTTCAGTGGGGTTGAAGTGTGAATTCAAAAAAATTGATCATTTAATGGATCATCTAGTGGGATTTGTTCTAGACAGAGATGTTTCTTCGTGATTTATTAATTTTCCCTCACAAAGCATTTGAATATAAGTCTAGGATTTATTTTTTTCATTTAAGAACTATGATTACTAAATATCATCCTATTAACAAAGTATCATTTGCAAGCTAAGAATGATTTATGGTCATTTCCCCTCTTACAATATTCACCCCAAAATAGATCCACTCATCCATTCTTTCTCTATCCTTTTTCCCATTCATTATACCATGAACATGTAGAGAATATGGGAGAGTTGCAACCTTGATGCAATCCCGCAGTCCCCTAAAATAAGGAGGTCGATCTCCATTTACCAAAGGGGCATTGCAAGGCCTGTTTGTGCAAGCTATTATCCAACCAACAAAGAGGTAAGAAAAACCAAACTTTTTAATAACTTCAAAGAGGAAAGTGTGCCTTACCCAATAAAAAAAAAAATTCCATATCCAATTTTACAACCATTCCTCTTTGTTTGTTTGTTTGTCTAGAGTGAATTGGTTCTAAATGAGGATAGTGTAACAAACCTCCCATTTCGTCACGACATCAAGCCTCACATAACAAGTGCAATTTTTTATTTTTTTTGTGTGTGTGTAGGAAGGTAAACATGACATTATACTCAACAACGCAACACGACGCCGAACACCACGCAAGCAACTCACGGAACAACAACATGATGACCTAACAAGAATAAGAATGACTACCCGCCCGTCCTACCCTGCAATGGTTAGGACCTCTAGGACACATAAGCAACGCTCAAGCCCAGGTTCCCATCAATTTTGACCATTTAAGGTCTCAAGGCTGGCAACTATTCTGAGGAACAAGGAGGTGTCTACATCCCGCCCGAAACAGGCAAACCAAGCCCACTAATCTAAGGACAATCATTAAATATATTAAACAACCCATCCATTAATCAAGGCTAAATGGTCAATATCTACGATCCTTTTTTACATTGGTTACCTTTCAATAGGGGCACATCTAATTGACCATTAGTCATTAATGCACCCTCTAAATTAATGGTAAATACAATCAAATTAGCACATCTAAGTAACCGATACTAGATCTACAAACGATAAATACAATGCATCCTCAATTATAGATCAATTTAGCAAGTCTAGAATTTGCAATTTAGTCATTACTCACCAATCAAACTTTAATCATTATTACATTCCATTTGGGCAATTCTAATTTAATCCAAATATCAATCTACTAGCTATTAGTATTAAATAAAACATTCACTAAAATAATGCAGAATGTTACTATTAAACGCTGATGCACAATTAAATCTCAACCTGTCATCTAATTCTAAATTAATCCAGTTGCAATCTTACTAGCCATTAACATTAAATAAAGCATTAACTAAAATAATGTAGAATTCTACTATCAAACAATTAATAAGGCAATGAAAAGGCATTTAATAACAAATAAACTATCAATTAATATACCACTAACAACACTAACTACGTCAAGGCAGGAAACATCAAGGAGATATTATCAACTCAATAAATTACTGCATGTGACTAACTTAACTAAAGGTACCTAAGTGACAGTTGTCTGCAACGTTAAAGGACTCGGCTAAGGAGTGTAAATGTCATAAAGCCAATCACAATCAATGAGACACTAAGGCCGTGTACCTATAATTAGATACACTGCCACATGTCTTAAATAGGATTTTTCTACCATAAAAGTTAAAAGAACTTACTGCCATCTGTAGTAACAAGATTTACTAACATAAAAGTTAAATGGAAATGATTACAAGGCCTGGTCTTAGTTGAGTCATTCAAATCCAGTCACTACAGTTGGTGCAAAAACAAAATCCCATAACAATACTTAAAACTGAAAAGAAAAGAAAGGGAGTGGAAGGAAAGTTGTTCCAACCCAATATGCCAACTAGACGTGTTGCTAGGTAAAGGTAAGGCTTAGGAGTATGGACGCCTAGTTGGCAGTCTAGAATTATTGTATTTTTCCAGGTTAGGAGGCGCAGTCAGTAGTTATGCACACTCGTGTCCATTCAACACTCACAGTCCACAATTAAAGGCAAAAAGCGTGGGCATACCAGCAATGTAGTCTTCTTTGTTTCTATTATTATAAACAATAGTTCATTTATGACAGGTATCAAACATAAAAAGAATAACATAAAGAAGTCATACAAATATATAATTGATAATGAATATGTGATTGATCGAATGATTATAATAACACATGATGTTGTGTACACATAAACATTGCATGTTTGTGGATTTAGTTGTCTTTGGCCAAACGTTCCCATAGAGGCGGCCTGTTATCATAAGCTATAATTTGATATTTGGTAATAGTTGGGGCCATAATGGTTGTCATTTCAGAAACATTTGGGACAAAATTTTCATGAAATGCCTTTGATTCTAACCTTAGCTTTTTAATAAACAAATTTTCACATTGATCTAGTCTTAGATTTCTATTTGTTTTGAAATTTCACTTTTGTGTGTATCATCTTGGTAATTTTAGATTAAGAATCACAAGGCCAGAAGGTATCTAAGAAGCATGTAGACAAAATGTAAAAACGTAGAGCACAGTAGGAGAAATGCATAGAACCAAGGAAGGTCATTGAAACGTCTGCAGAGGTTTTATCAACCCAAGTGTGAAGAAAATCCAGCATGGTATAAAAACACACAGTGGAAGGAAGGGCTACGCCAACACAAAATTTCAGGGTTAATAAAACACATCAAGGCATAATACATCAACTACCAAGGACAACAACAGAGGTAGCCGATGGATGGGTTCATCCTACGCTTCACCATCTTTG
The DNA here is from genome assembly GCA_009831015.1 of Picea engelmannii. Lineage (NCBI taxonomy): Eukaryota > Viridiplantae > Streptophyta > Pinopsida > Pinales > Pinaceae > Picea > Picea engelmannii. The sequence goes on along the minus strand of ML780766.1, from coordinate 740,710 downwards.
CACAAAAAAGCAGGGTGTTGAGATCCATAAGTCTTTTAACGCTAAGGCGACGACCATAGATCAGGCTCCTGGTCGACTGGTCAGGCGAGGACTGGTGAGCTATGGATGAAGGCTAAACAACCTCAAGGTCACAATCAACACCACATCAAGGTGGTCAAGACATGCGGGAAAACGAAGGCCATGGGAGTCAACAACCATCGAGTTAGGCTAAGGAAGGTTTCAGTCACTAATTTAAAAAAAAAAATCAATTACTTTTCCATTAAATAAGCAGATCCAAGAATAAGTCCTAATACATTCTACCATACAAAAATGAAGAGAGTGTACCATTGCCTGATCGCTCGCTCTGAATGATGTCCCACGCGCTCCGTGCAACTCCCACTCATCGACCGTCGAGACTTCACCGGTACCTCCCAGCCAATGCTAGGGGTACTCTTCTTCCCCCTTAGCCCCCGGAGCCACAAAGGGGCCACACACACTATCTAAAGGTTTCGTCTAGCTCCCATATCGCCTCGCAAGGCCGAGCTACCACTCCTCTCCGAGATGGGTATCCCAACTCCCACAAGTAAACCAATCAAGTAGATATTTCTGCAGCGTAACGTTACGCAAAACAGAAGATCATCCTTCATCCTTCTTCCTCCTTCATTACATAGAGTTTTGAACTTCTTTTCTTTCCTAAAATCTCATTTAATTAAAGTTTTTAAAAATAAATTCTTAAAAATTCCTCTCCGTACAAGTGTCCCCCTTCCCCTACATTCCTCCATAAATTAATTTCTTTAATTAAGTAATTATCTCTATTTCCCTCACCCACCTAGAGTTTCTCCTAGAATCACTCCTAGGTGTCCCCAAATTCTCTTACAGGTTTTAATAGCTTTCCCTTTTATTAAATTGCTAATTCAATTTAAAATTAGAAAGCTCTTAAATGGTAGATTCTTTACTAAGTTGACTTTCCGCTTTTTCCCTTAAGTTCCCCTTTTTCCCTTTTTATGTTACCTCTTTTCTCTAGTTTCAATTTTTTTTGTGTTTTCCCTCTTTCCCCTTTTACTTAGAACTCAAAAAGGGAGGTGTGAAAATTAACCCTTTTTCCCTTTTCTTATTTAATTAGTATACTTTAATTTATTAAGGTAATAAAACAATTAATTCCCTTTTTAAATTTTAATCCAACATAATTTTACTTTTTTTTATGAATAAATTAAATTTCTTACTCCCTTCATGTTACAAGATTTAACAAAGATCATAATTATTATTTAAGTTGTTTTTTATTTTTATTACTATTTTATTTTTTTTATTTTTTTATGGAAGGCAAAATTTTACCACTAGCGTAATTTAGACTTAGACCTTAAATTTCGTACTGGGCGACATTTAATTAGGGAAATTGTTTTTAAAAATTACTTAACATGTTATTTGTCTTAGGGCCATCTAAGTTCATCCCTCTATCATCAACAACACGACCTGCCCTTTAGGATGCACTAGGTGCTCCAAGGGTGCCACTCGCCTCATTTGTTCCTTTGTGTGACGTGCCCTTCAGGACGCACTACGTGCTCCAAGGGTGCCACTCGCCTCTTGACTGATTTGGTAGACATCAATAACCCCTAGAGTCAACACTCTGCCAGGTGAACTTGTGGGAGACTAAGGGCTTCTAAGGAATAAGTCCCTCGCCTTATTGCGCGCCCCTTACAATCATCGTGAGCGACTGTCGCAGTCTTCCCTCACGGCATCGTGGGTCCTCTCAAACTAGGTAATCGTTAACCTACAGTTCGAGCCATAGTGGGAGTGCTAGTAGGTTGTGGCAGGGTTGTTGTCCACACCTCTCCCTCAACATCTCTGGTAGTCATGTGTGACCCCTTTACTCCATATGTGAGTCTGGTCGGCAAGCTATCGTCATCCTACATCATCAACAAATCATGTTAGAACATATCCATATCATATCATCCAGTGAAATGCACTAATATCATAGTAAAACAATTAAACCCCAATGGCACACTCCCTGGCTCGATCCAGAGTCCAAGGGGTTCCATCGATACCTCTGCATTCTTGAGGTCCAAAATCTTTCACACTCAGTAAAAACCGAGTCAATAGCACTTGTCTATGTCGAGATGGAAAAACAACATGTCATCATCCCATAATGCCTCATAATCAAATCAAAAGTTTTAATAGCATAATAATCTGGATCACTTGCAAGCAAGTGTCCTCAAATAATAAGTTCGCTCAGTGCACCAGAGCGGGATGTTACAGATAGTATTATCATTGATCTTCCTGCATTTGAAACCCCCCACCCACTCATCTAATATTAGGCCTAGTAGAAATATATTGAATCTATTAACAATGATTTTAGTATGAATTTTATAATTGGCATTACAAAGAGAGATTGGTCTAAATCGGGAAAATCTTGAGGGTTTGTTTTATTTTGGCACAAGGGATAGGAAAGAGGAGTTGATTTTTCCTCCAAATTTGAACTTCATCCTAGTTCCATTTAACATTTGGTATTAATCAAGATTGATAATATACCAACATGATCTATAAAATTGGATAGAAAATCTATCTGATCTAGGTGTCTTGTTCATATAAAGGCCCCAAGCTACTTATATCACCTCTCCTCTTTTGATATTCTACACATTAAGATTTTGTTCTCCTATGTGGGTACCAAGATAGGTATGTCTTGAAGGATATCATGCATTTCTAAATTTGATGTTAGGTCATCTCTAGAGTACTTTTAAACCATTCATGAGACATCCCTATCTAGAGTATATTGAAATTCATATATTTGACTCCCATTTGCCATATTTATTTCTTGAACATGGTTTCACATATAACGTAAGTGACCTTTCTTATGAAAAAAATTGTGATACAATCTCCTAGCATTAGCCATAATGTCTTAGAAATTAACTACCAATATTCCTCTTCATTACAAAATTCCTTATGGACTAAGGATGTGAGCTCATGTTGTTGCATCAAACATTTCATTGTGATGTTTTCCATCTCCATACATCTCTAAATATGGATTAGGGTAATCAAGGTTTCCTTGTCTTCAACTGATGGGGAGGGAAGTGACACTTCCCAAGATTTTATTTGAAGCTTTGTTTCTCCAATTTTTAATACACACATGAATGAGGATGAACCAAAAAATAGAAGCCACCACATTTTTTCAGTGATACAATAAGCATGAGATTATCAAATCCAAAGAGGGATGAATCTGAATGGGATGGGGCCATATTTTTCATCCAACAAGAAAAAGGAGGGATGGGGCCATATGTGTTTGTGATCAAATGTATGTGTTGGAAGGATATGGGAGGATAAATCCAAGAGGAATATACTTTGGATGAAGAATCAATTCAATCATTCAATCATATGACCTAGATAAAGTCTCTTATTTTTCCAAATGTACTTTCCTTTCTTTGGCTTAAGATCATTTAACAGGTCCAATCTACAACAAGGTCATCCACTTCCTCTCTTACTACATCTCTAATATAGACCCCACCTCTTTTTTTCTTCAAGGTCAAACACCATGACAAAGTCACCTGCTAGGAATATATTATCTTTCCATTTTAATAATCTTCTCCCCCCCACCCCGCAGATACACACACACACACACACACACACACACACACACACACACACACACACACACATATATATATCATTGGTATATTTGTTAGGTTGTGGTCTAACTATAATTTGAGGGTATTGTTGTGTAGAAAACATGAAACTAGACAAATGCCTTCCAATATAAACAACAAACAATAGAGCTAACCCATTGGGCTATATTATGTAATTAATTGTGGTTTAGCCACTAGTAATTAATGAAACTTCGAATCAATATAGCATGACTTAGTTTCAACATATATTTTTTGTTTATTTCATTATTAGTTCTAGGATAGATTACAATAAATGCCTATTTTTTACCTTTTTCATCTTCTATGTGAATTGATCAACACAATGCATGTATCTGTTTAGTTAGTATACCAAATTTTTACTATCAAGAAATCACACAAGTTTCTATAATGACAACATGAGTGCTTTCTTTGAGTCCTTTGGAATGCATTGAATGCACTATTATATTCTATGTGTTCAAATTTTAGATAGATTACATTGATTATATTCCACGTGATCAATGTATGTGCACACTTAATTGTTGGTACCTTGCCAACTCCAATAAAAAATTGATTGATGAGAACATGTATCACAACTATGATTTGAAGTTAAATGGAGATGATAACAACTTCTCTTCTTTACCACTCGAGCTAAACCCAATTGAATTGAACTTTATCTATTCATTAAATGTTCCAATTTCAACATAAAACTCTATTGTCTAAATAAACTCTATCCTCCAAAGAAATGAAATGACTATACAATAAAAATCCCTTATAAAAAGAAGATATTATACATCATTTTAATGTATACATAAACTATATTCTTAAACCTAAATTATTATTACTTTACCTAAAACCTTTTTCCACATTTTTCCACTGCAACAATCATTTCCTTATAACTAATCCAAACCATTTTCACACAAATAATCACTTCCTTCAACTTATCTCAATATCTTAATCAACATGAAGTTTAACAAGTATTCTGATCTAACTACTAACTACTCGACTCTTAAACATGTATTGTGATCAAAAGTACTCGATTAGAGTAATCACTACCTTCCAATTTTTCCAAATTGTGTCTCACCCGGTAATCATTTCCTTCTGGTAATAATATATTATTGAAATAACACATGTTCCCTATTATTTATCCAAACTCTCCCAACACTAAACACCCTCAAACTACTCGACTCTTAAACATGTATTGTGATCAAAAGTACTTGACTAGAGTAATCACTACCTTCCAACTTTTCCAAATTGTGTCTCACTGGGTAATCACTTCCTTCCGGTAATAATATATTATTGAAATAATGCATGTTCCTTATTATTTATCCAAACTCTCTCAACACTAAAGACTCTCAAAGAGACATTATCAAACAATCCATTCATAATTTCATAATCATGAATGAGACAAATTTAGCTTTTACCTTCCTTTACATCTACTTCTCCCTCTACAACATTGGTTAGTGCTTCATTTGGATTCTAAGAATTACCTTACTCTAAATCTAGCTTCCATTTTTCCAAAGTTCACAGTTTCCTCCTTTACATATCATTGTTATGCTTCCTTTTCTGCTTCTCTATTCCCCCTCCTCTAAATCTAACTCTATATCCCCTTCTCTTCTCACCCTGTAAATCTACCACTATATCATCTACATTACTGCTTATTTTCTCTTTTTCTAAGTTTTTCCTTCTCACTCATTTACCTCTATATCGTTTTCTACTTCCATATACTTTTCACCCTACTCTGTATCTTTCTCGACTATGATATTGTTCCTCTCACTCTTACACTGATTAGTTCTTCTCTCTTGTTCTAAGTCTTATCATTGTGATTTGCATATATTGAGTATATTGATATATACTAATCATATTAACCTCAATGGTTTTTTTCAAATTCATTGATTTATCAAAGACTTTGATTACTTTGGACTAAAGGAGAGCCCTGGAAAAAGTGGAGTGCTTTGCTATGAAATTATCATATCCATTGGTTTCTATGATAGAAATCAACGACTTTGATCATTTTGAAGCCAAATCACTCCATGTTTATCGAGGTTTCCTTTTGGTCGGAAATGATCAAAGTCGTTGATTTTTTAATTAACAACTTTGATCAAAACCATTCAGATTAATTTGGTTGGAAGAACTTAGGGCTCTAAAATCGACACACACACACACACACACACACACACACACACACACATATATATATTGAAATGAGTGTGTGTATGTGTTATCATGTTTGATTGTTGAAATGAGTGTGTGTGTGTGTGTTTTATCATGTTTGATTCTTCTTTCATTTTAGTACGATTCATAAATTTTGATGGGATTTGATGTGTATTGTGTGACATAGTTTTGTCCAAAGGTTTTTTGAATTACAACAAATTTTAATTAAATTATTTTGTTTTAATTAATTGTCGTGGGCGGGTGAATTTAAATTTTAGAATATGTGGAGTCTAGACAATAGTCTATGGCATCATTTATAAGAGGCTCTCCACCCGCATTAGGTCTATGAATTTCTTGTTTTATTGAGAATCAAGAATGTGAGAGCCTAGTTTTATTCCTCAAAAATTCATTGAAATAGCATGACTCTAACAATCAATGGAATATATTGGATTGTGCTTTTTTATGTAGGTGGTATGTGGCCATAATAATACACTGGGTGAGGATTAGAAAACCTTAAAACCTTTAGATGGAAATGCGTTTAATTTATTCCCATAGGAAATATGTATTTGTATTGATAATTTTGATTAATGTTTAAACTGGGCAATAAATTGATTAAATTATTTTTTTAATAAATGGTTCAAGTTTCAACTCTTTTATGTACAATTTTTTAATATTTTTTATTTAATCAAAAAATAATTAAATAGCATAAATTTTTGAAAAAGGAAATAATTTATTTAATCCTAATAATGCTTGAACTTTCTTTAATCTTTATTATCTTATAAAATTAATTTAATGCTTGTGAAATTAATTACTATTTTTTATTTTATTATATTAATAATTTAAATTCAGCTTTATATATATATATATATATATATATATATATATATATATATATATATATATATATATATATATATATATATATATATATATATATATATATACGGTGTTTATATATATTATTAATATACGGTGTTTAAATTTTGGTAATACATATATAAAGAACATGTGTTTCATGAGTGCGCCTAATGGTTAAGAACATGTGTTTCCTCCTAAGAGGTCATAGTTTCAAATCGAGGGGGGGTAGGGTATATATACCTCTGTATACTTTAGCAGTCAAATTGTTGCACGAAGTGGAACATTATTTGAAATATATTGTGTAAAAGTGAAATTTAAATGATTTTTTAATATTTAAAATATTAAATATATGTTTTTTTTTTGTTTGCTAGTGTATGTGACTTGTGGTACTAGCTTGTGGCTAAGAAACTGTGACCCAGGGGCATTTCCAGGGGCATCTAAGTTTTCAATATCACTCAGGGGTCGAACCCGACCTAGACCACACCAACCCTTAGCTAGCGCTGGATTTTTAGGTGTCTACTCTCGATGGCTTTCGAGCCTAGGTTGCCATGCAAAACAAGGCCCATCGAAACCAATCGCGCTAACGTGATTTGACAATATTAAATATATATTGTTTAAGTTTAACTATTTTTTTAAATATAATTTTGTAAAATATGAACTACAAATCAATATTTACTTATTATTACTAAATATAAAACAATTTTTAATTATATTTGTGCATATTGTTGAACCTTATCCTATACAATTTATTTATTCCTTTCTAAAAATTGCATTTGGTTTTAGAGTTTGGTGTTGATGTGGTTTGATATGGTATTTTTCATATCAAATGAATGAACAGAACATGTAGTTAGTAGTTTTGAGTATTATTTGAAGATATCATGGGTGTTTTATATTAATGATTGGAAAATACTTGGTTTTGTTTGATTTCGGTTACATGAGAAAAATATTTTGGTTTAGAAATAAATGTTTTTTTTTTTTTTTATCAAGTAACATACTATTGTTAGCATCCTCACATTTGCAACTTAATATCCATTATATAATTACTTTCAACTATTTATTATACAAGTATTATATTGAAAAATGTCTCAAAGAAAAAAGAACCAATCTTTAATCAAAAATTTATTTGGGTGGTCTACTATATCACAAGTTTCATCACTGAATACAAAAAAAACATAATTTTGATTTGAATGAAGACTTGTATATATTTGGGTATAATGAAGAATGTGTTAAATAATTTCAAGGGGGAGAAACTAGCACTCAAAAGAAATAAAACTGAAATAAAAATGCAAGTTTCATGAAGAATCAGAAATTAAGTATAAGCGGATGAGAGAGACAAAAAATAAAGGAAAAACAGTGATGAAATGCATATATTGTGAAACACATAAGGCAGTCACGCCATGGGGAATTGGCATTGGTTTCTCTACCTTGCAACATGATTCACTAGTTCATGCTAATTCATGTATCCATAAACTTTCACAAGCAAAATGGATATATGGAAATGAAAGGAAAGAAAAACCTATTACAGAACACATAGCATGCAATATTGATCACACAAACAAGGAAAGGGTCATCACAACTATGAAATTAGTTTATTGGGTTTTGTAAGAAGATTTACCTCTCTCAAAATATGAATCAGTTTGCTTGTTTGCAACGTCTTTATAGACACCAAAGACGCCAAAGAATAAAGACTACACACCAAATACAAATCAGATGGCTGCAAAAGAGTTCATTTCGCTATATCTGAGTATTTTGAAGATGTTAAAACTACAAAAATGTTGGATAGTCCTTTTTTTTCATTGATGTGAGATGAAAGTATATATTATAGATTAGAGAAACATCTTGTGGTTTATGCCACATTTCTAGACTCAAAATATTTGGGGCCTCCAATTTCACAATTTTTAAAGTTAATACATGTTTGTGATGGAAGAGGGAAAACAACATATGATGCAATCAATTAGTTAAAGGACGCAAGGGGTCTTTCAAATAAAAGATTGATAGCAGTTTCATGAATAGTGCTTCATCAATGGTTAGCAACGAAAATGGAATTGTTATTTTTCTTTAAAATGATGTACGTAATGTTATAGATATCCATTGCATTTCTCATAGTGAAGATTTACTTACATGAGGTGCTTCCAAAAGAATACTCAAAGTATTGTTTGTTGAGAAATTGGAAAACAAAGTATACTTTTGGGTGCAAAATTCTTCTAAAAGAAATAGTCAACTTATTTATCTATAGGAACTTATGCAACTTGAAACTCTTCAAGCTCTTCAAATACATCAATTTAAATGGATTTCAAGAGGACAAGTCATTGAAAGGATTGTTGTATTGATGCCTCATATATTGACTTTGTGTAAAAATGAAATGAAGGACTCATGGTATGATAAGGCACAGATAGTTTTAGTGCAATTTTGTTTACATGTTCTTGTAGATGCAGTGTGAACTAAACAAGTTAAATAAGAAATTTCAGGAGTATGTTGATGTTACTTATTTAGGGGAAAGAATAGATGTTACACTAAACACCTTAAAAAGGTAGTTTTTAAGAAGTGACACATTTGCATATGGAACATATTACTTATCTAAATTTTTAGATGCCTCTAAATCTTTCTATATAGAGATTCCTAATAAAAAGGGACTTGTTCATAGGCATGAACAAGTCCGTAAACAAATACATGCATTTTGTTGATCAATTTGCATAGAAGATGAAAAAGGTGAAAAATAGACATTTATTGTAATCTAGCCTAGAACCAATAATGCAATAAACAAAAAATATATGTTTAAACTAAGTCATGTTATATTGATTCGAAGTTTCATTAATTACTAGTGGCTAAACCACAATTAATTACATAATATAGCCCAAGGGGTTAGCTCTATTGTTGGTTGTTTATATTGGAAGGCATTTGGCTAGTTTCATGTTTTCTACACAACAATACACACCAAAGTTTTCTTCACAACAATACACACCAAAGTTTTCTTCACAACAATACCCTCAAATTATAGTTAGACCTCTTATAAATGATTCCATAGACTATTGTCTAGACTCCACATATTCTAAAATTTAAATCCACCCACCCTCCACAATTAATTAAAACAAAATAATTTAATTAAAATTTGTTGTAATTCAAAAAAACTTTGGAAAAAACTATCTCACACAATACACACCATATCCCATCAAAATTTATGAATTGTACTAAAATTAATGAAGAATAAAACACGATAATACACACACTCATTTCAATATATATATATATATATATATATGAGTGTGTGTCGATTTCAGAACCCTAAGTTCTTCCAACCAAATTAATCTGAATGGTTTTGATCAAAGTTGTTAATTAAAAAATCAATGGCTTTGATCATTTCCGACCAAAGGGAAACCTCGATAAACATGGAGATATTTGGATTCAAAATGATCAAAGTCGTTGATTTATGTCATAGAAACCAATGGATATGATAATTTCATAGCAAAGCACTCCACGTTTTCCAGGTCTCCCCTTTAGTCCAAAGTGATCAAAGTATTTGATAAATCAACGAATTTGATCAAAACCATTGAGGTTAATATGATTAGTATATATCGATATACTCAATATATGCAAAGCACAATGATAAGACTTAGAACAAGAGAGAAGAACTAATCAGTGTAAGAGTGAGAGGAAGGATATCATAGTTGAGAAGAGGGTGAAAAGTATATGGCAGTAGAAAAATATATAGAGGTAGATGAGTAGGAAGGAAAAACTTAGAAAACAAGAAAAGAAGCACTAATGTAGATGATATAGTGGTATATTTAGAGGGTGAGAAGAGAAGGGGATATAGAGTTAGATTTAGAGGAGGGGGAGTAGAGAAGCAGAAAACGAAGGATAACAATGATATGTAAAGGAGGAAACTGTGAACTTTGGAAAAATGGAAGCTAGATTTAGAGGAAGGTAATTCTTGGAATCAAAATGAAGCACTAACCAATGTTATAGAGGGAGAAGTAGATGTAAAGGAAGGTAAAATCTAAATTTGTCTCATTCGTGATTATGAAATTATGAATGGATTGTTTGATAATATCTTTGGGAGTGTTTGGTGTTGAGAGAGTTTGGATAAATCATAGGGAACATGTGTTATTTCAATAATATATTATGATCTACATCCAGATATAAGGTTTTTGGACAATGTTTATCATCTCCAATAATTGAGATAAGTGGAAGGAAGTGATTACCGGGAGAGACACAATTTGGAAAAGTTGGAAGGTAGTGATTACTCTAGTAGAGTACTTTTGATCACAATACGTGTTTAAGAGTTGAGTAGTTAGATCACAATACTTGTTAAACTTCACGTTGATTAAGATATTGAAATAAGTTGAAGGAAGTGATTATTTGTGTGAAAATGGTATGGATTAGTTAGAAGGAAATGATTGTTGCAGTGGAAAAATGTGGAAAAATGTTTTAGGTAAAGTAATAATAATATAGGTTTAAGAATATAATTTATGTATACATTAAAATGATGTATAATATCTTCTTGTTATAAGGGATTTTTATCGTATAGTCATTTTGTTTCTTTGGAGGATAGAGTTTATTTGGATAATAGAGTTTTATGTTGAAATTGGAACATTTAATGAATAGATAATGTTCAAGACAATTGGGTTTAGCTCGAGTGGTAAAGAAGAGAAGTTGTTATCATCTCCATTTAACTTCAAATCACACTTGTGATACATGTTCTCATCAATTTTTTTTTATTGGGGTTGGTAAGGTACCAACAATTAAGTGTGCACATACATTGATCACGTGGCATATAATCAATGTAATCTATCTAAAATTTGAACACATAGAATATAATAGTGCATTCAATGCATTCCAAAGGAGTCAAAATAAAGCACTCATGTTGTCATTATAGAAACTTGTGCGATGTCTTGATACTAAAAATTTGGTATAATAACTAAACAGATACATGCATCGTGTTGATCAATTCGCATAGAAGATGAAAAAGGTAAAAAATAGGCATTTATTGTAATCTATCCTAGAACCAATAATGCAATAAACAAAAAATGTATGTTGCAACTAAGTCATGTTATATTGATTCGAAGTTTCATTAATTACTAGTGTCTAAACCACAATTAATTACATAATATAGCCCAAGGGGTTAGCTCTATTGTTTGTTGTTTATATTAGCAGACATTGGCTAGTTTCATGTTTTCTACACAACAATACGCACTAAGATTTGAACATAGTTTTCTTCACAACAATACCCTCAATTCTAATCCTCACTCGATTTTCTTTATGTAGGTGGTATGTGGAATTGCTTGTTTATTTGTAATAAACCGGGTGAGGATTAGAAAACCTTAAAACCTTTAGATGGAAATGCATTTAATTTATTCCCATAGGAAATATGTATTTGTATTGATAATTTTGATTAATGTTTAAAATGACAATAAATTGATTAAATTATTTTTTTAATAAATGGTTCAAGTTTCAACTCTTTTATATACAGTGTTTTAATATTTTTTATTTAATAATGTAAAGTGATCTACACACACACACACACACACACACACACACACACACACACACCTTATTATTAATATAAGGTATTTAAATTGTGGTAATACATATATAAAGAACATGTGTTTCATGAGTGGGCCTAATGGTTAAGAACATGTGTTTCCTCTTAAGAGGTCATAGTTAGTAGTTTTGAGTATTATTTGAAGATATTGTGGGTGTGTTATATTAATGATTGAAAAATACTTGGTTTTGTTTGATTATGGTTACATGAGAAAAATATTTTGGTTTAGAAAGAAATGGTTATTTTTTTATTATCAAGCAACATACTATTGTTAGCATCCTCACATTTGCAACTTCATAACCATTATATAATTACTTTCAACTACTTATTATACAGGTATTATATTGAAAAATGTCTCAAAGAAAAAAGAACCTGTTAAGCCCTAATATTGGCTCATTACTCCTTAATTGGGGCATATTAGATTAGTAATGTTATTTTATTTATGTCGGATTTAGGCCATTAGTTGTAATTTAGATTAGTAATGTTATTTTATTTATGTCGGCTTTAGGCCATTAGTTGTAATTATACCTCCTAGTATCCTATA
>ML780766.1:693941-723154 GCA_009831015.1 Picea engelmannii | reverse complement strand
GGCCATTAGTTGTAATTATACCTCCTAGTCTCCTATATATACCAAGGAGACATTTTCATTTTGAATCATCTTGTACTTGAACATTTAAGTGAGGTAAAAGGAGGTTCCCCCCTCGAAGAGGCTTATTATCTGAAATTATCTCTTTTTCAAGGCGTTGAGTACTTTTCCTGAGGTTTTTCTATGCTATATTGATGTTTGGTTCTTAACAGAACCAATCTTTAATCAAAAAATTATTTGGGTGGTCTACTATATCACAAGTTTCATCACTGAATACAAAAAAGCATAATTTTGATTTGAATGAAGACTTATATATATTTGGGTATAATGAAGAATGTGTTAAATAATTTCAACGGGAGAACCTAGCACTCAAAAGAAAAGAAAAATGTGAGTTTCATGAAGAATAAAAAATTAAGTATAAGCGGATGAGAGAGACAAAAAATAAAGGAAAAACAGTGATGAAATGCATATATTGTGAAACACATAAGGCAGTCACGCCATGGGGAATTGGCATTGGTTTCTCTACCTTGCAACATGACTCACGAGCTCATGCTAATTCATGTATCCATAAACTTTCACAAGCAAAATGGATATATGGAAATGAAAGGAAAACAAAACCTATTATAGAACACATAGCATGCAATATTGATCACACAAACAAGGAAAGGCTCATCACAACTATGAAATTAGTTTATTGGGTTGTGTAAGAAGATTTACCTCTCTCAAAATATGAATTAGTTTGCTTGTTTGCAATGTCTTTATAGACAACAAAGATGGCAAAGAATAAATACTACACACCGAATACAAATCAGATGGTTGCAAAAGAGTTCATTTCTCTATATTTGAATATTTTGAAGAGGTTAAAAATGCAAGAATGTTGGATAGTCCTTTTTTTCATTGATGCTAGATGAAAGTATATATTGTAGCTTAGAGAAACATCTTGTGGTTTATGCCACATTTCTAGACTCAAAAGAGTTGGGGCCTCCAATTTCACAATTTTTAAAGTTCATACATGTTTGTGATGGAAGAGGGAAAACAACATATGACACAATCAATTATTTAAAGGAAGCAAGTGGTCTTTCAAATAAAAGATTGATAGCAACTTCATGAATAGTGCTTCATCAATGGTTAGCAACGAAAATGTAATTGTTATTTTTCTTAAAAATGATGTACCTAATGTTATAGGTATCCATTTCATTTCTCATAGTGAAGATTTAGTTGCATCAGGTTCTTTCAAAAGAATACTCAAAGTATTGTTTGTTGGAAATTGGAAAACAAGGTATACTTTTGGGTGCAAAATTCTTCTAAAAGAAATAGTTAACTTATTGCTCTATAGGAACTTATGCAACTTGAAAATCTTCAATATCTTCAAATCCATAAATTTAAATGGATTTCAAGAGCACAAGTCATTGAAATGATTGTTGTATTGATGCCTCATATATTGACTTTGTGTAAAAATGAAAGGAAAGTCTCATGGTATGATAAGACACAGATATTTTTAGTGCAATTTTGTTTACATATTCTTGTAGATGCAATGTGTGAACTAAACAAGTTAAATAAGAAATTCCAGGAGTATGTTGATGTTACTTGTTTAGGGGAAAGCATAGATGTTACAATAAACACCTTAAAAAGGTATTTTTTAAGAAGTGACACATTTTCATATGGCACATATTACTTATCTAAATTTTTAGATGCCTCTAAATATGGCTATCTAGAGATTCCTAATAAAAAGGTACTTGCTCATAGGCATGAATTGTGATTTGTAGCGATTCCACATGAATATGGTGATTATGTTGATACACAAAACCAATCATGGAAACCTTGCATGGATGGTTCACTAGAGAGTTGCAAACAACTTGCAAAAGAATATGTTCAATCTCTTGTAGAGAGTTTGAATGAAAAATTCTCTAATATTGTTTTCTTCAACTCTGCAAGGTTGTTTATCCCTTATCATTATTTACAGGATGTTCATAGAAAAGAAGAAAATTCAAAGTGTTGGATTGAAAAAAAAAAATTGACACTTGTAGCATAGTCTATGTGATAGAGAAGAAAATGAAACATTATTTGATTTTGAAGCTTGTATAAAAGAGTTGCATACATTTGTTATATTTTTTTTGTTAATTGTGAGGGATATCCATGAAATATGCTTGGATGATATTTAATTTCATAGAGTTACATACAAACTTTCCGAACATGTCAAAGTTATGGTATGCAATACTTACTATTCTTGCAAGTACAATCACACACGAGAGAGGATTCTCGAGGAAAAACATTATAAAGGATGTAAGAAGAACAAAGCTATGATTGGTTGCATTAGATGCCTCGATGTGAGTGTCACTAGAAAGGATTGATTCATCAATGGTGGAATGGGATAGGGTATATGAAATTTGGAAATATAATAAGCAAAGTAGAATCTGTAATATTTAAGAATTTTGTTTACATTTGTAACGATGTTTTATTTGATATAATGTAGAACATATCAAACATTTTGTATAAACTTTTGCAATTTGATGATAATTGTAGAAATTTACCATACTCGAGAAAATAATGCATCTTTCTAAGGTTGTTGGGTACAAACCAATGCATAATATCCACTTTTCAAGATATACTCAAACTCCTTGTCTGTAAATGAAAAAAGAAAAGCATGAACAAAGGCCATGGAAAATACACACTTGGAAAAAATTATCTACAACTTATATTTGTGAAGTGTCTGAAATACTTGTTGAACATGTTGAACATGCTCATCTAGTATCTTCCTTCTAACCAATTTAGTATGCCCTATTAATTTATGTATTTCCCAAACACATGCAATTAGTTTCTCTACTTGTTGTTTGATAATGTGTTCCTCATGTATAATGCAACCACTCTCTTTCCTACGTGTATAAATCCTACATTTTATGTTAAATACATTTTCGTAATATTTTTTTGTTCTTTTAACACCATAATAACATGTATCAAAATTAAGTGTTTTTTTAACACTCTAATAATTGTAATGCATAGATTGTTTGGTATTCATAATAAAAATTAACAAAAATACATATAGTACATAATAGTTAATTGATAGGAAAAAATAAATATCAAACATCCTGCAAAGGTTAGTTTAAAAAAAAAACCATCGTAAACATATTTTTTTATGGCCAAGGGTACCTATCAAATTTAACCCCTGGCTTGAAGCATATCATGCATTGCAAGATCTAAAGTTGGCTAATCTTTAGAGTACTTATAAATCTATCATTAGACATCCCTAGAATGTATTCAAATTCAGATATTTGACTCTCATTTTCTAGAGTTATTTCTTGAACATGGTTGCACATGTGATGTAAGTGAGCTTCTTTATGAAAACAATTGTGTTACAATCTCCTGGTGTTAGCCATAAGCTTAGAATTTAACTACCAATATTCCTCTTCATTGCAAAACGCCTTATGGACTAAGAATGTGAGCTCATGTTGTTGCACCAAATGTTTCGATGTGATATTTTCCATATCCATATATCCCTAAATAGAGGTTAGGCTAAGCAGGGTTGCATTCTATTCAATTGATGGGGAAGGAAGTGGCACTACCCAAGCTTATAGATGAAGCTTTGTGGATTCAATTTTTTATAACCACATGAAGGAGGATGTACCAAAAACTAGGAGCCACCACAATTTTTCAATGATATGATAATCATGATATTATTGAAGCCAAAGAGGGATGAATCTGAATGGGATGAGGCCATATTTTTCATCCAATAAGAAAAAAAAGGGATATGGTTTTGTGATAAAATGTATGTGATGGAAGGATATGGGAGGATAAATGAATTATTTCCAGAAGGAATATACTTTGAGTGAATAATCGCTCTAATCATTTGGTAATATGACCTAGATTGAGTCTCTTATTTGTCCAAATGCACTTTCCTTTATTTGTCTTAACATCATTTAACATGTCATAGTCTACTACAAGGTTATCCACTTCCTTTCTTACTACATCTCTAATATATATCCCACTTTTTTCTGCAGGGCTAAACACCATGATAAATTCCCATGATAAGATGCAGTTCTCATTGGACAAAGATTCCCCAAAATATCAAAGGGATGCTCAATGTTCTTGTTTCTCTCGAAATGGACATGGGAATATATGTTGAAGAGTTGCATATGTCATCTTGTTGCTTTATTCACTAGGAAATTGAAGATCTAGTGTTAAGGAACATAAGAATGAAGAACTTTTATTTTATTTTGGTCCCAAAGGGTGCTCAATCCCCTAGAAGCTCCTCTTGCATTGTATTTTGTTCTTTCATTTACTTTCCACACCCTTTTTTTAAGTTTCGTCAATGCCTTATCCTATAGTTTTGTCTCTTAGAGGATAATGATGTTAGGGTTTTCTCGTCGAATCAAGTTTCTTATTGAATCTTGATTTATCTTAGTTCCCATTCCCTTGTAATTCTTAGAGATTATTTTCATTTCTTACTATTGAGAGGTTTTCTTCCATTGCCAAAAGCAATTGAGAGTGTTGGCTAAGATCTGATAATTTGGCCTCTATTGACTAATTGTCTTCTTTCTTTATTTATTTTCCTTCTTGTATTTTTACTAAGGTCAACCATCACCATCCTCTTTCTCGTCGAATGCATATGAATATTTTTTATGGATGAAAGAGATAGAGGCATGGGGGTCAAAGAGAGAAGAAATGGAGATGGAGGGATCAATTCTAGGGAGGCCAACAGTGGAGACAAGATGATATTGTACAAAAAATTTGAGAGAGAATGAGGAAGAAGTAGAAATAATAGGTATAGGAGATATTTTTGGAGAAAGGTGAGGAGGGGCCACCACTGGAGAGGTGGAGATTAAGGACAGTGGATCTGAATTAGAGACAAATTTGTTAGAATCCAAAGGGGATTTATTAGAGAAATTTTTAGGTAAAAAATGGGCCTCAAAACAAAAAAAAAAATTATAACTTTAAAAGAACCAATAAGATTCAAGATGATGATGTCAACCATAAGGGTAAATAGATTTTTAGGGAAAGAAAAAAACTACTTTTTCTAATCATATTTTTTTTTATCTATCTCCTTATATGTTTACTCAAATTTCAAGTGTAGACACTCATTAGATGAAAACTTAAATTATGCATCCAACAAGTACCTACATTTGAAATTTGAGAAAAACTATAAAGAGATAAGTTGAAAATACAATAAAATAAACTAATTTTCTTTGTTTCCCTTTGAAAAGTCATAACTCTTATTTTATTATTTTTATTACTATTTTATTATTTTCCTTAAAAGAATCATTTTAGACATCAAAATTTATCTAATGATCCATTTTGCATGGTAAACTTTGATAGAGAGGGATTTTTGGGGGTTGAGGCTTTTTTGGCATGTTGTCTCTTATTAGAATATCCTTTTGGAGGTGGTAGAGGAATTTTGCTTTCTTACAATTTTTTAAAAAATGGTCATATTCATGGAAAACTTTGCACTTGAAAAAAAAATGTCCATACTCAAGGGGTTGAAGATTATTTTGTTCATCTAAGGAGATGTTGACAGCTTTGGGAAGGACCTGTTCTAGATGGAATTTTACACAAAATTTGGCACATGTAACATATCTAATTTAGGCTCACATTTGTCTATGTACTTGCCAAGAGTGTTCCCAATGGATTCGAGAGATTCATAATTCTATCAATAAATATGCAAGTGAGGAAAATGAAACCACACCAAAACTATTGATGGCACATCCACCTCTAGACCAAATTCCATAGTCCATATATTCGAGTACATTCCCTAGGGGCCCATTGAAGAAGGGGTCATTCTAAAAAATCAAATCACGATCCTCCAATTCAAATAGAAATGTGTAGTAACCTCGATTGCATAATAAGTAAGAGTTTTTTCCCTTGATTATCCCTACCGAATTATTTTCATCCATTCATCCATCACGGGGGGGTGGGGGGCAGAGGGTGTTGGTGGCTAGAGCCCAATGAACTAGCCAATGAGGGCACGATTTACATGAGTGAGGGATTTAAGCTAAGGAGTTGTGGGAGGAAGCTTCACATCCAAACCTACATCAGATGTATTTTTTTTAAATCTTATGAGTTTCTTGCAATTCAAAAGTAATTTTCCTTTGGAAAGCACTAATTTATTGAAAGTCAAAACTTTTTCTAAAATGTAAGGGAGGAAGTGGGAATTCCTCCACCCAAAACCATGACCATGAAGGCCAAGGGTGCATAAAGGGATTTAGGTAATGGCCAAGGTTTTTAAATCAAAAATATCAAAAATTACATATTTATAATTGTAGTAGATTGATTGAATCATAATAATTAATACATTGATAACTTTATATTTTTTTCCATGGAAAAAACATACTTTTATTCATCTAAAGAGACAAAATTACATTTTGTAGGTGATTTGAGAGCACATCTCTTGAGAGAGAGAAAGAATCCAAGGAAAAATAGTCGACATATGATTAAACTGAATCTAATAAAAGAGTGTTTTGTTTAGAAAGAGAACAAAAAAAGAGACAACAACACAATAAGTATAGTATCGATTAGTCCAAAAGAAGGTCCATCAAATCTGAAAAAAAGAGATGGAAATATAAACGTAGATGGTAGAGTATTCTATGTGAGAGTCCATGAGATATCAACAGATAGTAAAAAATATACATAAGTTAGAAGAAATAAGAATGTCGATGCCACAATCCATTAATTACTGAGTGAGCGCGGGACCGTCGATAAAGGGGCGATGATAGTACTCAAAAACCTCATCCCCGATAGATTCAGAGACATGCCATTGACCAAAAAGGAGTTGGATACCTGATTTTGAAAGAGAATCTGCTACAGAGTTCTGAATCATGTATACATGTTTTAGAACAACATAATGAAAAGTATCCATATACTTGAAGATATCCTCCAAAATAGGCATCAGAAGAATATTATGATAAATTTGAAATTTACAATTCCAATTGATGGCATTCATTGAATCTCCAAAAATATGAATGGATTGAAGCCCCTTTCTCCCCATAGAATTGAAGAAGAATATTTAAGGCCATAAGATCAACATAATTATTGGTCCCTTGACCTAGACCCATTTTGATTTTGAAGAAATGGTTATTTGAGAGATACAACGTTGTGCCACCCCCACAAGATTGATTATCATTCTAATAAGCACCATTGAAAAAAGGCCAGGGATGAGATTTATCAATGGATTCAGTCATCCAGGTGGATATTGGTGGCCACCCACCTATTCCAACTGGCTCATCTTGACAATTTTTAGTTCAACACGTTCTTCTGTAATTATTTATAATTGTGGGTTCTACACTTTTGGGGTTGTCTGAATCCCTACACAACTTACGGGTGGATATTGGTAGCCGCCCACCTAATCCAACTGGCTTATTTTAGAAGTTTTCATGTCAGTACATCTTTTTGTACTTCCAGGGTCATTTTGGGGCCCTAAACAATATTTTTTTAGCTTGCCACATTCAAATTGTAAACAAAGTCAAAGTTTGATGGAATAATGTGTATTTCTATAAAAGACCTTTCCAATGGGTTATCACGCGCCTAAAACGGAGGTCGTATGCAAAAGTTACAACCCTCAGAAGTTGAGGTACCAACTTACCCATGGGGGCCCACAAAACTTTTGTCGTTTCATCTTCTAGGGTTAGGTTTTTGGATGTCTAGGCTTTTGGAATTCATGAGTAATTTTAAAAATGCATCTAGAGCCTTGGTGTAATCATTCTTCTTAGACAGATGCATGTAGCAGCAACACCTCTTCTCAGAGATAGCTACCACCATTCGAGCAAGTTGTTTTCAGTTCTATAGTTTTACAATTTCAACCTATTTTAATTATTCAATAGAAGTTATTGTTCACTGGATATTTGTTTTTTTTCTCTGTATCTTTGTGTTATTGTATTCAATTTGTTATTTATTTCATTCCACTCCCAAATCCATATCAGTGGTATGAGAGTAGTCTGCTCTTCATTTATTTTTCTCGTGCATATCTCCAACAAGATTTGGGTACAAGATGTGTTGGACATATTGTCATTCATGTGTTGTCATTGATGTCAACAGTCATAATAAGCAAAGCATCAAGTTTAATCTCAGGAAGAAACGTATACTAAGAATTGACAGAAGAGCATCACCATAAGGCTGAAGCAATTTGTGATTATTGTTGATCACGATAGGATCAACAATGTTTCTATGATAAAAGCTCAGGAGGGTTAGCAAATGCAGAGATAGGCTGAAGCAATTCATGATTATTTTTTATCACGATAGGATCACCAATGTTCCTATGATAAAATCTCAGGAGGGTTAGCAAATTCAAAGATCAAAGCTCCGAAGGAAAATTGTATGCTCAGGGTCAAAAGTCTCAGCAGCCGTCTGATCATAGTGAGAAGCCACAACAACCGTCCGATCAAGAAATTTACCATGTTGATCATCTAAACCCTACAAATGTCGGTCATATGAGTGACCCTGGGCTTGAGGATCATTGGAGGATCGTGACCGTCGGATCTGCAAGCCAGATCAACGACAGGGATGAATTGTGGGGATTAGAAGGAGAATTAAACGAATCGCTAGCTCCAATCCCGCAATTGGTCTAGATTTTCAGATCTCATAGACTCAGAAATCAACGACTATGGTTGATCCAACAAGCGATCAGATTAAGTCGGATTGAGTTGTGACCATCAACTCCAGATCAACAACATGGATAGATTGCGGAGATCGAAAGGAGAAATAAATATCGCGCTAGTTCCAATCCCACAATTATTCAGGATTGTCTAATATTATAGATTCAAAGATCGACGATTGTGGTTGACTCAACAACAACGCACAAATTCAAATTGCAGAGTTTTGGTGATGAGTTAAATCACTCACAAGTTGTGGTTCCACAACCATCCTTGATATTTGATCTTCTTCGAGAATATTCACAAACCATCGGATCAATTTAAGTGGAAGGACGGGATAAGCTAGAAGAGAAACACTATAGACAGATCAAGTCATTGATCCAAGATCGTGATTGGACAAACATCTTTCACTTCGGGTCTAAATATGTGAGGAGGTTACACTCCAAAAAGTTTGAGATGTGAAATTCCCTAAGCCCGGAGACCTGGAGAGCTAAAATAAATTCTTGACTACTGGATCATCTGAAGTAAGCCTTAGCCATCCAATTCAAGAGGACATGTGATAGACCACGGTGGCAAACCACGTCAGCAAATACATATGGCATATTACGTCAATTGACCACGTCAGCAAGAAATTGTGATAGACCCACGTCAGCAAGGACATGTGGCACAGTCAGAGAATGACAAGTGTCAAGTTGAAATCAGTATTTCAGGTACGTGAAAATCACGAATCTGAGTGACACGTGGCAGCTACTCGGCTCATGACACGTGATCCAGTGACATAAGCAAGTTACGTCACTCTAGAAGTTTTCACCACTAGAAAATGACAAAAGATCTGAAGTCCCAAAGGATGAAATCCTGAAGTAGATATGTCCGATCTAAAGAAAAACTTTGGGAGTATTCTCATCTGGTGATTTACTACAGTGGAAGGATAGAATAAGTATAAATAGATGAAGTTGCGAAGTAATCTGTGACCATCCACCTCAATGCTTGAATAAGACCCTGTCATCGGATTAAGCCTTGTAAGAATCAATTCTGATGATTGATCAGTTTTCGCGAAGTAAATTTAAATCGTTCGATCTTTTCAGGAAATTTGTTTCGAAGGTTTGAAAATTTCAAATCTCGAAGTTTTGAAGGGCGAATTCCCGACAATTGTCCATCTCATCAGGAAGATTGAATCGTGATAGATGAATAGATAAGCAGTCAAACACTCATCTCACCTAGTGTTTGGTCACCGTCGTTGGTCATATGATATAGGCGATCTAAATGACAACATCATATGTCGTTGTAATTGATAAGCTCGTGGTTCTGTAAATTCTCTGTCACATGTAATGGTTTGAAGGAAGCGCCTCTGTAGAATTCGATTCCTATGAAAATAACAGAGGTTGAGATCAAGTTTAAAGGATGAAATTGATTCATATGTGATCAATTTATGAAAATCCTTCACAATAAAAACAAATAATCAATGATTATGGTTAAGTTAAACAAATAGGTATGATGGTTCAAAACCAAGGGACACAGTGTGTCACTCTCACACCATTTTGAAGAATATATAAATGAGGAATAGTGTTGAGAAGAAGCGTGTCTCTACAGTCTGAATCAGGGAATATATTAAATCAGATAAGCAGAGACAGATGTAGTAAAATACCTGATACAGAAGTTTGTCTAGATTCAGAAAATCAATGGTGGTTGGGTGGTGCAAGGGCATGTTAGTGCCTATAGAGGGAGTTGGTGCTTCCTTGTTAGTTGTAGCTGACTAAACAGGGGGTTGTAGCCTCCTACCAGTTGGTGCTGGTGAATAAGGGTGTGGGTGGATCCTGATCAGTTGGTGTTGATCGAAGAGGAAGAATATCTTCCTTCGATGTAACATGTAAAACAAATTTTGTAGTTAATAGAAAAGCGATTGTGGTTTTTTCCATTTGGGTTCCATGATAAAATATTGTGTCAAAATTAAATAAAAGAAAATTGATAAAATTACTTTGTCACTGATTCACCCCCCCCCTCTC
Source organism: Picea engelmannii (assembly GCA_009831015.1). Lineage (NCBI taxonomy): Eukaryota > Viridiplantae > Streptophyta > Pinopsida > Pinales > Pinaceae > Picea > Picea engelmannii. Next base: position 712,578 of record ML780766.1, on the reverse strand, counting down.
AGTGACAGGATCTGATCCTGCAATTGGTATCAGAGCGGGTCTCTTCACAAAAGGTTTAAATCACTTGAAGAGGAATATACATTTGAATGGATCAGCAGCCGAAGATGTCATAAAAAATCCCCCTATTTAATGGTGAAGACTATGTCTTTTGGAGTGTTAGAATGAAAATCTATCTAATGTCCATTGGACTGGAAGTATGGACATTAGTGTAAAATGGATATGATGTTCCAAAAACCACTCCCACAGAAGCAGAAGACAAGAAAATTTGTTGGGACCATGCAAAGGCTTTAAACACACTACAAGATGGATTGAGTAAGAGAATCTTTGCTTAGGTACTAAACTATAATAATGAAAAACGACTTTGGGATAAATTGGAAACCATATATGTAGGAGATTCCAAGTTAAAGAGGGCCAAACTCCAGACTCTCAGAGTACAATATGAAGGTATGAAAATGAAGGATGAAGAGAATGTCTCAGAGTACTATGAAAGAATCGATAATATGATTAATGCAATTAGAGGACTGGGAGTAGAAGTGTGAGACAATGAGCTAGTTGAAAAATTACTAAGAACACTACATATTCTATACAATCCTAAAGTGTCCTCTCTTGAAGATATGGATAATCTAGATAAACTCACCATGGACAAATTGTATGGAATCCTCACTACCTATGAGTTAATATTAGGTCATGAGAACCTCCCACAAGGAGAGGAAGACTTCAAGGTGCTCAAGAAAACAAAAGGTCAGAATAAAAAACCTCAATCTAGCCATCATGAAGAATCTGATGTGGAAGAAGCCAATTTTATAAATAAACTCCAGAAAGGAGCTGGGAAGTACAAAGGGAAGCTCCCTTTCAAATGATTTAACTGTGGCAAGGTTGGCCACTTTGTAGCCAAGTGTCCCTATCCCAAGGAAGACTCTAAGGATGAAGAAAACAAAACTAAACAATACAAGAAGAAGGAAAAACCCAACTACAAGAAAAAAAATTTCCAAAATAAAAGATAATTTCTACTCAAAAGAAGAAAACATTAGTTCATCAGAGTCCAGTGACAGTGATGAATATGATGATGAAGAAGTATTTTTTATAGGTATTGAAGAGTCTAAGAATATAGAAGAAACTAAACATGAGAAAGAGTCAGAAGATGAAGCAGAAGTTAATATGGAAGAAGAACTTCTCAGTGCCTTGGATGAGTTAAGAAAATACAAAACCAAATATAGACAACTGAAAAGTTTTGTAGTTGAACAAAAAGAAAAACATGAACAGAAATAAAAGGAGATGGAGAAACTCATGAGAAACCTGAAAAAACAAATCCTAGAAGCAAATAGGATCAAAGAAAGTATGGAAAAGTCTCTTAGAGAAAAACAAACAACCTGTGAAAGAATGGAGGCAGAAATAGTTCACCTGGGAAAAGAACTCGATGCAAAGTTCATTCAAACAAAATATGAAAATAGTTCTAAAATATTAGATAACATTGTTACCACACAAAGGGATTCGGGTAACAAAAAAGGAATAGGCTATTCTCAAGAAGAAATCCAAGTTAATTCAAAATCTTATGCAGATATTCTCCTCAGTACATTCAAGAAGAAAAATGAAGAGAAGACAAGAATTGAACAGAACTCTAGAGGACCACTTCCATCCATCAAGAAGGAAGATAAGACAATACCAAAGAAGTTTTTATCAAAACAGGTATCCTCTCATTTTCCTTGGTTATTTCTTTGGATGCTCTAATTTTGGACACAAAGCTATAAATTGTAGAGCATATAGAAGGAAAAATTTGAAGGTTAAGAACTATATCCTTAAGGATAACCAAGCAGTAAATCAAGTTAAAAGAAAAAACTATAACTCCTTTGCACCTCTACAAGAAGGGGATCTACAATGCTTCAGATGTCATAACTATGGACATAAGGCCATTAATTGCATATTAATGGAAGTCTCAGACCAACCAAAGTTCATTAGAGAGCAAAAGAAACTTTGGAGAAAAAAAAAATCAAAAATGGAATGTCTTATTGCCCTAAAAGCTCAAGATAAAAAGGATCTTTGGTATGTTGATAGTGGGTTCTCAAAACATATGACAGGTAACAAGGACAAGTTTTTAGACTTAAAGAAACAAAAGGGTAAAGTTACTTTTGGTGATAATGTTTCAGGTAACATACTTGGGAAAGGAACTATGAGTTTGGGAAAAGACAAAGCCATAAATGTGCTACTTGTCGAAAAAATGAAGCCTAGTTTATTAAGTGTCAGCCAATCCTGTGATCAGGGGCACTTCTGCATCTTTGATTCCCAAAAATGTGAGATTAGGAGAGAATACATGGGAAAATTAGTTGGTACTGCTCCTAGAACTCCTGAAAATGTGTATATATTAGATGCAAAACTAAATGAGGAATGTCATATGAATCTAGTAGATGAAAGTTGGCTATGGCATAGAAGGTTGGGGCATATTAACTTTGACAATCTAGTGAAAGTCCGCAATCTTGGTGCAATAAGAAACTTCCCAAAGATCATAAAGCCCTCAAATACTATGTGTAGACACTGTCAACTAGGGAAGAAAACTAGAATAAGGTTCAAAGAAAAAGAATACACAACTTCAAAACCTTTAGATCTTGTTCACACTAACCTATGTGGACCTACAAGGACCAAGAGTTTGCAAGGAGAGTCTTACTTTATGTTTTTCATTGATGATTTTACTAGAATGGATTCGATATGTTTTCTCAAAGAAAAATCAGAATCACTTAACAAATTCAAATCCTTTAAACCCCTTGTTGAAAATGAAAAAGAGACAAAAATAAAGTGTCTTAGATCAGACAATGGTGGTGATTTCACCTCAAAAGACAATTCTCTGTTGCTAGAAAACCTCAGAAAAACAGGATTGCTGAGAGGAAGAATAGAACAGTTCAGGAGGCTGCAAGGCCTATGCTCAATGAAGCAAAATTGTCTGATGGATATTGGAGGGAAGTTGTAAGCACAACAATATACATATTGAACTAAGGTTAGCTCAGGGGTAATAGTGATAATACTCCTTATGAACTATGGTTTGGAAGAGCTCCATCGGTAAAATACTTCAAGGTCTTTGGAAGTAAATGTTACATCAAAAGACTTGATGAGAATCTTGGAAAATTTGTTGCCAGATCAGATGAAGGTATTTTTCTTGGATATGCTTCTAACAATAAAGCATATAGATTCTACAATCTTAGATCACATAAGATTGTTGAGAGTGCAGATGTCAAGGTGGATGACCTAAAAACGTTAAAGATAAAAAATCAAGAGACTATACTTGAAAGTGAAGATGAAGATGATGATGAGACAATTGGCACACAAGTAGAAGAAGTACAAGAGAATAAAGAAAGGGAAGATGAGGATATGCATATGAGTGAAGACAAAGAATATATTCAATATGGAGAGATAAGAGAAGAATTCCCAAGAAGATACACAAAGACACCCTCAAGAATTACTCAAAAGAATCATCTTGAAGCACTGATTATTAGAGATATGAATGATGGAGTGCACAGAAGAAGACAACAACTGTATCAAATAGAAATAGCATTGTTGTCACATGTTGAGCCTAGATCAATCAAAGAGGCATGTAAATATGAGAATTGGATCAAAGATATGAATGAAGAATTGGACCAAATTGAAAAAAATCAAACTTGGCAACTAGTTCCAAGACCAAAAAACAAAACTGTCATTGGAACTAAATAGGTGTATAAAAACAAAATGAATGAGAATGGGAAAGTAATTAGGAACAAAGCCAGATTGGTGTGTAAAGGGTATGCTCAGGTTGAAGGAGTAGACTATGAAGAAACCTTTGCACATGTGGCCAGATTGGAGGAAATTAAGATGTTCCTAGCTTTCTCTAGCTACAGAAAATTTAAAGTATACCAAATGGATGTCAAGTTAGCATTTCTCAATGGAAATTTAGAAGAGGAAGTCTATATTGAGCAACCAGAAGGATTCAAATTAACTAACGAATGAGACTATGTTTGTAAATTAAAGAAAACACTCTATGGACTAAAACAAACACCCAGAGCATGGTATGCAAGGCTAGATTCTTACTTCCAAAAACAAGGCCTCAAAATGGGATCTGCAGACAACAATCTTTACTGTAAAATTGATGGTAATAACATGATTATTATGGAAGTATATGTTGATGATATTATATTTGGCAGCGATGATGAAAAAATGAGTAAGGACTTTGCTAGGATGATGCAGCAAGAATTTGAAATGTCTTTGCTTGGCGAACTGAATTTCTTTCTTGGATTACAAATAATACAGTCCAAAAGAGGAGTCTTTATCCACCAGTATAAGTATGTTAAATATATTCTCAAGAGATTCCAGTTAGAGGATTGCAAACCTGTTAGTACACCTATGACAATTGGATGAAAACTAAGCAAGGATGATGAGTCCAAAGTTGTAGATCCAAAACACTACAGATCAATGATTGGCAGTTTACTCTATGTAGTAGCTTTGAGACCTGATTTCAAGTAAGTTGTTGGGGTGGTGGCTAGATTCCAAGCAACACCAAAGGAGATCCATGTTCAAGCTGTAAAAAGAATCTTTAGGTATTTAAAAACAACCATAGATCTTGGTTTGTGGTACCCTAGCAAGGATTCATTCACTTTAAAAGCCTATTTAGATGTTGATTGGGAAGGAAGTGTAGATGACAAAAAAAGTGCAAGTGACCGTGGGATTGAGGATCATCAAAGGATCATGACTGTCGGATCTACAAGCCAGATCAATGGCAGGGATGAATTGCGGGGATCAGAAGGAGAATTAAACGACTCGCTAGTTCCAATCCTGCAATTGGTCTAGATCGTCAGATCCCACAGACTCGGATATCGATGACTATGGTTGATCCAACAAGCGATTAGATTCAGTCAGATTGAGTTGTAATCGTCGGATGTGAAATCGCCAGATCAACGATAGGGATATATTGAGGAGATCGAAAGGAGAATTACATATCGCGCTAGTTCCAATCCTGTAGTTATTCGGGACTGTCTAATCTTATAGCTTCAAAGATTGACGATTGTGGTTGACTCAACAATAGCGCACAACTTCAAATTGCGGAGTTTTGGTGACGAGTTAAATCACTCACAAGTTGTGTTTCTGCAACCATCCTTGATCGTTGATCTTCTTCGAGAATCTTCACAAACTGTCGGATCACTTTAAGTGGAAGGACAGGATAAGCTATAAGAGAAGCATTGTAGACAGATCGAGCCATTGATCCAAGATCCTAATCGAACGAACATCTTTCACTTCGGGTCTAAAGATGTGAGGAGGTTACGCTCTAGAAAGTTTGAGATGTGAAATTCCCGAAGCTCAGAGACCCGAAGAACCGAAATAAATTCTCGACCATCGTATCATCCGAAGTAAGCCTCAACCATCTGATTCAAGAGGAAATGTGACAGACCACGGTGGAAGACAACATCAACAAATGCATATGGAAGATTACGTCAACAGACCACATCAGTAAGAAACTGTGATAGACCACGTCAGCAATCCACATCAGCAAGGACATGTGGCACTGTCAGAGAGTGACACGTGTCAAGTTGAAATCAATATTTCAGGTACGTGCAAATCACGAATCTGAGTGACACGTGGTAGCTACTCATCTCATGACACATGATCTAGTGACATAAGAAAGTTGTCACTACGGGAGTTTTCACCACTAGCAAATGACAAAAGTTCTGAAGTCCCGAAGGATGAAATCTCGAAGTAGATATGGTTCGTCTGAACTAAAGAAAAACTTCGGGAGTATTCTCATCTGTCGATTTACTACAGTGGAAGGATAGCGTAAGTATAAATAGACGAATTCGTGAAGTAATCTATGACCATCCATCTCAATGCTTGAATAAGACCCAACCATCGGATTAATCCTTTTAAGAATCAAATCTGATGATTGATCAATTTCCGCGAAATAAATTTAAATCGTCCGATCTGTTCAGGAAATTTGTTTCGAAGGTTTGAAAATTTGAAATCTCGATGTTCCGAAGGGTGAAGTCTCGAAAATCGTCCATCTCATCAGGAATATTGTTGATAAAATCTCAGGAGGGTTAGCAAATGCAAAGATCAAAGCTCCGAAGGAAAAGTGTATGCTCAGGGTGAGAAGTCTCAGTAACCATTCGATCAGAGTGAGAAGCCTCAACAACCATTCGATCAGAGTGAGAAGCCTCAGCAGCCGTCCGATTAAGAAATTGACCGTGTTGATCATCTAAACCCTACGGATGTCGATCATATGAGTGACAGTGGGCTTGAGGATCGTCGGAGGATTGTGACCATCGGATCTGCAAGCCAAATAAACAACAAGGATGAATTACGGGGATCAGAAGGAGAATTAAATGACTTGCTAGTTCCAATCCCGCAATTGGTCTAGATCATCAGATCTCACAGAATCGGATATCGATGATTGTGGTTGATCCAACAAGTGATAAGATTAAGTCGGATTGAGTTGTGACCGTCAGATGCGCAATCGCCAAATCAACGGTAGGGATAGATTGCGGAGATCGAAAGGAGAATTAAATATCATGCTAGTTCCAATCTCGCAATTATTCAAGACCGTCCGATATTATAGCTTCAAATATCGACGATTGTGGTTGACTCAACAACAACGCACAACTTCAAATTGCGTATTTTTGGCGACGAGTTAAATCACTCACAAGTTGTGGTTCCGCAACCATCCTTGATCGTTGATCTTCTTCAATAATCTTCACAAGCCGGCGGATCACTTTAAGTGGAAGGACATGATAAGCTATAAGAGCAGTATTGTAGACACATCAAGTCGTTGATCCAAGATCCTGATCGAACGAACATCTTTCACTTTGGGTATAAATATGTGAGGAGGTTACGCTCCGAAAAGTTTACGATGTTAAATTCTCGAAGCCCGGAGAGCCGAAATAAATTCTCGACCGCCAGATCATATGAAGTAAGCCTCATACGTTTATTTCAAGAGGACATGTGACATACCACATCAGCAAAGACATATGGCAGATTACGTCAACATACCACGTCAGTAAGAAACTGTGACAAACCACGTCAGTAGTCCACGTCAGCAAGGACACATGGCACAGTCAGAGAATGACAAGTGTCAAGTTGAAATCAGTATTTCAGGTACATGCAAATCATGAATCTGAGTGACACATGGCATCTACTCGGCTCATGACACGTGATCCAGTGACGTAAGAAAGTTACTTCACTCTGCGAGTTTTCACCACTAGCAAATGAAAAAAGCTCTGAAGTCCCGAAGGACGATATCCCGAAGTAGATATGGTTCGTCCGATCTAAATAAAAACTTTGGGAGTATTCTCATCCATCGATTTACTACAGTAGAAGGATAGTGTAATTATAAATAGATGAAGTCTCTAAGTAATCTGTGACCATCCATCTCAATGCTTGAATAAGACCCATCCGTCGGATTAAGCCTTATAAGAATCAAATCTGACAATTGATCAATTTCCGTAAAATAAATTTAAACCGTCTGATCTATTTAGGAAATTTGTTTCGAAGGTTTGAAAAGTTGAAATCTTGAAGTTTCGAAGGGAAAAGTCCCAAAAATCGTCCATCTCATCAGGAAGATTGTTGATAAAAGCTCAGGAGGGTTAGCAAATGCAGAGATCAAATCTCTGAAGGAAAAGTGTATGCTCAGGGTGAGAAGTCTCAGTAGTCGTTCGATCAGAGTGAGAAGCCTCAACAATTATCCAATCAAGAAATTGACTGTGTTGATCATGTAAACCCTATGGACATCAGTCATATGAGTGACTGTGGGCTTGATGATTGTCGGAGGATCGTGACCATCGGATCTACAAGCCAGATTAACGGCAAGGATGAATTGCGAGTATCAAAAGGAGAATTAAACGACTCACTAGTTCCAATCCCGCAATTGGTATATATCATTAGATCTCATAGACTCAGATATCAATGAATTTGGATGATCCAACAAGCGATCATATCAATTCGGATTGAGTTGTGATCGTTGATTGCGCAATCACCAGAACAACGACATGGATATATTGTGGAGATCGAAAGGAGAATTAAATAACATGCTAGTTCCAATCCCGCAATTATTCAGGACCGTCTGATCTTATAGATTCAAAGATTGACGATTGTGGTTGACTCAAAAACAACACAAAACTTCAAATTGTGGATTTTTGGTGATGATTTAAATCACTTGCAAGTTGTGGTTCCGCAACCATCCTTGATCATTGATATTCTTCGAGAATCTTCACAAATGGTCGGATCACTTTAAGTGGAAGGACATGATAAGATATAAGAGAAACATTGTATACAAATCGAGTCGTTGATCCAAGATCCTGATCGAATGAACATATTTCATTTCGAGTCTAAATATGTGAGGAGGTTACACTCCGGAAAGTTTGAGATGTGAAATTCCCGAATCCCGGAGACCCTAAGAACCGAAATAAATTCTCGATCGTCGGATCATTTGAAGTAAGCCTCAGCCGTCCGATTCAAGAGGACATGTGACAAACCACGTTGGTATACCACATCAGAAAATACATATGGAATATTACATCAATAGACTACGTCAGTAAGAAACTGCGATAGACCACGTCAGCAGTCCACGTCAACAAGAACACGTGGCACAGTTAGAGAATGACAAGTGTCAAGTTGAAATCAGTATTTCAGTTATGTGCAAATCATGAATCTGAGTGACATGTGGCAGATACTCAGCTCATGACATGTGATCCAGTGATGTAAGCAAGTTACGTCACTCTGGGAGTTTTCACCACTAACAAATAAAAAAATCTCTGAAGTCCCGAAGGACGAAATCCTGAAGTAGATATGGTTCGTCCAATCTAAAGAAACATTTCGGGAGTATTCTCATCCATCAATTTACTACAGTGGAAGGATAGCGTAAGTAGAAATAGACGAAGTCGCGAAGTAATCTGTGACCATCCATCTCAATGCTTGAATAAGACCCAGTCGTCGGATTAAGCCCTGTAAGAATCAAATCTGACGATTGATTAGTTTCTGCGAAATAAATTTAAACCATCCGATCTGTTCGGGAAATTTGTTTCGAAGGTTTGAAAAGTTGAAATCCCGAAGTTTCGAAGGGCGAAGTCTCGAAAATCATCCATCTCATAAGGAATATTTAATCATGACCATTGAATAGATAAGCGATCAAGCACTCGTCTCACCTAGCGTTTGGTCACCGTTGTTGGTCTTATGATATAGGAGATCTAAATGACAACATAATTGGTCATTGGTAATTGATAAGCCCATGGTTTTGTAATCGCTCGATCACATGTAATGGTTTGAAGGAAGCACCTCCGTAGAATTCATTTCCTGTGAAAATAATAGAGGTTCGAGATCGAGTTTAAAGGATGAAATTGATCCATATGTGATCAATTTACGAAAAGCATTCTAGTAAAAACAAATAATCAATGATTATGGTTAAGTTAAACAAAGAGGTACGATGGTTCAAAACCAAGTGACATAGTGTGTCACTCTCACACTGTTTTGAAGAATATATAAATGAGGAAGAGTGTTGAGAAGAAGTGTGTATCTACAGTCCAAATCAAAGAATATATTAAATCAGAGAAGCAGAGAGAGATGTAGTAAAATACCTAATACATAAGTTTGTCCAGATTCATAAAATCAATGGTGGTTGGGTGGTGCAAGGGTAGGTTGGTGCTTGCAGAGGGAGTTGGTGCTTCCTTGTCAGTTGTAGTTGACTAAACAGGGGGTTGTAGCCTCCTACCAGTTGGTGCTGGTGAATAAGGGTGTGGGTGCATCCTGATTAGTTGGTGTTGATCGAAGAGGAATAATATATTCCTTCGATGTAACATGTAAAACAAATTTTGTAGTTAATAGAAAAGCGTTTGTCGTTTTTCCCATTTGGATTCCACGATAAAATATTGTGTCAATATTAAATAAAATAAAATTGATAAAATTATTGTTTCATTGATTCACCCCCCCCCCTCTTAGTGACAGGATCTGATCCTTCAAGAAGTTGGGACTCGAACCATTTGATCCTTTGCAAGATTGGTCATGCGAAGACTGACAAAAACTCATGGGGGACGAGAAGAAAGATGATGGATTAGGATATCCTTTTAAATAGTTGCTTGGGGAATACCTTATGCGAAAAAGGAATGAAATGATGGATAAATTTGCATAGATCCTTCGGCAGTTGCCCATAGGAGACACATCTTCATCAAGTGGCCATGAAACCCACTTCAAGGTCAAGTAAATTTTTATATTCCATTATTTGAAGGATTAATAGATGTGGATGTTGTGGATAAATGGTTGAATCTGCTCGAAGGGTATTTTTCGGTCCACAATTTTTCTGACATGGAAAATATTAATTTTTCACTCCTAGAGGTCATCCCCCATGTTAAGGAATGGTGGCATATTTACTATGAGAAAAGGGCCATAGAGGAATTTGTAATATTTTTGGTCATCCCTACATGGGATTCCTTCATGGATTCCATTAAAGAATACTACTACCATGTTGGAATCTACGAGGACTAGTACACAAGATGAATCATGCTGCGTCAGGAAAGGGACCAGACATTACCATATTTCACTAATATTTTCCATACCCTGTGCACCAAATTGGGTATCAAATACTCTTAACGACATCTGGTTATCAAATATCGTGTTTGTTTGCATAGATACATTCAAATATAAATGGAGTTTATGGACATTGCATCATTAGGTGCGGCTTATAGATATGTTGTCATGATCGAGAAAAAATTTAAGTAGAAGAGGCAAGAGTTTGGATCTACAAACTCCTCACAGTCGAATCCGGGAAAAGGTGGCCCCAACCCACAACAATACGGATAAAACAACAAAATGCAAATATTGTTGAGTTTTGTTGGTGCTTCCTCTGTCTCTTTGTTTATCGGTATATGTGCTCATTTTCCTTTTATCTTTAAGCTGGGCACATATGTCCATTAAGGCCACCACAATCATTTGGCTTATTGTCTTTACCACTTGATATTGTTTCCATCTATCCCTTTGGATGTGTTCACTGGGATAAGGAACTGCAGTTGAAGACATGAGGGGGATAATTAGATGAATAGCTCAGAGTTGGCTCGTCAAGGGATGGATAACAGTTACAGGGAAAAGTATTTTTTCATGAAAAGAATGATGGGGGAACAAGTGTCCAATAAGGAGGTGGGATGAGTGGATGCAAGAATACGGGTGGTAGGGATAGACAAGGTAAGTGACAGTTGGAGGGTGAAAGGTTGAGTGGGTGGAGAAAGTGGACATTGTACATGATTTTTCATGTACTCCCAACCATACTCACTTTTCCTTGTTCAATGCATTGGGTGCACCTATCCATCAATGATACCACGAATCTTGAAATATCGATCCTTTCATTTAGTTCAAAAGAAAAAATCTTCTTATGTATTTGTGGTAGATTCTCCTGGATCTTGTTCACTTCTTGGACTATGACCTAATATTGTGAACTTGGATTAACCAACCATTCATTGATTTTAAGTAAATCAATCTGGTTCATCTCTTGGATGGATTCTTGAGTGTTTTCCTTGTTCTTCCTGCAGCTTTGCTAGTTCATTTCTATATCAATCTTCCCCAATGCCTCCAAGATGTTATTTTCCTTGAACTCAATTAGGCTTTTATTCATTGAAGATAATGCCTCTAGACAAGCCTATTTTACATCTATGGCAAGTTTCTTTCCTTCTTCTAGGTTTGTTTCCCGAGATTTTAGAGCCATTTCGCCTCTTACTTGTTCAGAATGAGAGAGAAGGGTAAGACCAGGGGTATTATCTTTTTTCTTCCATATGAGAACTTATTGAAACTTAGAATGGGCTATGCATGCCTCTTTTTCCTTGACATAAATATCTTTTAGAGAAAGGTCTACTACCTGATAGCATTTCTGAATAACATCTACTTTTTGATAGAGTTCTTGTTGGGCAACTTCCAGCCTCTCATTGATTTCTGATGCTTGTGCTTTGAAGGCCGAAATGTCTATCGTTGTGTTCTCTGTTAGGGTCAATCTGGCCTACAGCTGCTCAATTAAATTGTCACAATGAGTGATCAAACCCTGGTTGGTCTGTGAATTCTGGTAGAGCAGTTCAAGGTTATCTTGTAAATGCTTAATTTGATGCTGATGACTAGCCCTGATTTGTTCAATTTCCTGGTTCATCCTGCTTATAATAGTATTCTCTTTACTATATATATCACTCTACAAGTTCTCTACCAAGAGGCATTTCTATCATAATTGTTTGGTTAAATTGTCCACTGACCATTGATTGGCAGTGGAAAAATCCCCTAATGAATCTGCAACTTCTTTCGCAAACTCGGGACCATCATGGAATCTCCAATCATACACCAATATTTTCCTTTTAGTGATAACACCATCCTTTTGGTGAGATTCTCTTTTCACAATGGCTTTTCGCTTCTTTCTAAAAAAATAAATTTGAGGGGGGCATCTCTTCGGGAAAGATAGGAGTAATATCACCTACAAAAGTGAGTTTGGAACTAGGATTTCTGAAGCTGGTCTGTAAAGGGGTTAATGATGTAATATGAGAACTAATTTCGGTCGAAGGTTATTGTCCTGTTGTATTCGCGGTGCCAATAGGAGTAGTTGGTGTTGAATGAGGAACAACCTGCCCCAGATTCATGAAGGCTTCGAACCAAGCTAATACTTGTGGATCATTTAGTCCTGACAGTGATGTTCTTATCTCGTGAAATAACACTTATGGAATTTTTGAGACTTCTTCAACTTTGTTCTTAGTGGAGCAAATTGGCTCAGATCATGTAGGCCTAGCTTCCTACGAAGGAGTCACGGGTATTGCCTCTCCTTGCAATATATTTGGTAAATTGTTTCGTCTATGTTTTTGAAAGATGAGGAAACCATCTTGTTGGTCAAGGGGCAGAGTCTGGAATCTTCTTTGGAATTCTTCATAATATCTAACTCCCCAGAACATTTCATCATAAGGATAATTCTGATGGATGTATCACTTCATGTTAAACTGAGCCAGATGATTTCCCAATATCTTATGTGGATCATGCTTCTTGAATTCAATGTCAACTAATTTGACATCTTCTAGGGTTGCGGCCTTAACTTTAGAATAACTGAAATCTAATAGTGTGAACATGCCAACTTGAATGGGGAAAGCTGGCCAAACCTTTTTTTGAGATGCTTTCAACTCCTTGTTGGTACCTCTTGCTATTGTCTGGTATGCCACCTCTTTTCACACCAGCCTGTCCAGTAAAAATTGTGGAATGGCATGAGGAGGAACGAAACAACCAAATACTCTAATATAGGAGAAGTTCTCCTCAATCAACCAGTCTGTGCGTTTTCCTAATTTCCCCATAATATTTTCTAAAATCGGGGGCGGCGTGTGACCATAAATAGCTATATGAACAAGCACTACAACATTGTGACATATTTCATAAAAGAAATCGTTGGCGTTATCCTCCCATAATTTGGAGTGATAGAAATGAATTGGCTCAGAACTGGCTGGGATCCAACTCCAGTTCATCAGGGGAAAAGAGGTCATGAAACAAATGGAATCCATAACATATGCCAACATGTAAAAATGGGCAGGCTGCCCTTTTGATTTTGTTGATTTATACTCAACGATTTCCTTGGCCAAATTATCAGATAACATTTTGGCCCAATTGAAGGTATAACCCTCGGCTACCTCATTCATGATGGGTACCCACTCAACTGAGAAATGTGTAGGGTTATTCTTCCCAAACATGGGACAGAGCATCATGGACACATACAACATATGAGTGTCTAAAGACGTCGTGGCATACATACCATGAGCATCGGCTCTGAATTTTTCAGGATGTCCCCACCAGGACTTGACTATAACATGACCATTTATTTCGTATTGGGTGCATTCCTTTCTCTCAAACTCTAGAATGAATGTGGCATTGTAAGTGTATTTAGGGGCAGGGGAAAGTTTTTACATTACTTGTAGGTGTTTTGGTCGGAAAGAGCCAATGATGACCTGTTGGTGGTTGATGACGCTCCTGGTTTCGATGTCGACATGTTCCAAAGCCCATTTTATGATATCGTTGTAGGGTATGATTCTTGGCTGTGCAACGACCTTATGCGGTTTCGACTGTGCTACATGTCTAAGATTAGTTGTAAAGGACTCATCGTCTTCTTCGACAGAGTCGTCTAGACAGTTGATGATCTCATGCTCTAAGACATCAAAAACTTGCTTCCAAGTTTTAATGGCATCCACAACTCACGGAGTTGTGTCTGATAGAACATCTGCATTTGGATTTGAATCATCACCTGATGCATCAAGGTTCTTTGTAGATTTTTGTGGTGCCATAATTCTCGAGGAAACAAAATTAGTATACCTGTGACAAGAGAAGTCTATAATCTCTCCACTTAATAGAAAACTGCTAATTGAAAATGGTAAAAATGATTTTGAAATTCGAAGTGCTTTATTCAAAAATTCTATCGATCTTCGTATAGCTCTACTGACGAAGAATTTATTAAACTTAAAGGAATTCATTACCTAGTGATCTTCAATCTTTACTTGAAATCATTAACCTTAATCAACCGAAAATTTCATTAATACTTCGATAGTTCGCGTTCAAAATTTTTGGACGTGACGGGGTGGAAATATCCCGAAGTATGAATTCACGGAGGAGTTAATCCCTAAGTAATCACTTTTATGTCTTAATTAATCATGTTTTAAAACATTGTATTAAGTTTAAGTATTTCAGAAGTTCGGAATTCATAAGTTTTGAATATAGCGCAAGGGAAACTTTTCGAAGTCCGAAACTGCGAAGTGATTAATTAACGCTTAATCATGTTTAAAACGTTGCATTAACCATTTTATTAATTCCTTGAAAACCCTTTTTAATTTTTCCAATCACTTTACTTCGATGCTTTGATAATCCGAGCATTGTGGAATCAAAAACTCTCGAATAGCAATCTCTCGGAGTGACATGGCAGAGATGATGTCATTCTGATGATGTGTCAAGAAAATAGAGGTGCCACATGTCACTTGAAAACGTGTGAATCATCTGACGTAAATGTCAAAAATAAGTGCCACTTGTCAACCCAAGAAAAGATTTTTATAGGACATGTGTCCTATGACGTGTCCATAAGTCCTTTATGAATTATCGCGAGTGACTATCTTTGGGATTTCATAATTTCAGAGTTTTTGTTGTTTAGAGTTGTTGGATCATCTGAAGCACGAAGCTCCGAAATGACCATTAGAGACTTTCTCTTTAAAACTCAGGCGGCTTCAAAACTTCGGAGATCGTTAGGACCATTCGATCAAATTAGAGTTACTCATCGACGATAGATATCGTAAGCATCTTATTGATTAACAACCAATGGATTTATTTTCATTTTAAAAGGATGCTTTCTCTCAAAGATGACGTATTGTGTGATATTTCTCCCCTTGAAGTTTTTGATGTTCTTTTAGGAAAACCACATTTTTGGAAGCGACATGTTGTGTATGAGTCTAGACTCTGCAATGTTATTATTACTTTAGGTAGACAATTGTACAACATACCAGAGGTAGAGCCACCTACCTCTATTTTTTTAATCTCTGCTAAGCAATGCAGTAAGGTCATTTCATAGACCAGGAAGTTCGTCTTATTTGTGATCCATTCTCACAGTAAGCAAAAGGTCACTGCCACATCTGTGACCTCTACATAGAGCCTCTCTTTGTAGCAGAAGAAAGTGGATGGGATCGTGGAAGAGTACACAGACATCTTCTCCTCACCCACTAGGGTACCAACACACTTCTAGGTCAAGCATCCAATTGATATAACCCCCGATGCACCTCTTCCTAATGGATCATTCTATAGTCACTTTTTGATGGAAAATGACGAAATCAGGCGTCTGATCCAAGAGATTCTTCAAAATGGGAACATCAGACCCAACTCCTACCCTTGTGGAATCCCAATTGTATTGGTGAAGAAGAAAGACGAGATCTAGCGGTTCTGCATTGATTACAAAGAATTAAACAAAATCAATGTCATGAACCAATACCCAATTCCCCAAATTGATGACCTTCTTGACCAACTCAAGGGGGGAAATTTCTTCAACAATATTTACCTAAAGTCTCGCTAACACTAGGTTCCCATCGAACTGAGTGATGTATGGAAGACAACTTTCAAATATCAAGAAGGTTTATTTGAATTGTAGGTCATGCCCTTTGACTTAACAAATGCACCAACAACTTTCATGTGGTTGATGGATAATGTATTGAGAACCTTCACCAACTCTTTTTTGGTGGTATATCTAGATGAAATCCTCATCTTCAACAGAACTTGGGAGGAGCACATGCAGCATATTCATCAGGTTTTGAGCACTTTGTGGTAGCACAAGCTATATTCCAACTTGGAAAAATGCTCCTTTGGCATGAATAGGGTCTGATATTTGGGATACATTGTTGATGAGCATGGGGTACATGTGGATCCAACTAAGATACAAGTCATCTTCCACTAGCCATCCCCGACCACACTGACCAATCTTCAGAGCTTCTTGGGACTTGCCAACTTCTACCAACGGTTCATGTTGGGATTGTCCCATATTGCATGGGCCCTCAGTCAAGTGACCAAGGGAGGTGGCAGGGAAAATTTCGCATGGGGGATGACACAAAAATGAAAATTTGATGATCTGAAGCATCGCTTGTTCTCATCTCTAGTACTCTCCTTACCTGATATGCAACAATCGTTTGAGATTGAGACTGATGCATCTGTATATGTTGTAGGCATAGTTCTCTCTCAACACAGTCATCTAGTAGCATACCATAGTGAGATGCTCTCAGATACCGTCTGAAAATACCCCACCTATGACAAGGAAATGCATTCCATTGTATAAGCCTTTCATCAATGGAAACATTACAGTCTAGGAAAGGAAAAAATAATCCACATTGATCACAATCCTTTGCAGTTCATACAGACACAGGGGAAGTTATAAAACGACCACCATCAAAAGTGGTCCACACACATGCAGTTGTTCCATCTCAACATCAAGTATAATATAGGGAGCACAAATCGTGTCACTGACTGCCTTAATCGACCTCTTGTGGCCGCACTCACCACCGTGATCCATTCCTATGGGCATGAGGCATCTGAGTGGCCCCAACTTTATCAGTGAGATCCTGACTTCGCCCCCACCTATCATCTCTTTGGTAGATGCACAAATGTCACAGATTTTCACATTCATGATGGACTGTTATGCCATCTGGACCACCTCTATGTTCCTGCAATCGAGTGTAAAAATCTAATTTGGGAGGCTCACTATAGTCGGATGGAAGGACATTTTGGCTTGGAGAAAACTGTGGTCATTCTACATAAAAAAGTTTATTGGCTAAAACTTTGACAGGATGTCAGTAATTATATCAGAACTTGCACTTCCTGTGCCATTTCCAACCCAACCATAAAGAAGCAAGGCTTATACATTCCTCTTCCTACTCCCGAGAGGCCTTGGTAATCCATCTCGATGGATTACATGTTTGGCCTTCTTTCCACCAAGCAAGGAAACGATTGTATATTTGTGGTGGTTGATCAGTTTTCAAAGATGTCCATTCTCACAGCCTGCAAGAAGAGAATCACAATGATAGATACTACCAATCTCTTCTTAGAACAAGTGTGGGTCCATTTTGGGATAACACACACCATCATATCCGATCGGGGCAACAGGTTCCTCAACACATTTTGGTCGATTCTCTGGTCACTATTGGACACCAAGCTCACTAAATCCACTTCCCTCAACCCTCAAACAAATGGCCAAACATAGTTCGTCAGTCATATGATTGTGCACATCCTGCACATGTATAAATATAATCATTTGTGTACACGGGATGAGAGTCTTCCCTATGTTCAGCACAACTACAACATGGCTCTCCATAGCTCCACCGACCATAGCACATTTCAGGTGGGGCTGGGATTCCAACCCTTGGGTCGCATTGATGTTGCACTACCTCTTGAAACCACATAGATAGAATCTTCCCATGTTCAGTCTGAGGCCGACAAAGCCACCAGATTCATTGAGCGGATTCAACACATCTGCCAATAGGTCCATGAGATTTTGTAGAAAGCCAATGCTAAGTACAAGCAGTGCCATGATCAACATTGGGTACCACACAAGTTTTAGGTGGGAGACAAGGTCTGGTTACATTTGCAGAAAGAAGGCCTTACAAGGTCTCATCATAAGCTATTTCCACTTCATTATGTGCCTTACACTATCACCAAGGATGTGGGTGACAATGGTTTTGAGCTCAACACTCCCCCTTCCTTAGCTTGTACCCAGTGTTCAATGTGGACCTTCTCTGGCCATATTTTCCACCATTATTGGACACCTCGGAGATTGAAAAATAGTTGAAACCAACAGAGCTCAACCATGACTGCATGGAACAAGCATCCATTGATCATATAATGGACACATAGGTCAAGGGCACTCACCAACAAAGGATCCGAATTTATTGAGTTGTCAGGGTAGGGAAGCTCCTACACCAAGGAAAGTGGCTCACCTAGGGCCAAATTCAACATAAATTTCCTCACCTAGTGGGGGCGCTCAATGCAATGTGTTGGATCATGTTGTCATTGATGCCAATGGTTTGTCATTGATGCCAATGGTTTGATTACTTGGGAGATTGTTGGATCATATGTCATTGATGTAAATGGTTTGGTTTGATTGATGTCATTGGTTGATGCCAAGTAATTG
>ML780766.1:670702-687859 GCA_009831015.1 Picea engelmannii | reverse complement strand
TGATATCTGTTGAGGATTGTTGCCTCATCTCAGTTGATGCTGAGAATGAAAGCTGAGTCTTGCATATAGAGCTGGTGCTCTTGTAGAGTTGTACTCTATTCAGTTGTTGCTGATAAACCCCAAGGATTGAAGTCCGTAATAAATAATAAAAAAAAATTGTACATACATCTTGTGTTCTTTGTGTTCATTGTGGTGATGACTTGTTGATAATATATTGTTGATATATGTTGCTGATATGTGCTCACATCTAACTGGTTATAAATGACAACAATGGGTATTGAATAAATGTTGAATGCTAATTGATGAGTTTTTGTGCAAGAGGGAAGTTTTGGAAAAAGAGCCCCACACTCATTCACCCCCCCCCTCTAAGTGTGGTAGGTGTGTCCAACACAATGGAGACCATTTCTTCCTAAGGGGGGGAGGACTGATCCATGTGGATATTGGTAGCCACCCACCTATTCCAACTGACTCATCTTGACAATTTTTAGTTCAGTACATTCTTCTATAATTCTTTGTAATTATGGGTTCTACACTTTCGGGGTTGTCTAAATCCATACACAGCTTACAGGTGGCGATTGGTGGTCTCCCACCTAATCCAACTGTCTTATTTTGGAAGTTTTCATGTCAATACATCTTTATGTACTTCTAGGTCCGTTTTGGGGCCCTAAACAATGTTTTTTTTAGCTTTCCACAGTCAAACTATAGACGAAGTCATAGTTTGATGGCATAATGTGTAGTTCTCTAAAACACCTTTCCAATGGGCTATCACGCCCCCAAAAGTTGAGGTACCAGCTTACCCATCGGGGCCCACATAACTTTTGGTGTTTCATCTTCTAGGGTTAATTTTTTGGATGTATAGGGTTTTGGAATTCACGAGTAATGTTAAAAAGGCCTATGGAAACTCATTGCAATCATTGATCTTAGACGGATGCACGTAGCAGCCACATCTCTTCTTAGAGATAACTAACACCATTTGAGCAAGTTTTTTTCAATTATGATGTTTTAGAGTTTCATCATATTTTATTCATTCAATAGAAGTTATTGTTCATTAGATATCTATTGTTGTTCTTTGTATCTCTATGTTGATTTATTCAATATGTTATTCATTTCATTCCACTCCTAAATTCAGATCATTTAGGCTGGATAACATGGGTAGAAGGAATGTCTTTTTCCTGAGGAAAATGAGATCAAATCGAGAGGCCCTACGAAGCAATGAGATCTGGAAGAGTGGGTTTATCCTTGAAAATGATAGAGTTACGATCCAGCCAGATGCCCCAACAAACAATTAAAGGTAAAGAATTATTTTCTTGTGGACCGGCATGAAGCCAGTCCATACAATATTGTTCCAAAGAAGGGCCCTCCAAAATACATGCTAAATTTAGAAGGGTCAAGGCTTATTTCCAAACTCTCAAAGTAAAAGGGTAGGATATAAGAAGATGAAAAATAGATTAGTTGTATGCTTTACATAGGGGGCACCAGCCCGACCCAACGCACTTCCTCTTCCACATGTTATTCCAAGTAGGGACCTTATTATTTATAGCAGACCACATGAAAAATTTGGCCTTCTGAGAACATTTTAGCTTCCATCACCCGCTCCACCACCAACATGGTTCCCTATGAAGAAGAGCTACATTAAGATAAATATAACCCAGTTTGGGTGTGTAAAACCCATGCAGACCCTTTTTCCAGACTAGTTCATCCTCTCTATCAGTAGGCCTAATATGACCAGCCCTAAGAGAAGAGATAAAATTATCCCAAAGAATGGAAAGATTGTCTTCTAGTCCCAGTGAGGTAGAGCTCCTCCACCCTTCATGCCACTGGGAAGTTATTACCAGATCCAAGGCTTGATGAAGAAATCAAATATCTTGATGATGAATACGAGCTAAAAGATCATCTGGAAGAATATGTGAAATTCCACTCCTTGGCCAAGGATCGGCCCCAACATGAACCTGGGTACCTCTACCAACTCTCCAGGACAAACCATCGCCCACCACTAGGAAGGAAGAAACCACAACTTTACAAATAATAGAGAAATTTGAATGAGACTTGACTGGTCTATGAATCCATTATTCCATAGTATTTGGAAGGATGAATGTGTGCTTCACCACGGTGGTCCATAGGCTTTCAGTCGACGGGAGACGCCATCTTAATTTAGCAGCCAAAGCTTTAGAAAATAAGAAAATATTTTTTAAACCCCATCGACCCAACGATTTTGGCTGAGCAAGATGCTCCCATTTTGACCATCGCATAGTATATTGTTCTTCAGATCCTGACCAAATGAATCTAAAGCAAATCCACCTGGCCTTTTCTAAGATTCCCTTTGGAACCAAAGCAAGAAACATCTAGTAAATAGGGATGGCTTCCAACACTGATTTTTCCAGGGTTAATCTTCCATCCCAAGAAAGCCACATGAAACTACATAATTTTAGCCTCTTTTCTAGTTTGACCAGAATCCATCTCCAATCTTCTTTTTGATAGTAGTTGGGATTTAACTGGAAGCCCAAATATTTAATTCCTTCAGAGAAATCCTGAACCGAGAAAGGAAATAGAGCTTGATAAGATTCAATACCTTCAGCTTTTAAACCAGTGAAGGTAAGGGTAGATTTTTGAGGATTAATTATCATTCTTGTGGTAGAACGAAAGAGATTAATTGTTTTAGCTAACTTATCCACATATCTAGGCTGACCACTGCATAAATTAATCACATCATCGACAAAGAGAAAATGAGTGATTCAAAGGCCCCATGTGATCTGGATGCCATTAAATTCCCCATCTCGGACAACCGACCCAATGGCTCTGCTTAAGCCCTCTTCCACCAATAGGAAAAGAAGGGGTGAGAGAGGGCATCCTTGTCTAAGACCCCTTTCTGAAGAGAAGAAGGGTGAGGCTACATCATTAATAAGAACTGAAAAAGAGACTGATGATATGTAGGCCATCACCCATTTGATGAAAGGGACCTCAAATCCAAAATGAGTGAACAGAAGTTGAATGAAGGACCAGTTGACATGGTCATATGCTTTTGATAGATCAATCTTTAGAATTGTGCCTTGGGATCTAAAGGATTTAAGGCTATGAAGACCCTCCTGGGCCACCCCTATGGCTTCATGAATATGACGACCTTCCAAAAATACAAATTGTTCTTTAGAAATGGAGTCTGATAAAAATGGTTTTAATCGTCGAGCGGTTATTTTTTCCACAATTTTATAGATGCAGTTACATAGAGAAATAGGCCTGAACTTGTCAAAATATTGAGGATCATTCGATTTTGGAATGATCACAATAAAAGTTGAGTTGAAAGGGGAATGAATTCTCCCATTTATTCTATACTCCTCTACAACTTTCAGGAGGTTAGCACCAATAAGCTCATAGAAACCCAAATAGAATTCAACTCGCCACGCATCCAGCCCCGAGATCTTATCTTTCTAGAGACTATGAAGGCTTTCTTGTAGCTCAACTTCTGTTACTTTAACAAATAAATCTCTATTTCCATACTCATCCACAAATCTGGGGAAGAATAGCGTTAAATGAACAATATCAGCAATATTGACTCTCGACTCGGCCTTGAAAAGGGATTGGAAGTGATTTTTGCCCATATGGGAGAGACCCTCAAAACTGGAAACTTCATGGCCCTCATGATCCTTTAGTTTCCAGATGGCATTTGAGGCTTTCCGGCCTTTTGCATAAGATTGAAAAAAATGTGTATTCTCATCCCCTTTGTCAAGCCAGATATCCCTACTCTTCAGCCTCCAAGCAACCTCCTGATCGGTGAACAATTGTCTCTTACGAGCCTCCAGAGCCTTTAACTCATCCTTGGAGGATGCCAAAGAAAAAGAAGCATCTGCCATTTGGTGGATTTGTTAAAGTTGAGCTTCAATTAGTCTAAGAGATTCCTCATCATTTTTCCTCTTCTCATGGGCCCAAGTGATCACCAATTGCTTAATTCTATTTAGATTTGTTGCAAATTGTATTGCAGTAGATTGACCATTGACAACATCATATCCAACCGAATTTTCCTTAACTAGGTTCAATAAAGACTCATATGATAACTAGGTTGCATTGAATTTGAAAGGGGATGTTAGATTTTTTGGCCCCCTTCGATTTCTAGAAAAACGACAAGTAGTTTGATTCACCTCCACGGCCGACCCATTGACAAAATTGAAGAGGAAGCTCCATCATATTATCAGAGACCAGGAGACGATATAACCTTTTTTCCACACAGGCATCCCCTGACCTCATATTCCTCCAAGTAGGGAGAAGCTTCTACAGGGAAATATCCAGGAGACCATTTGTTGAGAGAAGATAATTGAAATGTTCATATTGAAGGTCAGGGTGGGCATTCAGACCCCAAAATTCAGCTTCCCCCAGAGAGAAATTTAGGTCCCCTCCTAAAATTAGGTTATCATCTTTGAGTAGATTGAGATTGAGAAGACAGTCCCAGAAAGGGCCCCTTTCAACATAGGGACCTTACACAATAAGAATCCTGAATTCCAAGCCCATCCATTCCACCAAAATGTCTACACCGAAGCACGAAGTCAAGGCCCATGGATTTAAAATCTTAACATGATGGGAGTGGCCCCCAATCGCCAGACCCCCCGATCAACCATTTGCATCAATGCCCATAAATTTCCAACCAAGGAGCATCAATTCTAAAACTTTAGTCACCACCACCAAATCTGCCATCATTTCTTGAAGAAGAATAACATCAGGCTGGTAAAGAGATACCATCCACTTAAAGGATGATTTCTTCTAGGGGCTTTCCAGACCCCTGCAATTAAAGGAGAGAAAGACCATGGGGGAACACCAATGGGGGAGTTCACTGCTCTAAGTGCACCAAGAATTGATCGTTTCCTGTTTGAGGCAATGTCGAGAAGACCTCGATTTTGAGACTTTGAGATATGGGAGAGACGACCACATCCCTTCTTTGAAATATAAGAGTCAAGGTTAGTGTCAAATCCATAACCACCGTCGAGGTATCTAAGACCAACTGATTCCAAAATTGAAATCAATTGTCCCTATCCTCAGAGTCATCAGCATAAATCCCAATAGAGGACCGTGAGGATGGAGAGCCAGGGGGGACACGGGGAGGAGCGAGTAGGAAGCGATGGGAAGAAAGGAAGATGAGGGAAGAGGGGGGACAATCTATTGTGACATAGGGAAGGAGAGATCATGGAGAGAAGGAGCACAATCCACATTGAGAAAATTAAAATCATGAATCAAACCATTAATAGGAAGGGGAATAGAAAGACCCATACCTAGGAGAGAGCCAAAAGGATGGAGAGGGTCAAATCCCAGAGATGTGGAAGGAGCCAATCCAGAACCCGAGTGCAATGTCAAAGCTAAGGCATCTGGCGAGGCATTTGGAGCCCTCCCATCTGATTCCTACGGAGAATTCAAAAAAACATGACCTCTCGAGCTAGAGGTACCCGAAGAAGAGAAGAGTGTGTTGAGACCCGCACTAGCCTGCGAACCTTGACACTTCCTGGCCCCAAAGAGAGCGGGGTTTTTAGAACAGTTGTGAAAAAGGAAAGGAACAGTTTTTGGCAATGTGACCATGCTCATGACAACGATGGCAGTAGAAAGGCACAGCTTCATAATCTAGAATATGGACCCGAGATCGACTCTTGTCTGTAATATTTAATTATTTCCTCAAGCCCTCCCGAATATTTAGTGAGACAAGAATACAGGCCATCGACATCTCCCTAAGCTCCAAAAATGACATATCTACATCTAAGAAAAGTCCCAACACATTGTCAATAGCCTAGAAGCATTTTATTGACCACAAATGGGGTGGAAGACTGAACAACCGAAGCCAGATAGGAATAGGGTCCAGTCTTTCACTTGAGGCATCGAATGTAGGATCCCACCACTTTAAGAGAAGCAGAGAAGAGTCAATAGACCAACCCTTCTGAAGGATTGAGTCATCCTTATCGACCTCTACAAATTTAATCATAAACCACCCCCTAGAGAGAGGACTAATCTTCAGAGCGGGGTTAAAAACTGAGCCCCAAGAGGAAACCTCCCATTCCTTTAGTTTTTTCTCACAGAAATGTCGTCCATAAGCTTTCCACAAAACGGTTTTGTCTGTCATTTCAACAACTTCAACTATGGATAGATCTTCCCCTAAAACAAGATGCATAACCTCTCTAGAAGCCACCACACATTTATTTCTCTTTCAACGCTTTGAACCGGAGACATTTTCCACATGAGATTGATTAATCAAGGGAGTCGTAGCCCCCGTGATCCCCTCAAATACACCATCCCAGCCATTTAGATTCGAGGGGGGGAGTTTGGAGCAATAAAACCTTCTGAGTGTGGCAATGAACTTTGATATGTGGGTGAGCCCAACCCTATATCAGAATAAAGACAAGAAGCAAGAAATTTTGAGTCCAATACCTAGAAACTTTCAGATCTTTGAACTTGAGCAGTCTGATCCAGACCTTGAAAGCCCTTGGGCCTTTGAACCAGTAATGACAGTACTCCCAAAAGGGAGCTTGGCAAGGAGGGATCCAGAAAGATCCAAGAAACCTGAGCCGAAGGTGACGAAGACAAGGGTGTTGCGAATATAATAAAGGAAAAACCCTCGAGAACGAGCAAGCCCCAACGAAACCAGAGTGTAGCGGAGAAAAAAGAACGAGGAGTTGGGAGTGAACAAAACCTAGGGCAGAATCCCTAGAAGGCAAAGGCTCGAACATCGAACCAAAAACAAAGCCCTCAACAACAACTTCAGAGACATGGGGAAGATGAGAAACTTGAGGAGAAACCCTAGACCGATGCACCTCCGACAGAGACGAATCCAAGAAAGAAAAAGGGGGGGAGCTAACAATTGGATGCTCCTAAACCAAAACCAACAGTTCAGAAGGGTTCAAAGAATAATCCACCTCATCATCGTAGATCGCCATATTTAACAAGAAAAAAACGCAAGCAAGCCTAATCACTGGAGAAAGTTTGCTAAACGACCTCCAACAATAGGTTGTTCGTTAACAAAAAAAGAAAAAGATGTGAGCTCAAGCCTACGGAAGAGGAAAACTAAAACTGCAGATCCCCCATCCTCCATATCCACATTAACTTTATATATCCTATAAATACATTTATATATCGTGCATATCACTAAATTCATCATTTGTAATATATTAGTGTTATTGATATATTATATTTAACATCTTTTTATTTTAAATTTGGTTTTGGAAACATATTACATTTCCATGTCCTAATAATTTTTGCAATACACTTAATAAATAATGGGATATGGACCCATGTGTTATAGTCGAACGCATTTGTGTGATATTGGCATATTTATAATGGTTAATAAACAAGTCATAATAACGTTTGCACTACAATGCGTACAATGCGTAATTAATAGATGGATAAATTAATGTAAGTTATAGTCTACATTTCATAGTTGTTAATCATTTAATATATTAGTATTTTAAATTAATAGATGGATAAATTAATGTAAGTTATAGTCTACATTTCATAATTGTTAATTATTTAATATATATTTTAAAAATATGTTATGCTTACCTGTCATAATAATTTTTAAGTAATTAATATATTAGTGTATGTTATATTGTACATTTCATAATTATTAATGGACCAATAGACGCATTATGTGTTGATAATTTTATATATTAATAAATTTATCATTTTAATATATTAATGTTACATAATGTAAAATAATTTGTTTTATTTCAAATATAATTAAAAAAATTGTATTTCCATATTTTAATAATTTTGTGATATAATAATTAATTAATATATATATATATATATATATATATATATATATATATTATATTTTTATGTTATATTAACTTTTTTTTAATATAATGAACAATTAATGTACTAATCTATTGTATAATGTAATATATTCATAATTATTAATAAAATTTGATTATTATCAATTTTTTATACCAATTAATGACTTATCATTGTCTTAAAATTTGATTATTATCAATTTTTTATACCAATTAATGACTTATCATTGTCTTATTGTTATCAATTTCTAGTGCCAAAAAATGGCACCTAGAGTGATTTCTCTCTATGTGAAGTTTTTTTCTCTTTACTCCCGATATGAATCCAATTAATGATATATTTTTCAATGTCTAATATGGCACCTAGAGTGATTTCTCTCTATGTGAAGTTTTTTTCTATTTACTCCCGATATGAATCCAATCAATGATATATTTTTCAATGTCTAATATATTTAGACATCATGAATCATGTAACCATTTTGATTCACATTTTCTTTTTTATAAAGTATTTTTATACCTATTTTTTTTACAAACACTTAACTATTTTTATAAAGATTTCTAATTAATATTTGAATGAATCTATGTTTTTCTTTCCTTCATTATATATAAATATTAATTTATGTATCATTTTATTGAATTTATATTTTAAAGTGATTCATTGTTTAAAATGCATCTACGGAGAACATCAATAGTTCTAAGTTAAACTGGTTTTTTTCAGTCTTGCTAACTAAACTTAATTTGTTTTTTCTTGTTCTCTTTAATTAAGGTTTTTTATTTTGTTAAGAAATTGTTTTTACTATTTAACATGCATGTACCAACAATAGTAATGTTTTTATGTTGCATATTGTATTTGGTTTAGTTGTGGAATGGTAGTGGGATGGATTTGGAGTCTTCCATATGGAGCTCTTTGTCCATCAAGATACTCAAAATCATCGTTTTATGGCTTCTTCTATATGCTAACATTCATTTCAAAATTATTTCTAAAGAATGAAGTCATATTTTACAAAATAGCTTCTTAGTTGCATGGAAGCAATGTGGTAGATTTTTTTTTCTTTTTTGTTATGTTATGGATTGATTATAATAGATGTTGTTATGGTGGTTACCTAAATCATACAAGAAAGTTATACCACGTATCTATGCAATTTCCAAGTAACAGGTACAAAATTAGGTCCACTTCTAGTTCAATTATTTTGTTATCATTTCCTACTTGAAACATATGTACAAATAATTATGCATTATAAATCCATTCACGAATAATTTTACGTATCTAAGGTGTATCACTCCTAGATATTGAGGTTTCTTTACACCGGAGAAATGTACTTCTAGAAAATTATGATTAGGTGTTTATCAAGCATGTTGATGGTATATTGCAATAAAAGTATCTTATATGTGAGAAACCTTCTTCGAGAGTGAATGCTAACATTTTCTTTTTATGGTGATCCTACACCTCCAAAAGATGCAATTCTCCATAATGGGAAAATGTATTGGCTACATCTTTAAATGATTTCTTGAGATTGTCTTATGTATGCATACAAATTGTATAAGAATTATAGATATAAAGAGAATAAATTAGGTCTCTATTTTATTCATCTAGCATGGACTAAAAGGTCCATGTATTTGGTGGTGCATTGCAACGAAGTCCTATGCTTGGCGAATGATGATGCAACCACGGTATAAATAATAGATGAAATAGACATCAATGATGATCCCCAATTTCCTACTCACATATTAAGTCATGATTTTGATTATAGTATTAGATTGCAATGGAGTTTAATATATGATATAACATTGGATATAAATAAGAAATGTCGTGGTTACTTACTAGTCCATGTAGTTGGATGACTTGTACTTGTATGAAAATATAATTGAGTTCAATTCACCTTTTATAATTTGACCACTAGTATGCATGGCTTGTAGGCATTGATACCACATCACCATGGGGTGAATATCAAATAAACATTCCACAATCTCACAACATTCTTGATTTGGTTCAAAGTGTCATGTCTCATCTAATTTCTTCCTATATGAACTTGATTAATGATGTCACGATATGAAATATATACAGAAAAATTGGGGAAAAAGGTTGATATCCAAGCTTTTTGTTTTTAGAATAAGTTGTTTTTGTTTTTGTTTTAACCATGATATTTATTTTGGTTTTGTTGAAGAAAATAGTTTTGGACGTATATATCAACATAAAAAATTGATTTTTAGATGTATGTTTCATAAGCATTAACATATGAGTAAAATCATGAAGCTGGGTAACACTTTTTGGCTGAACATTGTTTGGCCAAAAGTTTGCATGTCAAATCGAATGGTGCCCTGATGGTGCCCTCGATAGTCGTGTACAATATTTTTTGGATGATTGTTTTTCCTGCAGTAAAAATAAACCTTTCGGCCGAACAAAAATACTTTTCGACCGAAATATTATTTCAGCTGAAAACTAAAAATTGGGACTGTATTCAGAAACCAGAGAATTCCCCCAAGCTTACATGAAATTTGAAGGTTGCAGACTCCTGCAAATACTCAGAATTTGGTTTCGAAAATGACACCAACATTTCCAAAATTGAATCTACTTTCAATTCCTATAATTTGTTTTCATTTTATTTATTTTTATCTAATTTTATTTAATATTTTTAAAAAATCACTCCATAATATTTTCAGCAGACATTATGATTCGGTGAAATGAAATATAGGTATCTCTAAAAATATACACTGAAAAATTTAGAAAAAAATATATTCATAATCCTTAAACTGTTATTTTCAAAAGGGTATATTTAGATTTTAGTTTTAAGTAAAAATTAAGATAGATACAAAGTGTAGAAAAACATGTGTTTAAAATTTGCAACGTTTTCAGCTTGGTCAACATAAAAAAATTCTAGAAATTATAATATTCATTCGTTAGATTCAAAATTATAGTCATAATAAAATAGAGTCTCTGTAGATTGTTGCAGTATATTTCATTTCTTAAAAACATAAGTTTAATTATAGATATATTGTTGTAGAAACAAGTTACTCATTATCATTCCTTTCATGTTCAAGGAACATACTCTTAAACAATTGTCAAATTGACATATCAAATTGTGATAAAACAAATTTGAAAAATAGTCATTGGAAAGCTAACAAAATTATTCACAAGTTTTTTTTTTACGGTAAAGTGAAATTATGAATAAAAAAAATACTTTTGTATGCTAGAAGTTGAAGAAATTGTGAAAAGACAGTTTGTTTTCTCATAAAACAAGCAAAAGTGTAACCCATCTTCATGATTTTACCCATATTCAATTATAGCACGTATTGGTGTATCTTAGTTATTATACATGTTTGCCTTTGTGGTATATAAAGTATGGTTACGTGGGTAAAAATTCAATGTTAGTTTATCATTATATTGATAATAAATTAGATTAATTCATTTCGTTTCTTCGCAATGTACTATTTCAATGCCAAGTGTAACTATGCAACTATTATATTAGTCCAATCCCTTATCTATAAATTTGTGTTGATGTTGGAATATTATCCAACAAGGTCTAAAAGTTTTTATTCATAATTTTATTTTGTGCTTTACATTATATCTTTAAATTTGCATTGATGTATATGTATTTATATGTATAGATATGTATTCAAACCCTACAAATCACAATATTCACCAATGCAACTCATTCTAACAATGTAAGGAAACATAGAATCAATGTTTCCATTCAAGATATAATCTAGTCAAATAGGACATCAATGAGACACTACATTTGAGATATCATAAATCATATATGACATAAATTATAGAGGTCAATCATGACATGATTATATCAAAGAAGTCATCAATGAGAAATATTCTTCAAAGAAAAGATATCTAAATGGAAAAGAGATGTATATCTTCAATTACCCGAGCATGTCATTGATCCTCAAGCTATGGATGCAAGCAAATTCTAAAGTTTCACTAACATAATAAGAAGAACATTTAGATATGAAAATGATGGTGACCTCAACCAAATTTCTCAAGATAATTCTTCCATTGGAAAAACATCCACTCACGGTGCCTTAGGCCATCACATAAGTAACTTCTTTTCGTATAGACCAAATGAATTGAATGTTATACCAACTAGAAATTTGGAGAATCAATTGGACACATAAAACATTTTAATAGTAGTTCCATTGGAGGTGTCCATAGAACTATTTATCTAGGCACCTCGACACAACCAAGGTATTATTTAATTCTCATTACATTTAACTTCCATAGCTCATCTTATATGCACAAATATAAGTTTATCAAAAGTTCATGATGTGTATTATAAAAATTAGAGTTGAATCTCATGGTATTGAGTGATTAGGATAGAAGTGTCTTTAAAATCAATGTCATATCAAGTATCACACATTAAGTGTCATGTCATTATTGTAAAGAGAGAATTAACACTTTCCATTCATGCATATTAGAGGGAACACTTTGGAAGAAAATAAAGAGACACTTGGAAAGCATGTAAAACAAAGAGGACACTAAGGAAGTCCTTCCCTATAGCTATAAGAACATAACTTATGCATGAGGATGGAGGGATCATCCAAATGATGAAAAAATAGACTAGGGGGGAAAAATGAGGTTGTGATTACTATTCTAGAAATATTTTAGTGAAAGAGGGATGTGGGATTGACCACAAGTTCTTAGAATGAGGTGAGACTGACAAGTGAGGTGCATGTGGAGAATCAAGGTCACTTGGAAAGCATGTAAAACAAAGAGGAAATTTAGGAAGTCCTTCCCTAAGGCTATAAGAACAGGGACAATGCATGAGGATGGGGAGAGCATCCAAATGATGAAAAATTGGGCTAGGGGAAAATAGTGAGGCTGTAATTATTCTTCTATAAATATTTTAGATAAAGAGGGGCGTGGGATTGACCACAAGTCCTTAGAACAAGGCGAGTGATTTGCTAGTGAGGTGCATGTGGAGGATATAGGGCCTTACACAAGGGTAATTTGGAATGTGGAGTATGTTGGTCATGAAGAAAGTGATAGAACTACATGCATTTCTTATGGAGAAGATGGTTTGCAAGATCAAAATATAGATCATTGTTAACAAATTACAAAAAAATAGATTCAATGTCCCATGTTTATCCCATTTTTTATTGCTTCAATGTAAACATAAAAAGTTAAATGGATGTTTAATAACTATATCATTATAATAAATTATAGTATTAAAAGGGGACAAAATCCATAATATTAGGGGGTTACTCAATGATTCTTTGGATGAGGGTACTTGAGACACTACAAAAATGTCCTTCAATGGGTCTCACTCAACCATTGGAACCATAACATTAGGAGAGTGTGTGACATAAGTTAGGCACGCAGAGTTGTATTTCATGCACATGATAGGAAGCATTCACAATGAGTGCTACAAACACATGAAAATGATTGTTTGTGATGGCGAAAGGGCTCTAAGGAAAAATTAAAAGTATGAAGAGTTCATGTATACAAGAGGTTAAGCACATAGAGAAAAAAAGTGTACCATAATCAATGTATAGAAGATGGTGAGTGTGACAAGTGTGCATGACAAAGTCAATGTGAAAACAAAATTCAAAGAGGAAAAAAAGAAAGTAGAACGATATATACAAATCTAAAGCATTAAAAGAAACCAAAAATATGTTAAGATGTTAAAGAAACTTAAATTACAAAACAAACAAAAAAAAATTGAAAAGTTCAAAAAAATCAAAAATTCAACGAACTAAATAATAAGAGAAAGAGACCATCTAAACTCATTGTATAATCATAAAACCCTACTCATACCAAAAATGTTAAGCTGATAGGAAATATCCTCATCTTATTGTATTATAACTTGGTTTTGAATTTTTTCTAAATTTATATAACCACTCTATACATATTATGGCATACATAGATGTTCAAAGCATGTATGTGACATACCATTATCAAAGTCTACAAAGTACAATATTTATTATAATCAAACCTATCACATTTCCCAACTATGTTATTATTGATGACAAGTTGCACCTTGTGGATTATTTCATGTATTGCACTTTACTCTTGCATATGTTTAAGGAAACTACTAAGTACACATAAAAAAACAGAAAACTCCAAGTACATGTCCACGAGGGATGTGACATGAATGGTTTCCCTCCAATTTGATTTGGCATAGGGACAAAATAAAGTGTGTTTGGGTCCACACATATTGGGTATTGTAGTACCTTGTAGTACCTAAGTTGTGACATATATGTCTTTGTAAAGACAATCATAAGTCAAGGACTATCAAATATCAACTTTGTAAAGTGTTTCATCCGTATTTTATTCCACTACCTTTGGGATTTCACTTGTTGGTCAAGGGAGTTTAAGTGGGTGAGTGGGGTTTCACTTGTTGGTCAAGGGCGTTTGAATGGGTGTTCTAGAAAGGTAGGTGGTAATTTGCCTAATGAAATATCAACTTTATTATAATTGTTAATTATTAAGTTAAATGGAATGTGATGTTAATTATGTGATATGGCATAATGTTTCACAAAAGTATTTTATCAATTTTATTATATCAACGTTAAAAACTTAAAAGTTATATATTTATAAATATAGTTAATTAAAATTATTGTTTAAATAATTATGTCTTTCAAACATCATTATTGTTTAGATAATTATGTCTTTAAAATATGTTTGAAAGAGAAATCATAGAGAGATTACATTATTTAAAATAAGTTATTTTTTCATTTTAATAATCTTCTCTAATTTATATATATGTTATATATAAATTGATTACATTATTGATATGTTTGTTAAGACATGGTTTAACTGTATAACTATATTGTTTTGATGTTCAAATTTTGGTGAGCTTACTCTCACTTTATATTATATAAATTGATTATAGTATTGATATGTTTGTTAAGATGTGGTTTAAGTATTTTGTTCTGAGGTTTAAATTTTGGTGAGCTTATCCTTATCTTATGTGGTGGATTGTTGAATGTGGCATTATTGTGTTGTTACTTGTGAGATTATATATTATTTTAATTAATTTTTTTCAGAGAAAATTCACGGGGAAACTCAAAAAATGTCTTCCCACATTCATGGATGGTATCTCTAGTAAATTTGTCGGTGTAGACTAGTGCGCCCTACCCAAGGATATTCGAATTGAGTCCCCCACTAGAATGAGACTAACCAAATGCCTTTTTTTGAAAGCTTGAAATGAAACCCAAAGATGTTTCCCCACATTCATGAGTCACATATGTTCGCCTCACCCAAAGGGATCATGCCAACATGAAACTAGCCAAATGCCTACCAATATCAATGAAAAACAATAGAGCTAACCCCTTGGGCTAGATTATGTAATTAATTGTGGTTTAGCCAATGATAATTAAATTATCTTTGAATCAATATAACATGACTTAGTTTCAATATATGTTTTTTGTTTATTTCTTTATTGGTTTTAAGTTAGATTACAACAAATGCCTATTTTTAACCTTTATGATCTTCTATGCAACTTCGTCGACACAATGCATGTATCTCTTTACTTAGTATACTAAGTTTTTAATATCAAGACATCACACAACTTTCTATAATGACAAAACTAGTGCTTTTAACATCCAACCTACTTAGCTAATTTCAATTTTGTTTGTGCCTCTACACTAGTTGAATGCATATCTAAAATTACCACTGCTTTGAGTACTTTCGAATGCATTGAATGCACTATTACATTCTATGTGTTCAAATTTTAGATAAATTACATTGATTATATTATACATGATCAATGTATGTGTAGGCTTAATAGTTGATACCTTCCTAACCCTAATAAAAAATCGACTTATGAAAACATGTCATAACTGAACTTTATCTATTCATTAAATATTCAAATTTAAACATAAAACTCTATTGTACAAATCAACTCTATCCTCAAAGCAATGAAATGCCTATACCAAAAAAAATATCTCTTATAATAAGAAGATAGTATACATCAATTTAATGTCTGAATATATTATAATCTTAAAATTAAATTATTGTTACTTTACCTAAAACCTTTATCCACATTTTCTGACATTTTTCCAATGCAGTAATCATTTCCCACTAACTAATCCAAACATTTTCACACAAATAATTACTTCCTTGAACTTATGTCAATCAACATGAAGTTCAACCAATATTGTGATAAAAAATGCTCAACTCTTAAACATGTATTGTGCTCAAAAGTACTCTTAAACATGTATTATGATAAAAAAAATACTCAACTAGAGTAATCATTTCCTTCCAAATAGGGATGAAATTTCACGGATAAATTGCTTATCATGAGGCAATTTGTCTGTCAAATACGGAGAAGAATTCTTGATGACCGTCAACATTTTTCGATGAAACTGTGAAAACAAGTAATAGAGCCGTCAAAACCGTCAAATTTGGTGGTTTGTTCCATTTTGAAATTCCTACCCTACTTCCAACTTATCTAAACTATATCTCACTTGTAATCACTTCCTTCCACTTATCTCAATGATTCCTACCCTACTTCCAACTTATCCAAATTATGTCTCATCTGTAATCACTTCCTTCCACTTATCTCAATGATTGGAGATGCTAACCATTGTCCAAATACCTTATCTTTGGATGCGGATTACAATAAATTAGTAAAACAACACACATTCTCTATTATTTATCCAAACTCTCTCAACATTGAACCTTGTCAAAAAAAAACAATATCAAACAAACCATTCATAATGAAATTATGAATGAAAACAAAGTTAGGTTTTACCTTCCACTACATCTACTTCTACCTCTATAACATTGGTCAATACTTCATTTTGAAGCCAAGGATTACTTTCTTCATCTAAATGTAAATTCTCTTTTTCCAAAATTTAGAAGTTTCCTATTTTTAAATCTACCACTTTATATATCATGTGCATTAATACTTCTTTTCTCTTTTTTCTAAAATTTGGCTTCTTTTCTCTTTTTTTCTAAGATTTGCCTTCCCACTCGTGTACCTATGTATATCTTTTTCTAATGCCATATCCTTCTGAGCCAACTCTATATCTTTCTCGAGTGGGATATCCTTCCTCTCACTCTTACACTTATGAGTGCTTTGCTTCTCTCTTTTTCCAAGGCATACCGTCATCCTTCATATCGATATATACTTATCATATTCACCTTTAAATCTCATAATATTTATTATTGTTTTATATATTTGTTTTATGTGGGATAGACTATATCATATTTATTATTCTTTTATAAGATTTGTTTTCTCTATTATAGACTATAACAATATTTATTTATTACTGTTTATTATTGTTTTATAAGATTTGTTTTCTTGCTATAGACTATAACAATATTTATTACTGTTTTATAAGGTTTGTTTTATGTGGGATAGACTATATCATATTTATTTATATTGTTTTATAATATTATATATTAATGGTATATTTCAAACAATATATTAATAATTTAATTTTAAAGTTATAT
>ML780766.1:634803-670601 GCA_009831015.1 Picea engelmannii | reverse complement strand
ATATATATATATATATATATATATATATATATATATATATATATATATATATATATATATATATATATATATATATATGGTTATGCTCAAGTTAAACATTAAATTGGTGTATGAGATTATTTTGTTTTTGGAATAAGAGAATTTATTAGTTTCATGAGGTATTTACTAAGTAAACCTATGACATAAGAGCTTAGTTAGTGGGATATTAAAAATACCTTTAATTTCACTAGATATTGATAAATATCTCCCAAAATTTGTGTTTAGCAACCATTCCAATACATCTTTTCAATAAAATAAACCCCTATTTTTACTAGATACTTCTTTTTATACCCCAAATACTTAAAAACCCTTAGAACCCCACATCCCCTAATACCTACAAATTACAATATATTAACTTTATTTTTTACATTTTAAACACCCCATTTTTAAATAAACATATTAAAATATTGTTCAACCTCATACTTTCCACAACTATTTGACTATATCTATTAATTATATATATCTTGATACGAGTTATATTACACCTATATATAGATTATATCTATCTTCGTGTTTTCGAAGAATTGAATACGCTTCTTTAAAATTTATTTTCGAACAACTGTATTGTTGCGTGTTAAACATCGGTATATTTTAATTATATCCATAAGTATATAAAATTTATATTTCATCGTGCTTTTTCAAGATTTATTTTCTCTCTATTGGACCGTTGCGCGCGTATTAGACAATATTCCAATAAACTTATTTATTTATGTTAGAAATATGGTTTGATAATATAAAATCTCTACAATGAGACCATGTTCCACTGAAAGTCTTCAACTGATCTCTTTCCTTTTCATTGGTATCTCATAAAGACATTATTCTAAACTAATAATTTATTAAATTAATAAACGACTCACTCAATAAAAAAAAAAATTTTGATAAATTAAGGATTAAAAATAAATTATTTTTTAACAACTGTTTTCATTATCTGTTTGTTTTTTTTTTAGAGTTTTGTTTTTTAGGTAAAAAAAACCTGAATTTGGCTAAATTTTCAGGAATAATTTGAGTTTCACATGATAAAAATTCCATCTATTTTAAGTTTTGTCCTATTTTAAACCAACCCAAATATTTAGAAAATCAATCAAAATTCTGAATAAACTGAAAATTTTAAATCAAACCATCCAAAAACTTGCCAAAAAAATAACTCCAGAAAAAAGATTGATCCTAGTTAGCCTTTGCAAACTACCATTCGAATCTCAACATACTCATCAAACTTTCAACAGTAAAAAGGGTCGTGAGAATTTTCTGCGTTATTAAAAAAATAACTAATTTGCAAGCAAAATTACAACGCCCTCCCTGTCATATCACCAAGGAATTGAGTGCCCCGCTTTTGCAGGCCTGCTCTACTGCTGACCTTCCGTTTACTGTTTACTTATTTCATCAGACGTCAGTGGGCGTGATAACTCAATCCTGATTATGACAAATTCAACCAAATACCAGAATCCCAATGAAATTGTTTGCAGACATGGAATAATGACAGATTTAACCAAATCGCAGAGATCAGTTAATAACAATGGGCTTCAGTAAACCTGCTTGCAAATTATTTTATTATAGAAACAACATAATAGAACAGAATAATTATATTCAATAGAGGCTATGTCTTCTGGAGTCATCATCAATAATAATGATCGCAAGAGGTATGTGTGGCAGGCAACTGAGATTCCCACTTCACTGAGATTGGGCTATCATTTAACACATATTTTTCAGGGGCACGGCTGTCATGCAGGCCGCATATAGAAGAGCAGCAGCAGCCTTGAAATGTTCAAATGAAGGCATACATAGAATTTACAGATGGTATTCTATTGCTAATTCATTTTCATTCCTTGCAAGAACAAAATAAACAGATTAAAACAAAACAAGAGAACATTGCTTAACATAGAAAACAAATTACCACAGTAGCTCAGGTTTTGTAAAATGCCCAAGGTTTTACAAAAACGTCCATAGACAGGTGAAAAAAAATTGATATGGTAAATAATAGAGACTATTCACAAGTTATATGCTAGCGACTATCGCCTTCAAAGGCATTCAACTCTAAATATTTTCATCTCTGATACAATGGCATGTCACAACAACACTTTTTTCCCTAAAATCTGCGACATCCGTTCAAGTCTGTGGACAACTGGACAGGGTAGAGTGAGTAGTGTCCTTTGCATGCGAGTCAGTTATTGGGCACTGATTAGGTTTACATTGAGTGAAGTAAGGAGTGAAGTAGGGAGTAGACGGGGCTGTGCTGAAAGGTGTAGAATGGCTCCAAGCATTGGAGCTGCTGTTTGAGCCTGGCTGTGTTCCTCTGCGCACCCTTGAAATAGGAGGGAATCCATTCAAACAAGCACTCTCTGGGGAGAGGCTGAAGAGGAGACTCATTGAGTAGGGAAGTGAATGCCCTTCTCTCCAGAAGTGTCTGGTTTTTTTTCTAGAAGCATTCGCATAGTAAGGCAGAACCATGGGAGGAGGCCTTGAAGGTCTCCTCTGATATGGTATCTCTCTAGATGTTCCAGGCTCTCTTTGGAACGATGTCGAGGCACCCCATTGGCCAAGATTCCAGATGAATTTTAAGGCTAGATTTGTAGTAAGGTAATTTTGCAATATTTGGGAAAAAAATTTCTCTCTCTTTCTCTTTTGAAATTATAGGACCTCAAAGACTCACTGCTCATATGACAAAGGCTCTCAACTATGAGAGGCATATGTCTAAGAAGAGGATGAAATGATGGGTTAGAGGAAAGAACAAAATAAACATAAACTGCTAGGAATGAATCTTGCAGCCTATGGAAAATGAATAGTGTGTTGAGCAGTTAAGAATTCAGCTTCTCTAACAAATGTATACACATCTATAAAACATATACTTCAAATAGTTAGCACCTTCATACACTCAAATACATGGAGGTACCCTCTGCATATAATTTAAATGTACAAAGAAAAATAAATGGTCATACATTAAGAGGAAATCACTTCTATATCATAACCATACATCATACAAGAACATTGAATATGAAGAATGGTCTACTATTTGAAATTTATATAAATCAGATACAATAAAATGAGGAATTACAGAATAAAACTTAAACACAGGGAATGAATCTATGGTTGCATGTTTCATTTATCAACTGACAGTACTCAAGATATCTCTATGGTCGAACAATTCTGGTTACAAGAAACTCTTTAACTCCCCAAACAATGGGTGCCTTCCTTCATTTTTTTTAATTACTCTCGCTCATGCCCTAAAATCGTTTATTGCAACCATTTCTAGCTTCTTGAATATTCTTATGACTTTTTGATTCTTGAGTAGTTTCTCCTCTTGTCAAAATTAATTACTTTTACCTCCATGAATTTTGTTATGCTAAGATCGTGGGGCAGCTGGAAATATGCAGGCCAAAATATCCACTCGAGCTCTATCGTTGGGGAGTCTCTGTAGTTATTTGTTTTGTTGATGGGCACTCTAAATCAAATCTATAGAAATCATAATACTCAACCACTGTCATATCAGTCTCGACAAGTGTTAAATTATGAGCTTGATTTCTTATGCGGATTAATTCTTTTATTTTCTTCAACACTTTGATTCCAACTTAATACACTTCAAGAGTGTCAAATCATAACCGAATAGCATTAACTATGTAGATAAGTAAGCATGCACATCAACAACACATATACCCTGGGGAAACCCTGTATAGGGAGAAAAACCCCAGCAAACGATATTCCTTTATTGCATTAATAATGTAAGATCACTTACAAATATCCACCATGAATGTTATGCTCTTAAAGAGCTTGCCAAGATGACTCTGACCTGACACATACCTAAGAGACCTTCCTCTGATATTTTGCCTATATTGTTAATATACAACACTAATATGTTGTTGATATACGCCTATGATATGCAACCTCTATTGTTGATATACAACACTGATATGCTTCTTTTGTATGCTGCCTCTTTATCACTGATATGCGCCTCTATTGCTTCCCCTTAACCTACATATCAAATTGTGTTGAAGAGAGCAGTTGATCTTTGCTTATATATGCTGAAGAGGAGAAGAGGAGAGACTTGAAATAGTACCTTATTTGCATGCTTTAATCATAACTCAGCTTCATACTTTATGTCGAACTTAGAACTAGACTTGATACTGGTATACTTTAGTTTGAAAATAGAACTAGACTTAAGACTTTAGTTACAACTCAACATTACACTTTAGTTCAAAAATAGAACTAGACTTGAGACTTCAGTTACAACTCAGCATTACACTTTAGTTCAAAAATAAAACTAGACTTGAGACTTCAGTTACAACTCAACATTACACTTTAGTTGGAAAATAGAACTAGACTTGAGACTTCTGTTACAACTCATCATTACACTTTAGTTCAAAAATAAATCTAGACTTGAGACTTCAGTTACAACTCAACATTACACTTTAGTTCGAAAATACAACTAGACTTGAGACTTCAGTTACAACTCGACTCTTTACAAGGAAATTCGAAATTCTCTTCATGGTGGATAATGTTACACGTGCCAACACACTAGATCAATACATTTATATCATTTGCAATATTAGGAATATCGTTTGTTTCTAGTTCATAGGAATTTTATATTCAACTTAAATTTTGCTAGATGCCTTGACTTTTTCTCATGGCTCACAAGGTTTGACTAGGATTATAGAGGTTGTACGTTCCCCCTGACTTTTTCACTAGTCTGTCTATGGCCAAAGAGGTTGTACATTCCCCCTGACTTTTGCACTAGATTGTTTATGCTCACAGAGGTTGTACGTTCCCCCTGACTTTCGCATTAGACTCACATAGCATCTCGTTCGTATTGGCTTTTGGTTTGACTCACAGAGGTTGTACATTCCCCCTGGCTTTTGTCAATAGCTCACAACACTGGTTGATTCTCCAAATCTCCCTGGCTAGCCTCAGGGTGGCCCATATGGCCTCTCATTGGAGAATGATTGTTGATGCTGCCAAATTTAACACTCCCTCTCAGTGAGGGAGTCATTCTCAGCCACACCAAGCTTGCCTCTTAGCTGCACAAACTGTCTCGAGGTCAGAGGCTTGGTCAGGATATCAACTACCTGCTCACTCGTGGCTATGTACTGTAACTTTACAGTTTTTCTATGGACCAAGTCTCGGATGTAGTGGTACCTCATGTCAATATGTTTTTACCTATCCTGAAATACTAGGTTCTCTATCAATTTTATGCAACTTTGATTATCACAGTGAACCACTGTCGTCTCAAGCTTGTCACCAAACAACCCAGAAACCAATTTTTTGAGCCATATTGCTTCCTTGCTAGGATGACTTGCTTAAATGTACTCAACCTCTGTTGTACTCTATGCAATGGATCCTTTCTTTTGGATTGACCAAGAGATCATAGAAGATCCTAAACTGAAGCAATATCCGGAAGTACTCTTCCAAACCACTGGGTTTCCTGACCAGTCAACATCTACATACCCATGCAAAAATAAACCACCACTAGATGTATATCTCAGACCATAAGTAATGGTCCCTCTAAGATATCTCAAGATGTGCTTTACTGCCACCCTATGTTTTTGTCTCAGTTCAGTCATGAATTGACTCATTACAATCACTGCATAGCATATATTTGGCCTAGTGTGGATTATGTACGTCAATGACCCAATCATTTGCCTATACATGGTGGGATCCACCAAATCTGAACCTGTATCATAATCATGCAGGTTCCTCAGGTTGGTAATCATCGGAGTAGACATGGATTTGCAATCCATCATACCAAACCTCTTTAGTACATCCACTGTGTATTTTCCCTATGCCATAAATATCTCTCTCTGTCTTCGCCATACTTCCAATCCTAGGAAGTAATGCATCAAGCCTAAGTCTTTCATCTCGAGTTCTGATATTAGCTCCCTCTTACACCAGGCTATTAGCCTTTCATCTCATGTTAGAAAGAGATCATCAACATACATGATTAGTATAATAGGTTGGTTACCTCTTACCTTGAAGTACATATTTGCATCAACATCACTTTTCTGAAATCCCAGGCTTTTAAGAAAGCCATAAATCATGTCATACCAAACTCTGGGAGCCTACTTAAGACCATACAAGGCATTCCTTAGCTTTCATACATGAGTGCCTTTGTTATGCAGTACAAAACCATCTGGGTGTTCCACAAAGATCTCATGTTCAATATTTCCATTCAAGAATGTCGTGTTTACATCCATCTTATGAAGCTTCCAACCAAGAATGAGAGTTAAAGCAATAATATTTCGAATGGAGGTATACCTGGATACAGGAGAAAAAGTCTCTTCGTAGTCGATTCCTTCTTTCTGAGTGAACCCTCTAGCTACAAATCTTGCTTTTAACTTTTCCACACTTCCATCAGCTGCATGTTTGATCTTATAGATCCATTTGGAAGAAACCATTGATTTGTCATTTGGCCTCAGCACAATGTCCAAAACATTGTTCTTTATAATAGACCT
The DNA here is from genome assembly GCA_009831015.1 of Picea engelmannii. NCBI lineage: Eukaryota > Viridiplantae > Streptophyta > Pinopsida > Pinales > Pinaceae > Picea > Picea engelmannii. Next base: position 664,125 of record ML780766.1, on the reverse strand, counting down.
TTATTCCTCGAGAATGGCATCCTTCCATACTTGTAATTTATCTTCTTCTTCAAATGAAGAAGGTTTGACATCACTAATGCTTCTCATTAGTGCAACATAGCCTCCAAAACTATGAGGCCTCTTCCTTTCCCTGAAAGTTCCTTTGAGAGCATCTATCCTTTCTGCTTCCTGCATTATTTCTTTAAGCCACCATGTCTTCCTTTTGGTTGGAGGTTCTTCAAGAGTTCTTTCTAACACTTCAATAGGTTCTAGGGGCTCATTAATTTTCCCTTCACAAGGTTCCTCCCTCTAATCATCTGACTCTTCATTTTTAGAAGAGGGTGAAGCTGGATGAACTGCTTCTGATTCTTGTTGAAGCTCTCTGGATTTCTTAAATGCGACTTCCTCATGGAAAGTCACATCTCTTCTTACCTCTATTTTCCTCTGACCTGGTACATAAACCCTGTAAGCCTTGGAGTTCTCACTGTACCCCACAAAAACCCCTTTCTTGCTTGAGGGTTCCATCTTTGTCCTCTTTTCCTTAGAAACATGAACATACACAGGACACCCAAATATCCTTAGATGCCCTACTTCAAGTTTGATCCCTGAGAAGACCTCTTAAGGAGTATTTTCCTTCAAGATAACATGTGGACACCTGTTCTGAATATACACGACAATGGAGGTAGCTTCTGCCCATAAAGAATTTGGAAGATCCTGGTCAAACATCATTGATTTCGATGCCTCATAAATTGTCCTGTTTTTCCTCTCAGCAAATCCATTTTGCTGAGGGTTATATGGCATGTTCAACTGTCTCTTGATTCTTGCTAACTTGCAGAAATCCTCAAACTGGAGAGATTCAAACTCTCCTCCATTGTCTATTCTAAGGATTTTGATGTGTTTCCCCGTCTACTTTTCAATAAAAGATTTATACTCTTTGAATTTATCAAATGCGTCACTTTTAGCTTTAAGGAAATATATCCAACATTTTCTTGAGTTATCATCAATAAAAATGGCATAATACAAACAACCACTGAGTGAGGGAGATGGCATGGGACCACATACATCAGAATGAACTAGATCTAAGATGCTCTGAGCTCTGTTGTCACTACTAGGAAATGCTTTCTTTATATTTTTACCTAGAATGCATCCCTTACAAATTTCATTTTTACTAAGAGAAATAGAGGGCATGCCACATACCATGTTCTGTAGATCTGGAAGAGCTTTGTAATGAAGATGTCTATGTCTTATGTTCCACAACTCGTTGGAGCTAGTCGCATCATGAGCCAATGCCTGAACTAACTGTCCTTACATGACGTACAGTCCTCCACTACAAGTTACAATGGGTTATATTGTACTTTAGTGGCTACCTTTAGCCCATAGTAGTGCCTTCATGTCCTTGAAGATCATCCAATATCCCTTGTCCTCAAGGGGTGCAACTGATATTAGATGCTTCTTGAGCCCTAGAACATATAATACTTCATCAACATGAAGTCTAGCCCCAGATTCCAATCTGAAGGAGATAGAGACTACTCCCTCTATCTTGTAACAATTGTCATCCCCAAGCTCAACATGCTCTGCAAAAGATTTTGTCTCAAAATCTTAGAGGATCTCCTTGTACCCTGTCATGTGATTGGATGCACCACTGTCTACTAATCAAGTTTTCGGCCCCGTGAAAACTGAACTGGATAAGGCAAAAACCAAGTAATATTGTTTTCTATTTTCTTTCTCATTAGAAGGACTTTTCTGATTACTTTCGGATTCATCATCCTCAGCAGTTGAGGCATGATGTTTCCCTTTCCTTGGATGTTTCTTTCTAAACCAACAATATTTAGCAAAATGACCCAATTTATTACAACTAAATCATTTAATTTTAGATGTATCAATATTCTTTCCTTTGAATGTACCTTTGGTGTTTGGATTCCTCTGAGAGCCTTTCTAGAAAGTGCCTTTCTTCTCTCCCTTGAATCTTGATGCTAAAGTTGAGTGCTCTTCTTTCGTTGGCTCGCTCCTGGTAGCTGTGCGACTCTCCTCCTGGAGGCAATCATGCCATAACCTCTCAAATGTGGGTTGAATCTCTCTCCCAATTACACTGGATAAGAAGGTCTCCCATGAAGAAGGAAGACCGTAAAAAATGGCCTGCACTAAATCATCATCGTCCACTATCACCCATGTGACCAAAAGTTGATCTCTGATCTAGGCTATCCTGGAAAAAAAAGATGTCACTGGTTCACCTTTATCCATCTTCAAATACTTAAGATTGTGCTTAAGTGTCCTCTTTTTACTTAAAGCTTGTTTCTCATACAGATTCACCAAGGTATCCATACAGTCCTTGCTAGTCATTAACGAAGTCATTGCAGGCATTATATTGTCTTTGACTGAGTCAAAGATGATTCGCTTGGCCTTTTCTTGACTCTTCCTGAAGGCCGCTCTTCTTGCATTATTCATGGGTTCCTCCACCATTGTGGTCACATACTGCTCAAGATTATGCTCCTGCAAGATATTTGTTATCTGGAGCTTCCACACATTGAAGTTGGCAACTCCTTCGAGCCTATCCTCGACCCTGACTAAAATGGAGGATGTCATGGACTTCACACTGGAAACTTAATCAATCTAGCTTGGATCTGTGTGTACCTGTTGTTGCACTTCAACACGTTTAACACACCCTAAGCTCTGATACCATGTTAAATTATGAGCTTGATTTCCTATCTGGATTAATTCTTTTATTTTCTTCAACATTTTGATTCCACCTTAATACGCTTCAACAATGTCAAATCATAATCGAATAGCAATAACTACGTATATAAGTAAGCATGCACATCAACAAAACATATACCGTGGGGAAACCCTGTATAGGGAGAAAAACCCTAGCAAACGATATTCCTTTATTGCATTAATCATGTAATATCACTTACAAATATCCACCATGAATGTTCTTCTCTTAAAGAGCTTGCCAAGATGACTCTGACCTGACAAATACCTAAGAGACCTTGCTCAAATACACCTCTGATATGTTGCCTCTATTGTTAATATACAACACTGATATGTTGATGATATACGCCTCTGATATGCAGCCTCTATTGCTGATATACATCACTGATATGCTTCTTTGGTATGTTGTGTCTTTATCATTGATATGTGCCTCTATTGCTTCACCCTTAACCTGCATATCAAACTGTGTTGAAGAGAGGGGTCGACCTCTGCTTATATAGGATGAAGAGGAGAAGAGGAGAGACTTGAAATAGTAACATGTTTGCATGCTTTAATCATAACTCAACTTCATACTTTAGTTCGAACTTAGAACTAGACTTGAGACTAGTATACTTTAGTTCGAAAATAGAACTAGACTTGAGACTTTAGTTACAACTCAACATTACACTTTAGTTTGAAAATAGAACTAGACTTGAGACTTCAGTTACAACTCAACATTACACTTTATTTCGAAAATAGAACTAGACTTGAGACTTCAGTTACAACTCAGCATTACACTTTAGTTCAAAAATAGAACTAGACTTGAGACTTCAGTTACAACTCAACATTACACTTTAGTTCAAAAATAGAACTAGACTTGAGACTTCAATTACAACTCAACATTACACTTTAGTTCAAAAATAGAACTAGACTTGAGACTTTAGTTACAACTCGACTCTTTACAAGGCAATTCAAAATTCTCTTCATAGTGGATAATTTTACACGTGCCAACGCACTAGATCAATACATTTGTATCATTTGCAATATTAGGAATATCGTTTGTTTCTAGCTCATAGGAATTTTATATTCAACCTAACGTTTTCTATATGCCTTGACTTTTTCTCATGGCTCACAAGCTTTGACTAGGCTCACAGAGGTTGTACGTTCCCCCTGACTTTTGCACTAGTTTTTCTATGCTCACAGAGGTTGTACGTTCCCCCTGACTTTTGCACTAGACTGTCTATGCTCACAGAGGTTGTACGTTCCCCCTAACTTTTGCATTAGACTCATATGGCATCTCGTTCGTCCTGACTTTTGGTCTGACTCACAGAGGTTGTATGTTCCCCTATCTTTTGTCAATACCTCACAACACTGGTTGATTCTCCAAATCTCCCTGGATAGCCTTAGGGTGGCCCATATGGACTCTCATTGGAGAATGAGTGTCGATGTTGCCAAATTTAACAACAAGTACTCTCATTCGTTGATCGATGGACCCTTAAGCTCATTACCTTGAAACATGAAATCAAATCTGCGAAGATTGCGCTACTCAGCAGTCATTGAATCTATCATTGGTAGGTGGTCATGACCGTGGATCGGAGGCATGCCATGTCGAAGTTATCAAAAGGCTAGGTCCCAAATAGGCCTCTGAGAGAAGATCTAGACTATTGATCAATCCCACTTATACAAGTTCCGAGATAATATCTGGATCGTTGATCGGTAGTCTACCCATTGGAGTGATTGTGTAGTCACTAACGATGTTAGCTAGGACAAATGGCAGCTCGGTATTGGTCCATACTAGTGATGATGTGATAGGCGAGTGTGACACGTGTCATCCATTTTTGAAATGTTGCCGTGTGTATCAGGTGGGTTCCCCACGTCCACGTGGCAGTCGTTGATTTCCCTAATAGTGCTCTGCAAGCATGTTGATACCACACCTATATAGGAAGCTTTCATACTCGAGAAAAAATCTGGAGTGTTAATCGGTCCCACTTGAAAGAAGTCTAAGAGTCGATATGGACCGTCCATCAGAGGTTCCTATTGGAATGATCAAGGTTTAAGCTTTAAATGGAACTCTGATGAGGGGATTCTAATCTTAAATCTCAATCGTTGATATGGAGGTGTAAGTGGAAGTTCGATGACGTGTGATAGCCATTGAATTGGCTCGACCAATAACCCAAAATCGGCTAGGGAAAAGGTCTTCATGATGATCTCATCCTGGACATGTGGCAACCCTTTTTTTCTTATGTCGGAAATGATGTAGCAGGGAGGAGAGAACACGTGTCACCCATTTTGATGTGCTTTGACGAAATTCATGGAGGGGTCTCGTGTGTCCATGTGGCATGTTCTGGTTGGTTCTGACAAGTTTCTGTTGGAATACTAACATGACACTTGGTCAAGAGGCTTTGATACCTAGGACCATATTTGGCCCGTTGATAGACCCCACTTGAAAAAGGTCCAAGAGAAAATATGGGCTGTCCATCGGAGTGGTTGAGATCTGGAATTCAAACATGACTCCGATGAGGGGACTTCGAGAGTAAATATCAATCGTTGATTTGCAGTTGCGTAGGGAGGTCCAAAGACGCATGAGATTTGTCGATCTAGCTCGACAAAGTACCCATAAATGGTTAAGGAAAATATGGCCAGGATGACGTCACCATGGACGTGTGGTACCTTTCCATTGGTCCTCTTTGGCACTGATGTCGTAGGGAGACATGACATGTGTCACCCATAATTGATATGCTTTGGGACTTCTTTGGTGGATTCCACCTATCTGCATGGCAGCTTATGATTGGCTTTGACACTACTATGCTGGAAAGATGATGTCACATGTGGCCGAGAGGCTTTGATAACTGGGAGTAGATCTGGATAGTTGATCGATCCCACTTGAAAAATGTTCGAGAACATATATGGACTGTCCATCGGAGCTGCCCATCGGAGTGGTCAGAGTCTGGACTTCAAACATGACTCCAATGAGGGGGCTCTGAGACCACATCTCGATTGTTGATCTAGAGTTGCGAGGGGCAGCCCGACAACGCATGAGGGCCATCTATCTATCTTGACCAAGAGTAAAAAATCGGCTAACTCAAAGATCATCATGTTGACATCATCGTGACACATGGAGAATTTTCATTGGTCCACTATGATGATGACATGAAATTCAGGTGTGACATGTGTCACCCAGATTCGAGATGTTTACCTGTGCATGTGGAGGGTTCCATATGTCCATGTGGAATTCACTGAGTGGCTCTGAAAAGGTCTAAGTGGAATTTCGTCGACGATGACATCGTCGTTGACACTGTGAAAAATTGCGTTGAGGATTTCTCTTGGCATTTCATCGACGATGATTTCCATCTTGATCTCAATCATTAATCTTTCATCAACACGAGGAGAGCCATTGATCTATTGTTGGAATAAGGAGTGTCATTGATCTTTCGCTGAAATTGGGAGAGTTTTCGATATAGGCTTGATCAAAAGCTAGAAATTACTAAGGCATGAAAAATATTATGAGGACATCACCCTAGACACATGGCACTTTCTCACTACTCCATGCAGGTGCTCATGTGGAATACAGGTAAGACACATGTCACCCATTTTCGGGATGTTGACCTGTATGTTTGGCGAGTTCCCCTGTCCACATGGAAGTTGTTGATTGGTATTACGTGTAAGGTTGAGGTGACAAGGACATCGTTTTCAACAATAGGTGATAAATCCATGTTAATGTGAACTTCATTTCACCACCGACGACATAGTCATCAACGATATTGGATTATTCTTACTGGGGTGAAGAGATACTTCCCCGACGATGATGTTGTGGGGCCCACGGATTTGTTGGTGCCTAGTTCCTAGATTATGGTCCCATGATAAATCTCCCTGACTAGAGGAATTAACCCCTTCTCAGGATCGATAATCTCTTTCAACCCTTGATAAGCACTAGAGCACTAAAATCTTTCTTTAGCTAGAAAAGAGCATGGATTTTCTGCTTTTTCTCCATTTACCTTGGAATAATTTTTCCATTTCGGCTTAGAGGTTCTGGAAGCTCTCCCTTCTGCCACTAATCCATCCAACCTTGGCCTGGTTGCTTCAACAAACTTTCAAATATTTTCCAGGAATACATATATCACTAACATTTAGCTCCAGCGGGGACATCATACCCCTATGGTCTGCTGAGAATTGTAGACCGAGTGCCTTGTTCTATTGGGTTATGGAGTCTGCTTGAAAACATACCTCTCGTTCAGACCTGAAAATTGATCTGATATGTGACACAAAAAAATGTTCAATAACTTATGTTGTTAGAAGACTATCTACTTGCTGAAGTAATGAATGGTGAATGAAGTAAAATTAAAAATTCATCAATAGAAATGAAAAGGAATTATTTATGTACAGGGTAAGAAAATTTTGCGGTGATCAGTACTGCAATAAGTACTTCAGGAGCCTCTCATTTACAGAAGCCCCAAACAAATCTCCATCCAGCTGAGCCAAATCATAAGTGTTGTTATCTTGAACTGCAACCACGTGGAAGGGTCCAAGCCAACAATTATCAAACTTTTCATGTTTCCCATTAGCTTCTCTTTGGGCATCCCATTTCAGGACCAAATCCCTTGTCATGAAATTTCTTTCCTTGGTCCTTTTATCAAATATTTATTTTCCTCTTTCTTGGTGAACTTGGGAATTTATTTGAATTTGTTCTGTTACTTGTTGAACTCCAATTAGTTGATTAATTCTTCTATGCATTTCATTTGATTATGCCTCCTCTTCTTGCAGTTATTTCATCACGGGGAGGCTGAGTTGAATGGAGAAAATGGATTCCAACCCATACACCAGCTGAAAAGGGAAAGTTCTAATGGCCCTCTTGATGCTAACTTTGTCTTCCCAACCAACATATTTTAGATAAGAGTCCCATGCCTTATTGTTTTGAGATAACATTTTCTTGATAATCTTGATAAGGTTCTTATTGGAGGATTTATCCAAACCATTTCCATGTGGATAGTAAGCAGTAGAGTGTCACAACTCTATGTTATATTCCTGACAAAACTTAACCAATTTGGCATATTTGAAGGCCTAAGCATTATCAACGATGATCTTTCTTTGGCATCCAAATCTAGCCAATATATTTTCCTCTAGGAACTTTATGATGATTGTATTAGTGGTTGCCCTTGTAGGTATGACCTATACCCATTTTGGAAAATAATTTGTGGCTGTCAAAATCCATTTGTGTTGTCCACTTGAATTTGGATTAATTTCGTCAATGAAGTCTAATCACTATTGTTGAAAAGGTGTCTCAACTTTGATTGGTTTTAGTGGAAGGGGCAACAACTTCTACTTCCCTACAAATATTTGACATTCTACACATGCTCGAACCAAACAATTTACATCGAAAAATAAAGAGGGTCAACAATACCCATCTCTAAGGATCTTGTATGCAGTTTATCTAGCATGGTGACCCACACACACACCCTTATGAAACTCAATGATTATGCCCTCATTTTCTTCCTCAGTGAGACAATTTAGTAGGATTCCCTCTAGGTCCTTCTAAAACAGATTTTCCCCCAAAATGCAATATTTTACAGCCTTACGCTTAATAGATATAACCCTGGCTTTATCTCACGTTGGTGAGCAACTAAACTTTTTCAAGGAAAAGATGATGTCTTTATACCAATCAGATTGATAAATTTAGCACTTACCTCAAGGATGGTTCTTGTGTTTCATCATCTTCAGACTCTGTTGTCGTGATGTTTGTTGACATCACATTCAAGTCTAAAACTTTGTAGTTAGATTCAACCAATAGTTTGGCTAGTCCTTGTTCTTTTACTAGCTTTGTGGGCTTGGTATCCACATCATACTCTTGAATCTTAGCAATCCATTTACCTCTTCTTCCCTCACTGTCAGGATGTGTGAGAATGTCCTTTATAGTACTGGTAGGTACATAAGACAATATCTTAGAGTGCAATATATAATCTCTGAAATCCTTTAATGCTTTGACTAATGCATAAGCCTATTTTTCCATGCTACTATACTTCAACTCAATGTCTCTCAGGGCCTTGCTAAAAATTTCTATGGGTTTCTCTTGGGCTTTTTCATTTTTCTGAAGCAACACAACAACTATCGTATATGTTGATGTAAAAGAGAAAATGGGGAAATCCTTGTAATAATTCGGGATGATCAGAAATGGAGACTCTCCCAAGGCTTCCTTGATCTGCTGAAAGGATTTCTTGGATTCAACTATCCACTTGATGTCATGGCCCTTTTTCAACATGTTGGTAATATGCTTCACCATTTCGACGAAATTGGGGACAAACCTTCTCAGAAATCCTATTTTACCTAGGAAAGATTGTACTTCTTTCTTGTTCCTAGGCTGATAAATTTGTTTGATCACCTCCACCCTTTCTGGATCTATCTTCATCCCTTCTTTGGATACTATATGGCCAAGAAGCTTTCCTTATTCCATAGAAAAATAAGACTTTTAGGGGTTCAAGTACAACCCAAAATTCCTGCACGTCACAAAGATTTTCCTTAAATGATTGATGTGATCTTCATCTGTCTTAGAGAAAATAGTCATGTCATTGAGGTATATGAAAATGAACTTGACTCTCTCACTCACAAAACCATTGTTCATAGCTCTCTGAAAAGTTTCTCCTGCATTTATCAGATCAAAAGACATTTTTTCATACATGAAATTCCCCCATGGTGTTGTGAAGGTTGTCTTCTCTGTATCATCTAGGTGCATGGACACTTGGTTGTATTGTGAAAAACCATCCATCATGGATATTTTGTTTTCCCCTACTACTTTCTACAGTATATGATCCATCTTGGGAAGGGGGAAGTTATCTTATAAAGAGCATCTATTCAGGTTCTTGAATTCCACACATAGCATTGTTTTCCCTCTTCTTTCTCACGGGCATTAAATTAGCAACCCATCTAGAGTACCTTAAGGGAATAATAATTTGGGAATATAATAATTTTCTCACCTCTTTCTCAATGGTAGGAAAATAAGAGGATTAACTTGCCTAAGCTTCTGCTTGAAATGAATAGTACCAGGTTTGATGGGTATTTGATGTTGGATGATACTGGTATCATAATTTTTTAATTCCTCGTATGTCCATGTGAAGACATCCATGTACTCTTTGAACAATTGCAAATACTCTTTTTTATATATTTTTGGACAACTTAATATTTAGGATCTTTTCCAGTCTCAATATTATATTCCTCAATGCTACCATATTTGGGGAGGATATTTGGTTTGACATGTACATCATTTCTATCAAACAATTTTTCTAAAGGCGGTAGTCCTTTGGGAATGAAGTCATTTTTAAGCTGCAAGACTTTATGCTCAGTTATGTAATTGCTAAATTCAATAATCTCTTCATTTTCCTCACCAATATTATCTTTGGTGTCCTCTTCATCATCTGAATAAATATGAGTATTTGCAAACTCATCTATCACTTCCATGGAATTTTTTATCTGTTGATGATCTTCAAAAACTTGCGAGTATTTGATATTATAAGGAATGGAAGGTTTGTATCTCATATTGATATAATATTTAATTTGAGGAGTGGATAGTACTTTAAAGGTACTAGAAGCTACTACTAAGGAATCAATCGGCTAATTAAACTCTCTCAAAACAACAAAGATATTGAAAGCTTCATAAAAATTATCAATCATATCCCATACCTAATTTTCGTACGCCCTCATTCTTGGATGCCTTGTTTGATAAGAACCTTTTACTTACTGCACAACTAGCTCTGAATATCCAAATACCACCATCTTGGTAATTTACATCTTTCTTGTTGTTTCCAGGCCTAAGATCAAGGCTTCATATTCAACCACGTTATTTGTGGTCTCGAACTCAAGCTTGTAGAAAAAATGAATTTCATATTTGGTGGGGGATATGAGCATTACATTGGCCCCAACCCCTTCTTTTGAGTATGAACCATCAAAAATCATTTTCCATATACCATCCACTTCTTCCATGGGGTTTGCAAGAGGATCTGCAAGCGTTGGGGTTTCATTGTAATCTTCATTTACATCTAGGATACAACAACCCAAATATTCATTAACGGCATGTATGGGATGATTCACAGGGTTGTTCTTATCACTGGCCACATAATAATACTTTGTCTATCAATACAACCTTTTGAGCTCTCCTCCAAAAACTGGTACAGTGGCACAAGTCATATCCATTTGCATGGCACCTCCCAATTTTCATGCCCACATTCTGGACAACAACATGCCATAATTGGTTGGTACATTAGCCACCACCACGTCCAACATAATGCTCTTAACAGGAAGCTGGCCCATGTTGACAACCATGTCTCTAATCAGCCCATAACACTTCACTTTTCTGGCATCAAACAAATAGAGATCATGATATGACCTTGTTATTTCCAACCCCAACCTTTCCATGACTATTTTGGGCATAATATTGTGTGATGCTCCAGAATCGAGCATACAATTGTGAAACATTTTATCATGAATATTCAAGGTCACATAGAAGGGTGCCACAAATTCCTCTTTGTCATCAATATGAGGACCAAAGACTATGGTAGGGGACTCATCTTGTACATTCAAAGTATCAATAGGATTTGTTTATCCCTTCCCCTGCAATATTTTCTCAATCTATTTATGGTATGAGGGGTTTTTATATAGCTCCACCAAAGGCACATGAATCTTGATCTTAGACAATTCATGTTCAAAATTGAAAATTGAAACCAATTCCTCAAGTTATTTAGTTTCTTTTTCCTTTTTTATAGGCTCCAAAACTTCATCTACCTTAGGGATATCTAGAACCTCTTTAGTGTTATCTTTGGACGTCTTTGGAAAAACTTTATTAGCATGAGGTGGATTGTCAACAAAAGTTTCTTTCTGTCGAGACCTGAGATCATACTCCTTATGCATCTCGACCTATAGTGTATCAACAAAAATTATGTATTGAACTGAGGATAAATCTCCTTTGTTGGGTTGATTGCTAGGCATAAGCTTCTTAGGATTTAGAGACTCCTCATAATAATTTTAAGTTATATGTGTGGCATCATTATCATATTGAGGTAGGTGGATTTCTTCTTTGTATTCATCATAGCTATCATCCACCACTTCTTCACTAAAGTTGTTGTCATTGTTGTTTTTTATAGGGATATGGAAAGGTCCAAGAAACCTGAGCTAAAGGCGACGAAGACAAGGGTGTTGCGAATATAATAAAGGAAAAACCCTCGAGAAAGAGAAATCTCCAACGAAACCAGAGTGTAACATAGAAGAAATAACTAGGAATTGGGAGTGAACAAAACCTAGGGCAGAATCCATAGAAGGCGGAGGCTCGAACATCGAACCAAAAACAAAGTCCTCAACAACAAATTCAGAGACATGGGGAAGATGAGAAACTTGAGGAGAAACCCTAGACCGATCCACCTTCGATAGACACGAATCCAAGAGAGAAAACGGGGGGGAGATGATAATTGGATGCTCCCAGACCAACAATTCAGAAGGGTCCAAAGAATAATCCACCTCATCATCATAGATCACCATATTTAACAAGAAGAAAACCGCAAGCAAGCCTAATCACTGGAGAAAGTTCACTAAACCACCTCCAATCGCAGGTTGCTCACTGAAAAAAATAAAAAGATGTGAGCTTAGGCCTGCAGAAGAAGAAAAATTTAGATCCCCCATCCTCCAGATCCACATTGATAAGTTTATATATCCTATAAATACATTCATATATCCTACATATCACTAAATTCATCATTTGTAATATATTAGTGTTATTGGTATATTATATTTAACAAATTTTTATTTTAAATTTGGTTTCGGAAACATATTGCATTTCCATGTCATAATATTTTTTGCAATACACTTAATAAACAAGTCTGCATGGCAGCGTAGTCCCTGCTAATGAGGTTACAAAGTAAATTGTGGAAAATGGGGTCGAATTGTAAATGACAAAAGTGTTCGGTGCAAAATGTTTATCACAGAAATGTTGTGTGCAACATGTATATCACGGAACATGGGCCATAAAATATCATTAGCATTAATGGCTGACCCCGTGGAGAGATAGGAAACTACAGTGAAGATGTGGCAAGCAGCATGAAGCACAAGTGTTATCCATGCAGTAAATGAAGCTCGACATGTAGAGAACCATTTATTTTTTGAAAGTATATAACAAAATACAATTTGTTCATACTGGAAGAAAAAATTTGGAAATTTATCCATGAAGTAAATGATGTTTGGCATGTAGAGCATCATTTATTTTTTGAAAGTATATAACAAAATACAAATTTGTTCATAGTGGGAAAAAAAATTGGAAATTTATCCATGCAGTAAATGACGCTTGGCATGTAGAGCACCATTTATGTTTTGAAAGTATATAACAAAATACAAATTTGTTCATAGTGGAAGAAAAAAATTGGAAATTTAAGTGCATTGGTCATATAGACTGGTGAAAGATAAAAATGTATGAGGACATAAATTTAAAAGGAGATAAAAAAAACTAGTTTTATTTGAAATATGTCAAAAAATAAAAGTTTGTTACATACTACTGGAAATTTTGAAATATATAAAAAAATAAAAGTTTGTTACATATTAATGGAAATTTCAATGCATTTGTCATGTAGAGTGGGATTGGGGCTCTCGTGGACCATTAGATAAATATGTACAAGAAACAGGATTGTAGGAAGAAGATAGAGTGCAATGCCTGCAAAAAAAATAAATTGAAAGGTATAAGTGTTTGCCTACACATTTCTATTTGAAAAAAGTGGAATAACTGGGTTTATAAACAAAGCAGGATGCGATCAGTAGACTTACAGTGATGGTACATATAATCCCTTTGGCTATTTTCTTGCAGCTGCCATTTCATTGATGTCATTGATGGCTGCTGGAATCCTGGAAACTGCATGTTGCCTTTCGTCGGTGGCCTGCTTCAATTCCCTTTCGACCCATTCTTCAATGTAGCTTCTCATTGGGGAAACATTGATATCATTCTGGATTTTTATGTTGAAAATATTGTTTTCTAATTCCCAGAAGTCGATAGAAAGATTACACAGAGCCTGGTGAATTTGCTCATTCTGTATTGAATAGTCGACTAGCCAGTCGTCAACGTGAGCTTGATCATATTCAAGGATGCTGTAAAAATTTTCTAGAGACAATTAAGTCGGGGTCTTGGAAGTCGTTGGTCTTTCTGGCTAAGTTTATTCTTGACAGGATTGTGAATAATTTATCTTTCTTTGATATGGCTTGTTCACATGACCAAACTATGAGATGCAGGTTCTTCACTATTTCTTTCCACCATGCATTTAATTGACCAATCCGGGTTTTGGATGGAAGATCTTGTTGTCTTCTTTTTGTTTCTATCATATTGTTAACAATGGTGCCAAAAGGAAGGACCGTGTTTAAATAGAAATTTTCTTCATCTTTTAACTACGCCTACAAATGTTCCAGCAAACTATGTGCCTTGGTTCCAAGGGAAGTGATGGTTTGTGATGTTTTCCATGCCTCAGTAACTAGTTCCATTATTTTCTTGATATTATTCTCCACATATCCTCTACAAGATGCGAGGAGGCTAGAGGATGATTTTAAGTTGGCTACAGGGGTGGCATGCATGGTTGTTTCCAAAGGATTGACAAGCAATGGCATAGGAATCAAAGACTCTTCCAATTCCTTGACCCGGTCCTTCAGTTTGGCATTCACGGCCTTGATGCCTCCAATGGAATCAGAAGCAGGAGCGTTGCCGCCAGTGTCTTTGTTTCCAGGCAGGTGTTTTTTGAAAAAACAATCGTCGAGGCCAAGTGTTTGTAAATGTTGTCGAAAAATATTATCAGTGTCGAACCCTCTTATGCTTTCAGCATATCTCAGGTTGAAGATACTAGAATGCGCTGCGAATTCATCAATTTTGTTGATGTTTTTCAACACGAACTCCCCTACTTTCCAAGGCACAAGAATGAACTATTTTTTTTCTTGTTTTGCAATAGATGCAACCGGTAGTTGTATTGTCGTGCTACTTCTGCAACAAACATTATGTCCCTAATGTGAAATGGAAGGAGAGCAGGTTTTTCCTTGGAGCCAAAAATTCTAATCACAGTGTAATTATCCAAATGTTCAAGTGTCCCCTTCCTGTCCAAAAAACTGGTTTCCTGTTCAGATATGCGAGGAGCATATTCTCCTCAAAAAAAAAAATTGAAAACAGATACGAAGCCATAAAAAACCTCATAAAAACAGTGGGAAGCCTTGTGCTTCCACAAGGACCAGTACCAGAACGTTACTGGGTCAAATTCCCAGTTGACATTCTTGGACAGAGACAATTTTGGAAACTGACAGCAATGTGCTATCACAAAAAATAAGTAGGGTGACATATAACATTTCTTTTCCCTTTTGAAGCTTGACAATTGGGAACAAATTTCATGGGAAATTAACTTGCCCTAATAAAAAATGGCTTGTTCATTGACTATGAAATACAAAATATAAAGAGCCATCTGGGAAACAGTTGTTGTGGACTCATGTCTCGTTATTCTTGTAAACAGCCAGGCAATTTCGCGTAATGGATTTCTAAATGACCTAACCTGGAAGCTTGTGATATCTTCAGGAACTAGAATCGAGTCTTCCAATAAATGGGGCAAGAGGTCCAACCCATTATTATGCTTTGCTAGGAACTGTTTGCAATCTTCTCCACTAAACGTCAATGTTGGCTCTGAAAATATTAACATCTGGCGGAAGACCTAAGCTGACAAAGAAACAGAAGAGCGGTCCTGAAGTGGAATAATTCTTTTGTCTGAAATAAATTTATTAACGCACCAAGAGACTAGGTCCTTATAGTCAAAAACCTCAAGGACACAGTCTGCACGAGAAATCCCAGAGGTCCAAATTACTTGGTTCACTGCGACAGAGGTTGAGTAATAATAATATGCCCTGGACCATTGGAAGTTCTGGTCCTCACACCCGAAGATGTTCACTGCATATCCACAGAACTGTTGTCGAGTTGATGCCATAGGTTTATGAGAACGTTGGTTTGCTCCAGATGATGGTTGAAATGAACACTTAGCGCCGATAATGTAACTCTCCACTAAATCTTGATTAAATGCTTATGAATGGGACAGCTCCTCGAGCCTTTCACTGATTAATGATAATCTGTATGGGTGGTGTAATGAATGGTTAGTAGTAAATCTTAATTATTGCATATTTATAAATGCGAAGGTGGTGGGCATGACGAAGAGAAATTAAGGATTGGAGGTTTCATGCACGTGCCAAGGCGACAATGTGCGAACGACATTTCATGATTTTGAAATCAACACTTAGAAGGGATAATACAACCCCCAACAAATCTTGGTTTAATGTGCATTAATAGGAGATCTCCTCGAACCTTTCGCCCATCATTGACAATCTATATGGTTCTTGCATGATGAGCTGTTAGAATTAAATGTCAGTAATTGCATATTTAGAAACAAGATATACATATATATATATATATATATATATATATATATATATATATATATATGTGTATATATATAAACAATTTTTTCTTCTTTTA
The DNA here is from genome assembly GCA_009831015.1 of Picea engelmannii. Lineage (NCBI taxonomy): Eukaryota > Viridiplantae > Streptophyta > Pinopsida > Pinales > Pinaceae > Picea > Picea engelmannii. Next base: position 647,951 of record ML780766.1, on the reverse strand, counting down.
TTATAGACAAGTGTGAAAGTCACAGAGACGCGCGAGAGTAGGGAATGAATGGCAAGGTCTGAAAAGCAGTCGGACGGGATTCAAAAAAGGGTTACGGGGATATTCAGGAGAGGCGAGTGTTCCACGGTCAACTTTTATGTATCGAAATTTTTGACTACAAAAAGTGTAAAACGGAAGAGAGCATGATGGGCCAGTTCAGCGGCCGATTTGTATATTTGTGGAATTTTGGGAAAGTGGCTAAGTATGGAATAGGGAAACGGTTGGGCGGACTCATTCTCAGAAGCGATTATTGATTTTTTTGTGAACGAACCAACCCAACGACGCGCAAATGACATTCCATGATGTTTAAAATTAACGCTTGCTAATTGCATGCCTATAAATAAGATCTTAAATATAATTGGTAATTGTTAATTGCAAAAGGGCACAGATACAAGAAACAACGATTAGGAACTGAATATTTCTTGAACCCGCCAAACCGACGATCCATGAAAGAAATTCGAAGAAATGGCGAAGTATGGAAAGCAGACATACAGGCTTCAAAATGGGGTTACAATAGTTCCACGGAAGATGGGAGGAGCCGACGGTTAAATTGTTTTTCTCATAATTTTTCAATGAAAAATGTATACCACATAAGAGGGTATGATCTGAGTCCGGTTGTAAATTTGTATATCACGGAAGTGATGGTATTGTTCGTAGGTCATGGAACAAAAGAAGTCCAATCTAGAGCCCGCCTACTGGGAATCCACGGTCGAAGAAGTGTCTAGGTATTGAATGGGGAAGCAGTCGGTCGGTTTCACGATATAAGAGCACGAGTGCAAGCGTGAACTCGCAAGTCCACCCATGAGCGAAGGAAAACATTTTCAAAATAACGAATATGTGACGAGAAAGATAAAGTTCAGGGAAAAGAGAAAAGGATATTTGGCTAAGTATAGACGATGGAAAGGAAGGGCCAATATATTCACATCTGTAACAGATATCCCATTTTCCTTCCAAGATATATACTTGGAAAGAAGTACGGAGGTAGCGGGCACAGAAAACGACGACTAGGAATACAATCTGCGAGTTTACTTGGTTCTTGGTTGTATGCTTCATTTGTCAATTTGTATATTGTGGAACTCTGAGTCATTTTTTTAGCCAACCAGCCTGCAAGTCCCACTGTCAATTTGTATAGTGCGGAACTCTGGGTGTTGTTTGTAGGACACAGAACTATAGAGGAAATTATTTTCCCTTTAATATAGTTTCTGTGATGCAAATGTAGTATGGCTCATTTTAGCACTTTTTCATCCTTAAACAATGGCAATATTGAGCCTGTGTGTCAATTTGTATATCACAAAGCTCCGAATTTTGTTTGGAGGTCACAGAAAAATAGAAGTGCAATGTTGAGCCAGCCAGCGCGCAAGTCCCCCTGTCAATTTGTATATCGAAAAACTCTGGGTACTACTTGTAGGACATAGAACAATAGAGGGCCAATTTAGAGAAAGGGGAAGCACTTGATCGAAACACGTGAATCCACCAAGCCGTGCAACAAGGAATTTTCATAAAAAAATGATTAAGTAACCAAGAAGAGAAAGTACAGGGGATAAAAGAGTGGGAAAATAGAAAGGTGGAGGGCAGTTTTCGTAAGCGTGAATTGGTTTCAAACAAGCCCCATTGTTGCAAAACCATCATTTTCTACTAACTATCAGCAAATGGTTTGTTGAAGATTAGATTTTATTGCAACCTGTGGGTCCAAGTATGTTCTTGATACATTCTTTCATGACTGTAACATATTAACTTAAGTATTAAACTTCATTTTCTACTAATTGTCAGCAAATGCTTTGTTGAAGATTAGATTTTATTGGACTGTGTGGTCGTAAGTGTGTTCTTGATACATTCTTCCATGAATGTAACATATTAACTTAAGTATTAAACTTCTTGCATTATGGGTTGCTAGTATTAAAACTTAATAACTGCCTGTCTAGAAACAAGAATGACGATTTTGCTGCAACATTGTACTTTGGTATTGCTATGTTCTATATGCATTACGAATAGAATTGAACGTTGGTTTGAAAGTATGTGCAATCCATTTTTTGTTTGCATAAAATCCTGGTGGATTGACATAGTACATTGTCATATAATTCTTAGATGTTCCATCTTAGAAAAAATAACCTAAGTAAATACAATATCAAAGAACTACGAGACCACCGAACCATGCCAATGAAAACAGGCGTTAAATCCATAAAAGAAGCAGCAACGAAGAGTCCAAGGCAAATTTTTTTAATAGAAAATCCATTTAAAAAAAAATAAAAAAACATTGAGTATTGTACATCTATCCTTACAAATTGGACCCAGTTCTTCGGGCCAAAACATTGAACGTATCTGCCACAAATAGCAGCACGAGATCCGCAGTATGAAGGATCCTTGTAGTTTTCTCCTCGATGAATCATCCTGTGGTAAAATTGATAGTTTTCAGAAGCTTCCCGTGAGGAGGAAGATGAAAAACGTTGCAGGGAAAATGGAATAGCGTTTAACTGAAAATTAAGACACAACTAGAAACCCCCTCTGCACAGTCAAAAAAACTTCAGAACTTCAAGGACATAGGTTGCATGTGCAATTTTAGAGGCCCAAATTAGTCCATTATCGGTGGAAGGAGATGACTAATAGAAATATGCCTTGCACCAGTGAGATTTTTGGACTTGATTCCTGAAGATGTTAATTGTATATCCAGAGAACAGGATAGTAGTCCCACAAGTGTATAATTTTTTGGCTTGAAATATATCTCTGGGAGCATCAACATATCATTTCTTTAAAGTGAAACTCTTCCTCCCATAACAGACTAATTTGGACATCTGGAATTCCTACTTTCGAGCGGCAAAGCGGCTATTGCGCTCAGCATCAGTTTCTTCTCTTAAACTCCTTTTGGTGTTTTCAGGACCACCATCACTGAGTCAAGAACTTCCTCCCATTATGGTTGATTTCAATTTGGGCGCAGGAGTGGGAACAATATCTGCATTTCCATCATCCATTTTCGTATCATCGCCCATCAGATCATCTTCTTCCAGCTCAGAATCCATGACATCAATCTCTGCGCCAACCATCAATGCAATTGGGCAGGTTCTTTGAGAAGGCAAGGTTGCCTTGGAATTCTTTGGCTTGAAATATATCTCTCGGTGTACCAAGGGACCATCTCCTTTTTTGCTCCTGGGCGGAGGGAGATGAGTAGTAATAAAATTCCCTGGAATAGTGGAACCTCTGGCCATTATGCCCAAATGTGTTTATTGTATCTGGACAGAACTGCTGCCACAAGTTAACGAGAATTTATGTTTTCTCTAGACGATGTTTGAAATGAAAATTGGGGAGGGATAATATAACCCTCCACAAATTTATGGTTGAATGCGTATCAATGGAATACATCATCAATCCTTTCCCTGATCAATGACAATCTCCAGGGTTCATGCGGAATGAGTTGTTACCATTAAAGCTCACTAATTGCATGTTTAGAAAAAAGTGCGAAGGTCACGGTGACGGCGAAGAGAGATTAATAATTAGAGATTTATTAAAGGCGCCAACCCACCAGCGCACGAAAACAGATTGCATCATGTTTGAAATGAATACTTGGAAAGGATAACACTCTTCTCCGCAAATCATGGTTTAATTCGTAGTAATGACAAATATTCTCCGGCCTTCCGGACATTAATGACAATCTCAACGGTTCATGTAGGATGAACTACTAGCATTAAATCTTAATTATTGCATATTTGGAAATAAGTATGAAGGTAACGGTGATGGTGAATTGCGATGAAGCATTGTACATTTTGTGCACCCGCTAACCTATGAAACAGATTCCAAGAAATGCCCAAGTATGGAAAGAAGTTGGGTGGGTTACCAAAAAAAAAGGGAAGAAGATATACCTAGGAGACGTGAAGGACCGATGGTCATATTGCATCTCAGTGACAGATATCGACCGTCAATTTGTATGTTAAGGAATTTCGGGTGTTGTTTGTGTGTAAGGGAACAACAGAAGTGAAATGTCGAGAGGGAAATTTGTATATTGTTGAACTTCATGTTTTGTATATAAAAGTATGAGACAATTGGAAAAAGGACCAAGCAAACAGAAAGTGAAATCATACGAGATGAAGGGGAATTTTTTTTCTAATTTGTAAATCGCGGAAATCCGGGTGCTAGTTGCAGGCAGCGAAACAATGGAAATGCAATGTTAAACCCGCCTATGCAGGAACCCGTGATTCAAAAAGTTTGTTCAATATGAAACGGGGAAGCAGTCGGTTGGTCTGGTGATATAAAAGTAACAATGGAAATCTGAAGACGTCGATCCACCAAATCCTGCACCTAGACATTTTCCAAAAAACGAGTAGGTAAAGCAAGGGAAAGCAGAGAGAAAAGAGAAAGGAGATGGCAATTTTCAGAAGCGGGAATTGGTCTTAACAGTAACTATGGAGTGCATTAAACATGTTAACAGGTTCATCAATCAAGGAGTAGATACAACGAACGATGTTTATAGTTTCCAGGATCTGTTTGTATAAGAGAAGCATCGAAAAGTTACAAGACAATCAGTTTTTGGATGTTTAAGTAAATTTTTTGTACTGTTAGCTTCACCGAAAGTATAAAGTAGTCCCGCAAGTGAATAATTTTTTGTCTTGAAATATATCTCTGGGAGAATAAACATATCATTTATTTATAGTGAAACTCTTCCACCCAGAACAGACTAATTTGGACCTCTGGAATTCCTACTTTTGAGCTGCAAAGCGACTATTGCGTTCATCGTCGGTTTCTTTTCTGAAAATCCTTTTGGTGTTGTCAGGGCCGCCATCACTAAGTCAGGAAGTTCCACCCGTTATGGTTTATTTCGATTTGGGCATAGGAGTGGGAATAGTCTCTGCATTGCCATCATCCATTCTTCTATCATCTCCCTTCAGATCATCTTCTTCTGGCTCAGAATACATGACATCAACCTCTACGCCAGCTATCAATGCAACTGGGCAGGTTCTCTTAGCAGGCATGGTTGCCTTGGAATTCTTTGGCTTGAAATATATCTCTCGGTGTACAAAGGGACCATCTCCTTAGTTTCTCCTGGGCGGAGGGAGATGAGTAGTAATAATATGCCATGGAATAGTGGAACCTTTGGCCATTACGCCTAAATGTGTTTACTGTATCTGGACAGAACTGCTGCCACAATTTAACAAGAATTTCCATTTTCTCCAGACGATGTTTGAAATGAAAATTGGGGAGGGATAATATAATCCTCCGCAAATTATGGTTTAATGTGTATCAATGGAATATCTCCTCGAGCCTTTCACTGATCAATGAGAATCTCCAGGTTTCTTGCAGGATGAGTTGTTACCATTAAAGCTCACTAATTGCATGTTTAGAAAAAAGTGCGAAGGTCGTGGTGAAGGAGAAGAGAGATTAAGAATTAGAGATTTATTAAAGGCACCAACCCGCCAGTGCACGAAAACCAATTGCATCATGTTTGAAATGAATACTTGGAAAGGATAACACTCTTCTATGCAAATCATGGTTTAATTCATAGTAATGACAAATCTTCTCCGACCTTCTGGACATTAATGACAATCTCAATGTTTCATGCAGGATGAACTACTAGAATTAAAGATTAATTATTTCATATCTGGAAATAAGTACGAAGGTAGAAGTGATGGTGAATTGTGATGAAGTATTGTATATTTTGTGCACCTGCCAACCCACGAAACAGATTCCAAGAAATGCCCAAGTATGGAAAGCGATCATGTGGGTTACCAAAAAAAAGGGGCAGAAGATATACCCAGGAGACGTGAAGGGCCGATGGTCTTATTGCATCTTAGTGACAGATATCGGTCGTCAGTTTGTATGTTGTGGAATTTCGGGTGTTGTTTGTGCGTAGGGGAACAATGGAAGTGCAATGTCGAGAGGGAAATTTGTATATTGCTAAACTTCGGGTTATGTATATAAAATCATGAGACATTTGAAAAAAGGACCAAGCAAACAAAAAGAGAAATCATACGAGATGAAGGGGAATTTTTTTGCTAATTTTTAAATCGCGGAAATCTGGGTTCTAGTTGCAGGTGACGGAACAATGGAAACACAATGTTAAACCCACCTATGCAAGAACCCGTGATTCAAAAAGTTTGTTCAATATGAAACGGGTAAGCGATCAGTCAGGCTAGTGATATAAAAGTAACAATGGAAATATGAAGATGTGAATCCGCAAATCCCGCACCTAGACATTTTCCAAAAAATGAGTAAGTAAAGAAAGGGAAAGTAGAGAGAAAAGAGAAAGCGAATGGCAATTTTCAGAAGCGGGAACTAGTCTTAACAGTAACTATGGAGTGCATTAAACATGTTAGCAGTTTCTTCAATCAAGGAATAGATACAGTGAGTGATTTTTATAGTTTCCAGGATCTGTTTGTATAAGAGAAGCATAAAAAAGTTACAAGAGAATCAGTTTTTGGATGTTTAAGTAAAGTTTATGTACTATTAGCTTCACCGCAAGTATAAAGTAGTCCCGCAAGTGAATAATTTTTTGTCTTGAAATATATCTCTCGGAGCATCAACATATCATTTCTTTACAGTGAAACTCTTCTGCCCAGAACAGACTAATTTGGATCTCTATAATTCCTACTTTCGAGCTGCAAAGAGGCTATTGCGTTCAACATCGGTTTCTTTTCTGAAACTCTTTTTGGTGTTGTCAGGACCACCATCACTGAGTCGGGAAGTTCTGCCTATTATGGTTGATTTAAATTTGTGTGCAAGAGTGGGAACAGTCTATGCATTGCCATCATCCATTATCGTATCATTGCCCATCAGATCATATTCTTCCAGCTCGGAATCCATGACATCAACCTCTGCACCAGCCATCAATGCAACTGGGCAGGTTCTCTGAGTAGGCAGGGTTGCCTTGGAATTCTTTGGCTTGAAATATATCTCTCGGTGTACCAAGGGACCATCTTCGTTTTTTCTCCTAGGCGGAGGGACATGAGTAGTAAGAATATGCCCTGGCATAGTGGAACCTCTAGCCATTATGCCTGAATGTGTTTATTGTATATGGACAGAACTACTGCCACAAGTTAACGAGAATTTATGTTTTCTCCAGACAATGTTTGAAATGAAAATTGGGGAGGGATAATATAACCCTCTACAAAATATGGTTTAATGTGTATCAATGAAATATCTCCTCGAGCCTTTCTCTGATCAATGGCAATCTCTAGGGTTTGTGCGGAATGAGATGTTACCATTAAAGCTCACTAATTTCATGTTTAGAAAAAAGTGTGAAGGTTGCGGTGACGATGAAGAGATATTAAGAATTATAGATTTCTTAAAGGCACCAACCCATTGGTGCACGAAAATAGATTGCATCATGTTTGAAATGAATACTTGGAAAGGACAACACTCTTCTCTGCAAATCATGGTTTAATTCGTAGTAATGACAAATCTTCTTTGGCCTTCCTGACTGTAATGAAAATCTCAACGGTTCGTGCAGGATGAACTACTAGCATTAAAGCTTAATTATTGCATATCTAGAAATAAGTATGAAGGTAGCAATGATGGTAAATTGCGACGAAGCATTGTACATTTCATGCACCTGCCAACCCGCGAAACAGATTCCAAAAAATGCCTAAGTATGGAAAGTGGTCAGGCGGGTTACCAAAAAAAAAGGGTAGAATATACACCCAGGAGACGTGAAGGGCCGATGGTCATATTGCATCTCAATGACAGATATCAGTCGTCAATTTGTATGTCGTGGAATTTTTGGTGTTGTTTGTGCATAGGGGAACAATGAAAGCACAATGTCGAGAGGGAAATTTGTATATTGCTGAACTTCGGGTTCTGTATATAAAAGAATGAGACATTTGGAAAAAGGACCAATCAAATAGAAAGAGAAATCATACAAGATGAAGGGGAATTTGTTTTCTAATTTGTAAATCATGGAAATCTGGGTGCTAGTTGCAGGCGACAGAACAATGGAAGCACAATGTTAAACCCACCTATGCAGGAACCCGCAATTCAAAAAGTTTGTTCAATATGAAATAGGGAAGTGGTCAGTCGGGCTAGTGATATAAAAGTAACAATGGAAATCTAAAGACGTGAATCCGCCAAATCCCGCACCTAGACATTTTCTGAAAAACGAGTAAGTAAAGAAAGGGAAAGTAGAGAGAAAAGAGAAAGCGGATGGCAATTTTTGGAAGCGGGAATTGGTCTTAGCAGTAACTATGGAGTGCATTAAACGTGTTAACGGGTTCTTCAATCAAGGAATAGATACAACGAGTGATATTTATAGTTTCCAGGATCTGTATGTATAAGAGAAGCATCGAAAATTTACAAGACAATCAGTTTTTGGATTTTTAAATAAAGTTTATGTACTGTTAGCTTCATCTCAAGTATAAAAATGACGAATTTGAATTTTAATGTCCTCTCATTCATATGATTGTTCCATTAGACTTCGCATAGTATATATTATTTTATTTCAATTTGTTTGCTAATTTGTGGGTCGTGGAAATCAGGGTGTTGTTTGCAGGCGGCAGAACAATGGAAACACAATATTGAACCCACCTATCTCGATCAGGATGGTGATATAAAAGTAAGTGAAATCTGAAGACATGAATCCGCCAACTTCCACACCTAGAAATTTTCTGAAAAACGAGTAATACACACTAAATATGTACTATAAAGTATGGACATGAGATTGTATAGAGGATGTACGGATCCTGCATTCCATACTTAGCCACTTTTTGGATCGTGGGTTCTCAGGATGGTGGGCTCAAAATTGGGCCTCTATTATTCTATGGCCTACAAATAACACCCAGAATTCCGCGATATACAAATTGACAAGCGGACCTGCAGGCTAGCTAGGTCAACATTGCACTCCTATTGTTTCGTGTCATACAAACAACACTCGGAGTTCCGCGATATACAAATTGATAGACGAACTCCAGGGCTGGTGACCTCAAGATTGTGATTGTTTACGTATGGTAATCCCTATCAATTATTTAACATTATCTAAAAACATTAATTTCAATATTAAATTATTAATATTAAATATTTATATTGTACAATTTAATTTGACAAAGGTTTGTACAATACGAAATGGGGAAGCGATAAGTCGGGCTGGTGATATTAAAGTAAGTGAAATATGAAGACGTGAATCCACCAAATTCCGCACCAAGAAATTTTCCGAAAAAATGAGTAATACATAATATGTAGTTTTATAAAGTACGAACATGACATTTTATACAACATGTACGGCTTCCACATTCCATACTTAGCCACTTTTTGGTTCGCGGGTTCTCTAGTTGGCGGGCTCAAAATTGGGGATCTATTGTTTTGTTTCCTACAAATAGCACCCAAGAGTTCCATGATATACAAACTAACAGGAGGACTTGCGGGTTGGCTGGCTCAACATTGCATTTCTATTGTTCCATGTCCTTCACACAACACTCGCAGTTCCTCCATATACAAATTCACAGACAAACTCCAGGGCTGGTGGGCTCAAGATTGTGATTGTTTACAGATGGTGATCCCTATCAACTATCTAACACTACCTAAAAATATTATTTTCAATACTAAAGTATTAATATTAAATATTGATATTGTACAATTTAATTACATAAAATTATTAAAGGATGTTAAATATATTATTTAAAAGAAAAACTTGCATGTTCGGAAACTTGCGTTCCAAAAATTTTGTATAATATGAAACAGGGAAGAGGTCAGTTGGGCTAGTGATATAAAAGTGGGTTGAAATCTGAACACGTGTATCCATCAAGTTACGCACCTAGAAATTTTCCCAGAAACGAGTAATACATACTAAATATGTACTTTTATAAAGTATGGGCATGAGATTTTATAGAACATGTATAGATCCCTCATTCCATACTTAGCCACTTTTTGGATCGTGGGTTCTTGGGTTGGAGGGATCAAAATTTGGCCTCTATTGTTCTGTTCCCTACAAATAGCACTCAGAGTATCGTGATATACAAATTGACAAGGGCACTTGCTGGCTATTTGAATTTTAAGGGCCTCATGTTGATATGATAGCACAATTGGACTTGGGCCAGTTTATATTTGTTTATTACAATATGAAAGGGGGAAGTTGTCGGTTGGGATGGTGATATAAAAGTAAGTGAAATATGAAGACGTGAATCCGCCAACTTTCGTACCTAGGAATTTTCCAAAAAATGAGTAATACATACTAATATGTACTCGTATAAAGTATGGACATGAGATTTTTATAGAGCATGTATGGATCCCGCATTCCATTTTTTACCACTTTTTGGATACGGGTTCTCGGTCTTGTGGGCTCAAAATTAGGCCTCTATTGCTCTGTATCCTACAAATAACACCCAGATTTCTGCGATATACAAATTGATAGGCGAACTTGCGGACTGGCTGGCTCAACATTGCACTTCTATTGTTCCATGTCTTCCAAACAACACTCGAAGGAAACAAGTAATACGTACTAAATATGTACTTTTATAAACTATGGACATGAGATTTTATAGAGAATGTACGAATCCCTCATTCCATACTTAGCCACTTTTTGGATCGTGAGTTCTCACGCTGGAAGGCTCAAAATTGGGCCTCTATTGTTTCGTGCCCTACAAACAACACCCATAGTTCCGCGATATACAAATTGACAAGCAGACTCAACATTGCACTTCTATTGTTTTGTGTCCTCCAAGCAGCAGTTGGACTTCCGCGATAGACAAATTGACAGACGGACTCCAGGACTGACAGGCTCAAGATTGCCATTGTTTACGGATGGTCATCCCTATCAACTATTTAACATTATCAAAAAACATGATTTTCAAATACTAAATTATTAATATTAAATATTGATATTGTACAATTTAATTACATAAATTATCAATATTGAACCCGCCTATCTGGTAACTCGCCTATTCGGAAAAACCGCGAGCCAAAAAGTTTGTACAATATGAAACAGGGAAGCGGTCGGTCAGGGTGGTGATATAAAAGTAAGTGAAATATGAAGGCTTGAATACGCCAACTTCCGTACCTAGAAATTTTTCGAAAAATGAGTAATACATACTAAATATGTAGTATAAAGTATGGACATGAGATTTTATAGAGCATGTACGGATCCCACATTCCATACCTAGCCACTTTTTGGATCGCGGATTCTTAGGTGGGCGGGCTCAAAATTGGGCCTCCATTGTTTTGTGCCCTACAAATAGCACCCAGAATTCTGTGATATACAAATTGACAAGCGAACCTACAGGCTAGTTGGATCAACATTGCACTTCTATTGTTCCATGTCCTTCAAACAACACTCGGAGTTCCGCGATATACAAATTGACAAACGGACTCCAGAGTTGGCGGGGTCAAAATTTCCATTGTTTACAGATGGTAATCCCTATCAACTATCTAAGAGTATCTAAAAACATTATTTTCAATACTAAATTATTAATATTAAATATTGATATTGTACAATTTAATTAGACAAAAAAAATTGTACAATTTGAAACGGGGAAGTGGTCGGTCGAGCTACTGATATAAAAGTAAGTGGAAATCTAAACACGTGCATCTGCCAACTTCCACACCTATAAATTTTCTGAGAAACGAGAAATACATACTAAATATGTACTTTTATAAAGTATGGACATGCAATTTTATAGAGCATGTATGGATCCCTCATTCCATATTTAGCCACTTTTTTGATTATGGGTTCTCGGGCTGGCGGGCTCAAAATTGAGCCTTTATTGTTCCATGTCCTACAAATAGCACCCAGAGTTCTGCGATATACAAATTGACAGACAGACTTGCAGGTTGTCTGGCTCAACATTGCACTTCTATTGTCATGTGTCCTCCAAACAACACTCGGAGTTCTGCAACATACAAATTGACAGATGGACTCCAGGACTGGTGGGCTCAAGATTTCGATTGTTTACAGATGGTCATCCTATCTAACACTATCTAAAAACATTATTTTCAAATACTAAATTATTAATATTAAATATTGATATTGTACAATTTAATTACGTAAAATTATCAAACGATGTTAAATCGCTTATTTTTAAAAAAATGAAGGAAACAAAACAAAGTTTTTTAAAATTCTATCACCACAAGCATAACAACAACCAATTTGAATTTTAAGGGCCTCTTGTTGATGTGATAGAACAATTGGACTTCACACACTATATATTCATTGATTTCAAATTATTCCAGGAGATTAATATTACCAAGTTCATCGATCAAGGAAAAATGCTAAAACAAGCCACATACTACATTTGCGTCACAACGCCATAGAAATTATCAGGCGGATTTGCGGGATAGCTAGCTAAAAAAATGCAATTATGTTGTTTTGTGTCCTCTAAACAACACTCAGAGTTCTGCAATATACAAATTGATAGACGAAGCATACAACCAACAACCAACTAAACTCCAAACAGACCACAAGCAAGTTCCCACAATGTTCCATAGAGAAGGACACACCGACCTTTGCATCAAACAATTTGATATACAAAGAAAAGATGTCGTGACAGTTGTTTTCTCTTACATCTAGTATATGTTCCCAGTAGAAAATAACCGGGGCCATGGGATATATGGGGTTTGCTGCCATGATTCCAATTTTTGGACCGAACAATCTTATGTGCATGCAATCCCAAGTAGTCAAGTCCGACGAACATTCATCTGGCTGTTGAAGAAATATTATAGAGAAACATGAGATATTTTCATTTCCTGCCAAAGTTTGATATTTTGTTTTTCCCTTCTTCAACCAATATGCAAAATTTCATTGTCCTCATTTAAGGTAAATTTGTTGTGTATCCGAAAGTCGCGCAGCATGTACACATTGGTTTCCTTTTTCTGTATATATGTTTCATACGACAATTCTGCCAACTTAGGAAGCACATTTTGTAACAGAGGCTACCTAACTGTACAATGCACGGTTGTGTTGCCCATGGTTCAGATGGAAGAATTGAGGCAATGTCCATATATATATGGACATTTTTCACCGCATCGTAGACAATCAATCGTATCATCACTTATCAAAGCAGAGACAGAAGCATGAGAGTTGCATTTCGCACATATAGGTTCAAAGGGGGTCGAGTACCCATTCACTACAACTAAAACACCTTCAACCTAGGAACGTGAGCATAGGAATTAATGCATTGAAAAATATAATACACAACTACACACAC
>ML780766.1:620897-634793 GCA_009831015.1 Picea engelmannii | reverse complement strand
GCAAAAATTTGGTGAAGGCTATTTGTATAAGAAAAGTGAGGATGATTTTGTGGATGTATACGCACAACAGTTGTAGAGCTAGCTATTTTCTTCAAATCATGTACTATATCTTCTCGCAACTCTGTTACAAATGTTGCCTGGGTTGTTTGAAAGATCCTTTCTCTAACATCCCTTTTCTTTGTTATATTTTTGAAGAGCATAAGTCGAATCTGCTCTTTATGCAATTGTTGCTCCATTGACGAAAACAAATTTGAATAGGTATCGAACAATTGCAGCTGCAACATGGAACACTGCAATATTTGTGTAACTTACCCGAGATACATGCACATGCAAAAGTAAAGGACAAAACTGGATATGGAAAGAGGTACGATTTCCTTGTCATTGTCCGTCTCTCCATCCTTTATATGGAGAATGTGTTGCGAGCTAGGTTTTCTCGCTAGCGTGACAGCTGCACCAATGGTTCTTATTGGGTAAATATCATAGCTCTGTGCAAGCTGGTTGATAGTCGCGTCTGGGACGAAACGATAGTCTGAACAAACAACAAGACTTTTTTCCACAATACTTGTTTCGTTGAGATAAATAATCTGATCAAAATCACCACGGTCATATACTGTTTTGGGCAATATATTGAAATTTGTAATGGATATCCCATTACCCGACAATATCTTTTCTGCATGTTTCTGGACAAGTTGTGTAGGAATAGTTAGTGTCATTGTCATCATGGCCTCCTTGTCTGTCATGTCAGCTTGCATAATGGATTTAGTTTTGTTTGTCTTGTCCAAGTAGGTGCTATAGACGACCATTATGTCCCCGACGAACACTTGTCTAGTTCGGCAATTGTTCAAGCCCTCTATTGATAGTACTTTGGGTGTTACAACTTTAGACCTGGTGACAATTTTTTAACAGGAAAACTAAAGTGAATGGTAGTGTGCTTTTTTTTTTTTGTATTCTTCTTTCACTGGAATAAATCTATAAGTACATGCATAGCTTCGATGAACTATGGAGCCAGAGTTTTGCAACCACACCTCTTAGTCTACAGAACATGCGCTATGTTCGATGTCTCACTTGTAATTGTTGATACTTCTTGTGAAATGCAAACCATGTATTGTAGATGTCATCAACATATTCACCACGCCATAGATGAATAAATAGTCGAGGATATTTTTTGGGTAAACATACTAAGAGCAGAGTGTATGCATCTTTACCTTTGGCCTTGTCAATCTGCCGATGTCTGGGATGACTGACTGCTCATGGCCATGTCACTAGTCCAACCTTTTCTGATGCAAGCATGTGCAGATGAACATCGGGACTAAACAAGAATATGCATTGTATATTGTCCATTAGAAGGACTAAATAAGTATAAAATTGTATGCATCTGATTTTTTTAACTGGAAAAATGTGTAACAGTAAACAGGGCGTGAGGGTGGGGCACCATGACCAATATCTATATCGCAGACCCCTGGAATCCAGGGAGGCAATCTTGAACACGCCAGCCCGGCACCCACAATCGACAAAGTGGGTAAGTATGGAATAAGTTAGAAGCGCGACCATAGATGTGAAACCATAGGTTCGCCAACCGGCGCACCAAGGAATTTTCGAAAAGACCACTAAGTAGATCAATCAGAAAACAAAAGGGATAATAGAAAATGGAAAAAGTAGAAATAGGGAGGGTAGAAAGGCCCATTTCTACCAAGCCATCATTTTCAATTATAATATTGTATGCCCCCACCCGATTTGTATATTTAATTTACCAACACAGTTGGTATACCTTTTAGAAGATTGTACCACATAACCCTCTATTGTTGCACAGAACAATTCATCTTCATGTCCAACCAACCTGTTTCTTCCAAGGTAGCAACATCGAATATGCAATGGACATGAAGGCAAGTTAGTATGAAGATAGACATGTAAAAGAAAGAGAAAAGGTCTATTTATTCCAATGTAACAACAAACATAATAGACATAATATATTATATTTGAAGGAAGAAAAGAAGGAAAAAAAAAAGGCGCAAAGAAACAAAACAAGCACAACAAATATACAGACATCAAATGAAAAAATGAACACTGGAATATGAAATAAGAGTACAGGTATCCACTTCTGCAATTCCTCGTCTACATTCCCGCCAAAGAGTCCATCGTCCTCTCCAGCCATTATGTTTGTTTAAATGTAGCAATGCAGCGAAAACACAACGGACATGAAGTAGGTTAGTATGCAGGAAGACATGTAATGAAGATAAGTTATCATGTAGGAAGGTACGCAACATCTACATACAATAAACTAGGTGAACACATATACAGAGAATAAATGAAATACAAAACAATGCAATATGAATTAACAATACAAGCATGCACCGTTCTATATCCTCTTCAACCGATGCAGTCAAGACTCCATCGTTTTCTCTAGCTATTTTGTTTGTTTGAATGTGGGAATGCACAAAATACAATGAACATGAATAGAATTTGGTATGCACCGGAGAACAAGTAATATGTAAATAGAGTAAAACAGACTCAACAAACAGTCTAAAAGATAGGCAAAAACATGAACCTTTGCACTTCTCCATCCATAGTTGTAAATGTGTAATTTTTTTTCCTTGCCCAAAATATATTACAAGCCACAAAATAATACGAAATTGCATGGTTGTAGCTAAACGATTTATTGTTTTTTGTGGCAAAGTATTCAGATATGCTTCCACCGATGGAAATACATGTTCTTTATCCTCTACATAGACTGTTGTGCCCACAATACAATATTTTGGTTTTTCGTGGAAAACTACCCTGATATGCTTCCAGACATGGAAATATAATTTTGTAGAATCTTTGTTGTACATATCATATCTCAAGTACAAGGCAATTGTATTGTGGGCACACCAGTCTGTGTAGAGGAAAAAGAACATGTATTGTCATATCGGCACATTTCGCCATACATGGTTTATAAATGCAGTTTGCATATGCTTTATTTGAACAAAAAAACAATGGATATTGCAATTTCACATGTACTTCTCGAACTATTTTCCATCCAACTATTTTCTTTCATGCTAGCACTAAAGCACCAACAAAATCTCACAACAGAATAGATATTGACCTCTTCAGATAGGGCAAATAAAACAATTGCATGTCGACTCGTGGGTGCAGGGGTTGAACACCATAAAGCGCCCAAAAAACAACAACAACAATAATAATAAAAACAGCTCCAACTACCGGCGTAGGACCCCAACCCTGCAAAGCCGAAGCAAACAAAAGAAAAAAGAAAGAACCAAACCAACGAGAAAGCACGAACATACCCAACTGCATCCCCAGGGCCCCAAATCATAAACCCGGGCCAAACAAACAGAACCAGCAACCCACGAACCAACGAACGATCTAACAAGCAACAACCATCGAACCAGTAAACAACATATGTATCTCCAATGATTACAAAATTGCAGCTGAATCACAGAAGGAACCGAAAACATACGAAGAACATGCCAGTATAAATAAACAAACATTCTTACTCGTAAACTGCAAACACTGAACAAAAAAAAAGGAATAGAAAATGAAACTATGGCATGGAAACTTACTCTGAAACAATGAAAGACAAAAGTGCAGGTCAAATTGTGAACCAAACAACAAGAAGCAGCAACCAACGAAGAAGAAGTACTCATCGAACCAGGAAACAATGTATGTAGCTTCAACGATGAAGAAATTGCATTGCAAAGGTAGAAGAAGGATGAAGCATACAATGCCTATTCAACTGGCGGTGGACAACAATATTGTGCAAAATCACTGCAACATTGTATGGAAAATTTCGAGGAAAAATGTACTTTGAAAAGTGTATCTAGATAAACATTTAAGGCTGACAGGATGTCTAAGGACATCGTGGTATGCAAACATTTAATTTGTCAGGCATGTTGGAGGACCTCGTGTCATGCAAACATTTAAGCTGTCAGGCCTATTCAAGCACCTCAAAAAAAGTGTCAATACATTTCAATACAAATTCATGCGGCAAGGACATTATAAACTTTGGAATTTTCAATCACTATAAAGCTTGGATATCTAAACATTTCAATATGATTAGTACAAATAAAAACTTTGGGATATGTTTAGCTAGCAGAAAATGCCAAGACAAACATTCGAACTAATGCTAGAGTTAATCCACCTTGAAGAAATACATAGGAAAAAGATATAATTCAAAAATATTGTATACGATAAAAAAGTTTGGATATGTTACCATATAAAACATTGGGAATAGCGAAGACGGCAATAAGACCTCCAATCTCTTATCCAATCAGATCAGTACATATATGGTACTTTTTATTATATAAAAATCTATGTTTTTAGTTCCCTAGCTCCAACAATAGATATTATGCAAATATTTGTAGTCAAAGGACAAACTAATATGTAGTCAACGAATTATCGATCGCTATAGTCCCTCTAGGCCTACGACAGGGACTAATAATGGGATATGGACCCATGTGTTATAGTCGAACGTATTTGTGTGATATTGACATATTTATAATGGTTAATGAAATCAATAATGAGATGTCATTTTAATATATTAGTGTTTTAAAAACAAGTCATAATAACTTTTGCGCTACAATGCTTAATTAATAGATGGATAAATTAATGTAAGTTGTAGTCTACATTTCATAATTGTTAATCATTTAATATATTAGTATTTTAGAAATATGTTATGTTTACATTTCATAATAACTTTTACAATATAATTAGTAATTAATAGATTGATATATTAATGTATGTTATATTGTACATTTTATAATTGTTTTCATTAGTAGACCAGTGAATAATAATCTTTGAATCCCCTACCAATTGCAACCTTGTTACCTTTTTATAATATGCAAAATATAAGATACACCAAAAAGCTAGTAGTTCACCCATGGTGTTAGTTCCTCTACCACAATTCATCTTGAGTCTGAAAGTCCCCAAAACTGGGCATTTTAAAAGGGCTCTCGCCCCACATTTATTACCCCTATCTTGTGAAGCATTGTCAAACAATCCCATTGCTAGATCCCAATAAATAATAGGAGACCTATCAATCCTTCTATGTTGATACGGTTGAGAAATTTTTAGTTCACCCAACTCTTGAAGTATTCTATTACATACTCTAACCTTCGAAAGAGGATAATATTCAAAAATTACCAAGTTCCTCTTCTTCCAAATATCCCAACAAAAATAACAAGATATTTCTTTACAATTTTCCTGTTTTCTAAACTAGTTTTGAAAGCACTCAACAATCTGTCTCCCTTCCCAAGTATTATTGATTTTTAGTTCCTTTATTATAGTAAACCAAATAGTTTTAGTAAAGTTGCACTCCACAAAAATGTGATACATTGTTTCCTCATTGTTACCACATAGTGCACATATACTAGGCCCAGTAATACCTCTTTTGGTCAAAATTTTCCATAAAATTATTCTTTGTTCAAGCATTAACCAATTAAAAAGTATGACTTTGAGAGGTAACTTCCACCTCCAAAGTTCATTATACTAGAGAGTTGTTTCTTCCTCCATATCCTCCATCACTAGTACACCATAAGCTAGCTTGGCACTTACCTATCCTTTTTTAGTATCCCATGACCACAATAAGGAATCTCTCTCATTATTTAATTCAAACCCTAAACCAATTAGTCCCTTTACAAACTTATTCCATTCCTCTTTTTTTTCTCCTATCAATCCTAAAGAATTTGCCTTTCTCCATCCTATAAAACTTAAATCCTCTGGATCATTTGTCCCTTCTTGTGCAAGATATTCAATACATTGTGCCTTCAGTGTGTTTATGATATTTCTTGTTAGTTTGTAATATTTTTTGGATCCAATCATTGGATCAGCCCCAATTTTGATATCCTTACCATTACCAAGCTTCTAGACCAACCAATCAATAATAATAGTTAATGATGATGTAAGGGCTCTCCAACTATTTGAAATACCATTCCAATTTTTCCGGCCTTCTTTGAACCATTCAATAACAGATTTCTTCTTAAGGTATTTTTTATGTATCACCTCATGCCAAAGTCCAGGCATCATTAGACACCTCCACAAACTTTTAGCTGCCAAATATTTTCCGAAAGAAAATATATTTTTTATACCCCACCCTCCTACCTGTTTTGATTTTGCAATCATTTTCCAGCTTACCAAATGCATCACTTCTTTTAATTTTTTACCAATCCACGGGAAATTGAACATTCTCCTTCTAATTTTATTTAGGAGACTTTTTGGTATTTTAGCCAGGGAAATCCAATACACATGTATACTTTCTAATACAACTTTTACAAGTGTGACCCTTCCCCATAAATTAAGCTGCCTATTGCTCCAATTCGAAATATTTTTTTTCAAGTTTTCTCTCTAACCAAGTACAGTCAGCCCTAGTATAACAGTTTGGTTTTAAGAAAAACCCTAGGTACTTGAAACCAACATCTAAAGGTTTTACTTCAAAATGCATGATCTCCTTCAAGCTTACAATCTCCTCATCTAACCAGCCTGCTTCTAGAAATAAAGACTTTTGTAGACTGAAAGTCATTCCTGTCGCCTTGTAGAAAAGATCCAGGACGTCCTTATAAGTTGTCCATTCTATGATTTTTCCATTCCCAAAAAGTATAACTCCATCCACAAACATAAAATGTGTAATAATTAACCCTCTATCCACTGAAACACCTTCTATATTATTTTCCTTCACATGTCCATGTATGATTCTACTCATCCCTTCTACCACAAGTAAAAAGAGTAATGGGGATAATGGGAAACCTTTCCTCAAGCCCCTTGAACTTTTGAAAAATATGGTAGGCCTACCATTATTCAACACAACAAAATTTGTAGAAGTTACACACCCCATAATCCAATATGTGATTTCTAGACTCAAACCCACTGGCAATAAAACTAACCTTAGGAATCCCCTGTCTACTCTATCATATGCCTTAATCAAGTCTAGTTTGAGTACCAAAGCCTTGATATTTTTTACCTTAATTCTATGTAAGGCTTCTTGTACTACTCCAATGGCATTTGTTATTTTTCTGCCCTCCATAAATCCAAATTATTCCTTTGAAATACCAACAGACAAAGAAATTTTTATTCTAGTAGCTATAATTTTAGTAACAATCTTATACACCAAATTGCAAAGTGCAATTGGTCTATATCCTTCAAAATTTTCCGGTTTATCACACTTAGGTATAAGTGCTATAAAGGTAGCATTTAAATCACTAGTGACCCTACCTTTATGCCTAGTTTCTTCAACCATCTCCAGTATTTCATTTCCCATTAGATCAAAAAAATCCAAGAAGGATTCTATAGTCCAGCCATCCGACCCAGGACTTTTTGAGGCTTTGAAGCTTTTAAGTGTTGTCGGGATTTCATTTAAAGTAACTGGTTCTGCCAATATTTGGCCTTCCTCATCCGATAAAATCCTTGGATACTTCCTTATTACTGCTAGTTGATTGGAAATGTTCAACTGCTTCCTTTTGTAGTCATTGTTTACTAGTGATCATAGTTCCATCTTCCTGTTGAAAATGTTCAACTGCTTCCTTTTGTAGTCCTTGTTTACTAGTGATCATAGTTCCATCTTCCTTTTTAATATTCCATATTGAATGGATTTGTTTTATGGAGTTTGCATAGGCATGAAAGAACTTAGTATTTATGTCACCTTTAGCCAACCAATTAATCCTACTCTTTTGTCTCCAGGTTTCCTCCTTCTGGTTTAGTAGAACCAATTTCCTCCTTTCTTTTTCTAATACCAGAATTTTATCCTCCTCCTTCACAAAGCCCCCAGGAAAATTTGTGTATAAGGTGTCCAACTCATGTTCCAGGTTCACTAATTCTTCCTTTGCTTCTATCTTTTTCTTTTCTTCCCAACTTATCACCATAGATTTAAGAAGTTTTAAACTTTTAACCAGAGAATCCATAAGATCCAAAGTCTCTGTACCCAATAGTCCATGCCAGTTTGTTCTTATTAATATATCTAATTCTGGTTCCTCCATCCAAACAGAGTTGAATTTGAAAGGATAGCTTATCTTTTCCTTATCTCGCCCCAAATGGAGAATCACATGCATGTGACCAGATATCTTTGTATTGCACACCCACGATCTATATCTGATACCTAAGA
Source organism: Picea engelmannii (assembly GCA_009831015.1). Taxonomy (NCBI): domain Eukaryota; kingdom Viridiplantae; phylum Streptophyta; class Pinopsida; order Pinales; family Pinaceae; genus Picea; species Picea engelmannii. Next base: position 626,707 of record ML780766.1, on the reverse strand, counting down.
GTGCAAGGTATTTGGTTATCAAAAAATTATCTAATCTCTTAGCTATGTACTCATGTCCACTTCTACCATTTCTCCATGTGGGAAGGATTTTTAAGGGCTCGACATCCACCAACCCCTCACCTTGTATCAGTTGGATAAAATATAATTGTAATGGGTCTGCTCTTGCATGTAATACCCACACCTCTTTGTTAGATGTGGTAAAGTTTAGATCCCCTCCCAATATGAGATTACAATATTTAAGTACACCATCCCTTTTAATATCCTCCCAGTACTCCTCTATGTCAATATACAATCCATAGCAATTTATCACCTTCATTCTTTTTTCCAGGTCTTTTGCTAAACCCTCCTGCAGTATCTCTGCAGGGGTCAGATAAGCAGAAAATTCATCTTTCAATGGTTTCTAGGCAGTTACCAAACCATCTGATAGTCTAGAAGAATCCACCCCACAGAAATACCAATTAGGGAGAAGTTTGACAAAAGTATCTCTTGCTTTTGCTTCACTAACCATGGTTTCTTGAGCAAGTAGCACATCTCGTTTATTTATAGCTAGGATTATTTTGAGGGATAAGTGTTTTGGAGTGCCCCCCACTCCCCTTACGTTTATGGTTGCTATGATCATTTTTTAACCCTCGCCAGGGATTTCTGAGATCTAAGCTCCCATGGACCATCTATCATCAGGGGAATTGTATTGACAATTGACTCCTTCTCCTTCCCTAGCTTCCTCGCACTTCTAGTTTTAAGAGGGGAAAATTATTTTTCCAGTCCTCCATGGACAACCCCTTTTATGAGTGGAGCCTCACCCACGAAATTATGAGAAGGTCCTTTACTATCAATCTCTTCCTTCAAATTCCTTTCAATATTCAAAGGTAAAATATCTCCCCCATAATGGACCATCCCTTTTATAAGTGTAACTTCTTCCATCGGGTTATGTGCAGGCCCTTTCCTACTAGTCTCTTTCTTCATATTCCTATCTATAGTCAAGGGTAAATGATCTCCCCTAGAATAAACCGGAAAATTCACCCAGTTAAGAACATCTTTGTAAGATGGAATGAATGTTATAAGTGCCTCATCAATCTCAGAAGAAACAGTCCTTTCAAACTATTGTTTAACACTCAAAGCAGCAAAACACCCAATGCCAACCCTATAATATCCCTAGGCCAAACCCAATTGTAAATGTAAATAAAAATGTACTTAAGTTGGGGAGCTTTTTGATATCATCTTCTATGCACCTTTCATGGAATAGTGTGTGCATGTACTGCGCAGTAAAATGATGAAGTGTGCACATTCTTGGATATTGCACACAACAGCTTAAGTGCACGCGATATTGATGCCAGCAAGAATTTGTGTATATGTTGTGTTTTATAGGCTGGTGAGCTAGTTATTATAAGCTAGGATGCTTATGTTTTGATTAGGCCGGAGAGCCTAGATGTTAAAGGCCAGTGTGCCTTATTTTGTATATGTCTCATAATTAATATAAAATACATCTCTGCACACAGACCGACCACGATAAAAGAGTATGGGGGACTAAAATCCACTAGTTAGGGAAAGGGTGGGGCTAAACATTAAGGAAAAAGGGGCTAAGCTAGGGAGCTTAAGCCAAAAAGGAATATTATATTGATATTTCTTAAAGTATAAAGTATGGATAATTATTTTATCCTAAGTTCTAAAGTTGGGGACAAGTGGGCCAAAGTAGCTCCCAACATGACAAGTGTCAAGTTGGGGACATGCATACATATTGTTGGGACTTAGTTCATTTTCCCATATTTTCCATCATACTAACCATTCATTTCTTCCATCATTCAATCATCCATTCAATCATCGATGAGCATTCACTCACATAGTCAACTATCCTTCGTACCTTCCTATCACTGTACCTGAACTGTATCCATAGCCATACTTGTTTGTGTAGCTGGTTAGCTTGGGAGTTGGACTGAAGAAGCGAGTTGTCAAGCCCGTGGGATATTGAAGAGGCGGGTTGTCAGGCCCATGAGAAATTTCTCTGGGTGAGAGAATTGTTGGGAATTGATTCCTGAAGGTGCTAAAATACAACTACAGGGCTCTGAGACTTCTTGTCTGGCCTGTTGTTGAAGCCCGGAAAAAAAGTGGGGCAGTTGAAGGACTGTTGAGCAGAGAAGGGGAACACTTCCTAGGGTGGGATAGGCATGTGGGGAATGAGGGACTGTAGGATATTAGTTTGAGTTGGCACCTATGACAGAGTCTTTCTTGTTGTCTATGAGCCATTAGCCTGGTTAGGCATCCCTTTACCCAGGTGGAGTTTAGTCCTAGCTCGAGGGTGACCCACTGCTGAGAGTGATGAGCAGTGTGGTCTAAGGATGGGAGGTTCGTGGAAGGTATGCACTTAGTTGGTGATATTATTACCAAGATAAGTGTCATTTGTGTGATAAATTTACATGATGCATTATTATTTACATGTTTATTTTTATGGGTTTATCCTGTGTATGATTTATAATTGTGTTTATATTTATGGTTATTGCCTGTATATGTTGCATGTATACGTTTATTGTTATTTATGTGATAATCCATGCATTTACAGATGTATTTGTATGTTTACATTTTATATATATGTTTCTGCAAGAGCTCTCTGTGTGTGTGTATATATATATATATATATATATATATATATATATATATATATATATATATATATATATATATATATATATATATATATATATATATTAATTCCATGCAGTTCGAAAAATTTATGTGGCATAGCTCAATTCCACAGAGGGAAAGAAAGTGTTCTCTCATGTATCATGGCCCGACCTAGGTGGTCGGGGATGTTACAATATGGTATCAGAGATTCAATTTTCAACGTTGAGCCTGAATGGGCTGAACAAGTTGAGTTGAAGATAAATTTCACAAAGAATTTATTTTGAAGTGGCCAAATTTCGAGTTGCAGAGCATCCATGGTAATATTTAGAAGCAACAACACAGAATTGGGAAAAAGCCCCAATTTATGTTGTTAAATTCATGAGAAAATTGAGAATTTCGGCCATGTGGTGAGATATTATTGATTTAATATCTGTTCTCTCAAATTCAGACCTAGAATTAGTCGAATTTTAAGTTACAGTAAAGCCATGATAGATGGAGCGATATTAGTAAATACAATTCTCAATTCATGAATTGATTTTGGGTAAATTTGTTCCAGAAATGTCAACCCACAACGATTTGTTGTTGCAGAGGTTGAACTGGTGTTATCGGGGTGAAATTGAACAAATTTCATAATTGTAGAATGTCTATGGTAATTTGGGGAAAAAGTTAGGAAGAATCCCCAATTTCTGCAGCGAAATTCATGAGGAATTGATGCGCATAAAAATGTATGTGCGCAGGTGGGCACGCTAAAAATGCAAGATGCATAGTAAAAGGCTTATGATATGTAAAAATTGGTCTCTGTGTGGAAAAATGTTGGTGCCTGGTGCGCGCGCTAAATTTTGGCACCGCACGGAAAAATGTTTGCGTGCTGGTGCGCGCGCTAAATTTTGGCACCACGCGGAAAAATGTTTGCGTGCTGGTGCGCGCGCTAAATTTTGGCACCACGCGGAAAAATGTTGGCGTGCTGGTGCACGCGCTAAATTTTGGCACAGTGCAGAAAAATACTGGTGTGCAGGTGCGCACACTAAAATTAGCATTGCGCAGTGTGCATACGCATAATAAGGTGTGTGTTGTGTGCACACACATAATAATGACGCGCATGGTGTGCGCAATATTGGCAGAGAGCAGAGGAGTATGGTTGGTGCGCGCACAATGTGGGGTATGTTGTCGCGCAACAATTTTGTTAAATGGTGCGCGCAGAGTACTGGTGCACGGTGGGGGCATACTAAACTATGGCATGGTGCAACACATAGAGTGAAATGTGCGTGGAATATCAGCGCGCGAAACAAAAACTGTGAGCAACAGTAATAGTGCAAGAACCAAAATGGTGAACGGTGGATATTGGTGCGCGACATAAAAGTAGTACGCGCACGTTTTTGGTGCGACAGAGAAATGATACACAGTGGTTTTAAAGTGCAAGAAGCATGATTTATCTTGTGTTGTTGTTGCACATGGTAAATATGGGTTACAGGTTGAAATTTATGCGCATGGAGTCATTTGGAGGGTGAACAATAGTAGAAAACCAACGATTTTCTGTGACATTTTATATCATTTGAACGTCATCTTTTTGCAGTGCGTTTTTTAGGCACTTGAGAGCGTTTTTAGCAATGCAAAAACCATAAGAATTTAGTGTGCAAAGGTACACTTTGTCTTTTCAGCTAAAATAAAAGGGCTCGGAGAGAGATTTCTAATGGTGTAAACCATTCGTCAAATGGAGCTTTTATGAGAAAGTTACAGCACAAACAGTGGAGGGTAAATTTTAAGACCCATCTAACTTCCAAGAGCTATAACTTTCTGCTCCGAGATCATATTGAGGTGTAGGAGTAGTCAATAGAAAGTTATTGAACCATAGAAGACAGTCCCAGAGCTCAATTAAATTTCTAGGCATGTTAAAAATGTTTAATATGGAAAATAATGTACATGTAGCATTCCATACGAAAAAACAAGAATTGACCCAGAACTTCAGCAGGCTGTAACTAGTAGCCCAAAATCCAGAAAAAGGTGAAACTTGGACAGATTGTCCATAATATGTATATGAAGAAACCCAATTGAGATTCTATGAAAAAAATCCAATGGAGTAGGTGAAAAAATCCATAATTACAGCGCAGAGTTGCGCCAAGTTGAAGTATGAGCAGAAAAATTAATGGGCAAATTTCAAATAACCATAACTTTCTGCTCAAGACTCAGAATTGAGCGTGGGAGAAGGAGTTGGAAAAGTCTTGGACAACATAATACATTTGGTCACCCAGAAAATTGATTTGGGAATTCAATTTTCCAGGAAATCGGAAGAAATATTTATGATATATTATTGAACCAGAATGGTTCATATTTCTATGAAATTATCGAAACAATTAGCCTAACAAGGTTTTGTTGGCTTCACATTTTGCATAGCTAAAAACAACTATATCATATCAAGATCAACAAAGAGTTCATAGGAATGGATGAGGCACAGGGGAATTTCAGCTAGGAAGATGAGATAAGAGGGATGGATTCCTTTTGGGCATTGAAGGAACAAACTCCAATGGATATGGAGAAGGAAGGGATGAAAACATGAATATGGTAGAGACCATCAAAATTTTGCAGAAGGATGTCCAAAGCCATAAAGTTGATAATGAAAGGATTATGAGAGCCAAGGAGCAGCATGATGAATTCAACATGAAGTTAATGTAGAGCTTGAACATAATAGAAAATAAATTGGATAAGGAGAGTGGCTCAAGCAAATCTAGAAGTCACAAGCCTTCTAATGAGAAAAGAAGAGCAAGGAGTGTTAGCAGACATCACCGCCACTCCCTAAGGCATTCCAATAAGAGATCACATAGAATCTCAAGTCCATCCCCTATTAGGAAGCATAAGGGGTCTGGGGTGGATGAGCTACGAGGACAAATAAACAAAATCAAACCTCCTACATTTGATGGTGAGCACAAGAAGGATGAAGATGCAGAGACATGGTTGTTGGGAAGGAGAAAGTATTTTCAATTGTATAATTATTCTTCTCATGTAGAAGGTAGAATTGCTATCTGTCAACTCAAGGGAAAGGCATCCATGTGGTGGGTGTTGGGACTCAGAAATGTCGTATTTTCATCCACCTTTCCCTTCACTATTCCTTACATTTCATCACCCCATTAAACCTTCATCATACCATTTTCATAAATACATTTGGGTTTCACATCATTATTTTCCACTTTATTCATTTT
>ML780766.1:532732-614675 GCA_009831015.1 Picea engelmannii | reverse complement strand
TCTTCATGTATATAAGAGAGTGCTCTCTCTTCATGAGAATTCAATTAGAAAATTAGGATTGAATTAGAGAATGAGAGTTAGATTTCAATTAAGGTGTGATTGTAATCAAGAGGAGGGAATTCTTAGCTTTGTTATTCTTTCATGTTTTGTCATTTGACTATTGTAATATGATTTGAGATTGATATATTGTATGAGCTCATTGTTGTTAACTCTTCACATGTTGTATTTCCCTTAGGCAATTTCAGGCTTTCCTAGTTAGTGTTTCAATGCTTTCTTAGATTAGTTTGATTTCAGCAACATAGATTAGATTAGATTAGTTCTACTTCAGTCCTGCATATACAGTGNGTGTGCTTCGTCAGTCTACGTACCCCGGGTTGACAATTAAATGGTTGGGCAAGTACTATAACGACATATATTTCGCCTAACAGTGGGGTCAACTTGTGCAAGTGCAACACATTAAAGAGAAAAGTGTTACTTGGAGGGAATTCAAGAGGTATTTTGAGAAGAAATAATTGACTAAGATATACTATGACAAGAAAATGAAAGAGTTATTTGAACTCAAGCTTGGGAGTATGACCATTGATGAATATGAGAGAAGGTTTTTAGAACTACTGAAGTATGTCTCTTTCATTAAGGATGAGGCAGTTAATATTCAAAGGTATTTGAGTGGATTACCATCATCCATCAGTGACAAAATACAGTATGATGATCCCAAGACATTGGAGGAGACCATAAGGCGAGCCAACTGCCTAAATGATCAGCGAAAAGCAAGGTCAACTTTCCAAAAGGCTTGGGAAGACAAAAAGAAGTTCAAGACGGATCAAAGGAAGAAGGGAAATAAGCCACCATTCTTCAGAAATAATCCTCAGGGACAGCCAACTTCTAGAGAGCCCAAAACAATTGAGCCAGGAGGTCAAAGGCTAAGGCAACCACCTATTCAATGTTGGGATTGTAAAGGAGATCATATGTTCAGAGATTGTCCTCACAAAGGTGAAAAAGTGAGGATTGTCCACAATGTACAGCGAGATGAAATAGTGGAGGACATGGGCAGAAACGTACCAAGGATCTATGCATCCGTGAACAACAAGCAAGCAGAGTATGATCAACAACTAAACCATTGCTATTTTAATTGATTAAGGAGCTAGTCATAGTTATATAGATCATAAGATGGTGGAAAGTTTGCATTTTCCAAGAAGCAAGCATGGAAAATCTTGGTTGGTGTAGCTAGCTATCGAAGCCAAAAGAAAAGTTAATGAGATGGTTAAGTCATGTCTTATGAATATGAATGGACTGAACACCAGGGTAGATTTGAACATATTGTCTTTAGGTTCTTAAGACTGTCTAATTTGGATGGATTGGTAGGATCAACATCATGCTATCCTAGATTGTCACAATAAGGCATTCACTTGCTTGGATGAGGAAGGGAGCCTAAGAAAAGTGCAGGGAATTCCCAGGGAGGTAACTGTAAGAGAAATTTCAGCATTGTAGCTGAAGAAATGTTACAGAAAAGGGTGTCAAATATTTGCAGCTCATATGGAAGAGACACCTAAAGATAAGGTGCCAAATTTGGAAGATCATGCAGTTGTGGAAGAGTTTGAAGATGTGTTCGAGGAGGTAACAAGACTAACCCCAAAGAGAGATATTGTTTTCTCTATAAATTTAATGCCTGGAGCAGCTCCGGTGTCAAAGACTCCTTACAGAATGAGTACACCAGAGTTGAAGGAGTTGCAAATGCATCTTGAAGAACTTCTGAAGAAGGGGTATATACGCCCAAGTGTGTCACCTTGGGGTGCCCCAGTCTTGATCATGAAGAAGAAAAATGGGACACTAAGATTGTGCATTGATTTCAGACAGTTGAATAAAGTGACTGTTAAGAACAAGTATCATCTGCCAAGGATTGATGATTTTTTTGATCAATTGCAGGTTGCAAAGATATTTTCAAATATATATCTCAGGTCAAGATACCATCAGGTAAATATTAAAGAGGAAGCTATCAGTAAGACTACCTTTAGGACAAGGTATGGTCATTATGAGTTCACAGTGGTGCCATTTGGGTTGTCAAATGCACCAGTTGTTTTCATGTGCTTAATGAATGGTGTTTTCCAAGAATATTTAGACAAGTTTGTCATTGTATTTTTGGATGGAATTCTTATATATTCCAAGTCAGAAGAAGAGAATGAACATCATTTGAGAATGGTGTTGCAAGTATTAAGGGAGCATAAGTTGTATGCCAAATTGAGCAAGTGCTCATTTTATCAGAAACAAATTCATTATTTGGGACATATTATTTCAAAGGATGGGATAGTAGTGGATCCTGAGAAGATAGAATCCATTAGAGAATAGTCAGTGCCAAAGAATGTGACAGAGGTTAGATCATTCATGGGCCTTGCAGGCTACTACAGGAGATTTATTGAAGGATTCTCAAAGATTGGACACCCAATCACTTCTTTGCAAAGAAAGGGTGTGAAGTTTCAGTGGATAGCGGATTGTTAAAAGAGTTTCCAACACTTGAAACAATTATTAATAAGTTATCCAATACTAAGGATTGCAGACCCAAATGAAGACTTCATTGTATGCACAAATGCATGTAAAGAAGGACTTGGTGGAGTCCTCAGTCAAAATGGGTTTTTTATATGTTATGAATCAAGGAAGTTGAAAGAGCATGAAATACATTATGTCACTCATGATTTGGAAATGGAAGCCATAGTGCATGCCATGAGGAAATGGAGGCACTACCTCATGGGGAAAGGTTTGAGTTGAGGACAGACCATAATGGTTTGAAATATTTATTTGATCAACCAACTCTAAATGCTAGGCAAAGAAGATGGTTAAAATTTCTAAGTGAATATGACTTTGATATAAAGCATATCAAGGGGAAAGAGAACAAAGTGGTTGATGCACTCAACAGAAGAGTGCATGAATTGCATGCTACAACCATTAGCATGTACCAATCAGATTTGAAAGACAGAATTATAGAGGCTTCCAAATTAGATTTTCAATACAAGGAATTAGTGGCAAAATTACAGCAAGGTAATTTACAACATAAAATTGAAGAATACAAGCTAGATAAAGATGGAATTCTCATGTACATGGGCATAATTTACGTGCCAAATTCTCAGGAATTGAAAAATATGATATTGAGATAAATGCTTAATGTACCCTATGTTGGACACCCAGGTTATCAAAAAACTATTGCAGTTGTCAAGAGCCAATACTATTAGCGAGGGATGAAGAAAGAAGTTGTTGATTTTATTGCCAAATGTTTGGAATGTCAAAAGGTAAAGGATGGGCATAGACACCCAATGGGTTTTTTATAGCCATTACCCATTCCTGAGTGGAAATGGGAAGTTGTAACAATGGATTTCATTACCAAACTTCCTAGAACAAACAAGCAACATGATTATATCATGGTAGTGGTAGATAATCTTACTAAAGCTGCCCATTTTATTCCAGTTAAGCTCACTCACAAGGCAACGAACATTGTTGATGTTTATATGAGAGAAATTGCTTGATTACATGGCATACCCAAAACAATTGTGTCTGACAGAGATCCAAAATTTACCTCAAAATTTTGGAAAAGATTATTTAATGGATTTGGCACAAGTTTGAATTTTAGTACAACTTATCATCTAGAATCATATGGACAAACATAGAGGGTGAATCAAGTGATTGAGGATATGTTGTGGATGTATGTGATGGATAAACCATCAAAATGGGAAGACTACCTACACTTGGTAGATTTTTCTTATAACAATGGGTACCAAGCATCTCTAAAGATGAGCCCATTTGAGGCACTTTATGGCAGAAAGTGCAACACACTGGTAAGTTGGGATAACCCAACAGATAGAGCATTGGTTGGACCAGATTTACTCAGGGAAATGGAGGAGAAAATGTTGAAAATAAAACAAAATTTAAAGGCTGCCCAAGACAAGAAGAAAATCTATGATGATAAGGGCAGAACTCACAGGGAATTTAAAGTTGGGGACCATGTATTCTTGAAAGTGAAGGCCAACAGAAGTTCCCTGAAGTTGGGAAATTGTTCCAAGTTGACAACTCGCTATTGTGGGCCATTTGAAATCCTATAAAGGATTGGTCCAATAGCTTATATGATTTCATTGCATGCATCTATGTCTGCTCATAATGTATTCCATGTATCATTGCTCAAGAAATGTATACCTGATGTTAATCATGTTATTGATTGGAATGTGATTCAGGTGGAGCAAGAAGGCGCTTTCCAGGTGCATCCGGTACACATTCTAGACCGGAAAATCAAATAGCTCCAGAATCGAGCCATAGGGCTTGTAAAGGTCCAATGGACATGGTACGGTCCTAAGGATGCTACTTGGGAGCATGAGGATGCAATGCGGGCAGAATACCCACATCTTTTTGAGGATTTTTGAAAATTTTGTTGTATATGTGTACATGATGCACTGAGGACAGTGCATAAATAAGGGGATGGGATTGTAATATCCCTAGGCCGAACCCAATTGTAAATGTAAATGCAAATGTACTTAAGTTGGGGAGTTGTTTTATATCATTTTGTATGCACCTTTCATGGAATAGTGCGCACATGTATTGCGTAGTAAAATGATGAAGTGTGCACATTCTTGGATACAACACACAACAACTTAAGTGCATGAGATATTGAGGCCAACGAGCCTTTATGTATACGTTGTGTTTTATAGGTTGGTGAGCCAGTTATTATAAGCTAGTATGCTTATGTTTTGATTAGGATGGAGAGCCTAGATGTTAAAGACCTGTGTGCCTATTTTTGTATATGTCTCATAATTAATATAAAATACATCACTGCGTGTAGACCAACCATGATAAAAGAGTATGGGGGACTAAAATCCACTAGTTAGGGAAAGGGTGGGGCTAAAAGTTAAGGAAAAAGGGGCTAATATAGGGAACTTAAGCCAAAAAGGAATATTATATTAGTATTTCTTAAAGTATAAAGTATGGGTAATTATTTTATCCTAAGTTCTAAAGTTGGGGACAAGTGGGCCAAAGTAGCTCCCAACATGACAAGTGTCAAGTTGGGGACATGCATACATATTGTTGGGACTTAGTTCATTTTCCCATCTTTTCCATAATACTAACCATTCATTCCTTCCATCATTCAATCATCCATTCAATCATCAATGAGCATTCACTCACACAGTCAGCTATCCTTCGTACCTTCCTATCACTGTACCTGAAATGTATCCATAGCGATATCTGTTTGTGTAACTAGTTAGCTTGGGATTTGGACTGAAGAAGCAGGTTGTCAGGCTCGTGGGATATTGAAGAGGAGGGTTTTCAGGCCCGTGGGATATTGAAGAGGAGGGTTTTCAGGCCCGTGAGCAATTTCTCTAGGTGAGAGATTTGTTGGGAATTGATTCCTGAAGATGTTAAACTACATTTACAGAGCTCTGAGACTTTCTGTCCGGCCTGTTGATAAAGCCCAGAAAGGAAGTGGGGCAGTCGAAGAACTGTTGAGCAGAGAAGGGGCACACTTCCAGGGGTGGGACAGGCATGTGGGGAATGAGGGATTGTAGGCTGTTAGTTTGAGTTGGCACCTGTGACAGAGTCTTTCCTGTTTTCTATGAGCCATTAGCCTAGTTAGGCATCCCTTTACCCATGTGGAGTTTAGTCCCAACTTGGGGGTGACCCACTGTTATGAGTGATGAGTAGTGTGGTCTAAGGTTGGGAGGTTCATGGAAGGTCTGCACACAGTTGGTGATATTATTACCAAGATAAGTGTTATTTGTGTGATAAATTTACATGTTTCATTATTATTTACGTGTTTATTTTTATGGGTTTATCCTGTGTATGATTTATAATTGTGTTTATATTTATGGGTATTTCTTGCATATGCTACATGTATATGTTTACTATTATTTCCATGATAATCCATGCATTTACAGATGTATTTGTATGTTTACGTTTTATATATATGCTTTTGCAAGAGCTCTGTGTGTGTGTGTGTGTGTGTGTGTGTGTGTGTGTGTGTGTGTGTGTATTAATTGCATGCAGTTTGAAAAATTTATGTGGAATAGCTCAGTTGGATGTTGGGTATGTTACAGTATGTTCTGCAGAGGGAAAGAAAGTGTTCTCTCGTGTATCGTGGCTCGGCCTGGATGGTCGGGGACGTTACAAACCCCACTCAAAATAGCATATGTTTCTTTTAAGGATGTATTCTTCACCCTCTCCTTTGATTCTACCCTAGACAAGGCATCGATATTTGACACTGCATTTAAATTGCAAATCGATCTCCCTGCCTTCGCAGGTGACCTAATCGATCTCGATAAAACCATCTCAGCTAACTCAGGAGGAAAAATCATTTCAGACTTCTTTTTGGAAAACAGACAAGTGAGACCCCCATCGCTAGTCCCACCATTTTTAGCAACCGGTACCATTAACGATGCATTATGCACCCTTACCTCTGATCCTACACTAGTCGACACAAACTAGTTTAACACAACATTTCTTTGGAAAACCATGCTCTGAGAAACCAAACATCCATCAATCACCCCACAATTTAATGCATCTGTAATCTTATGTGATGTGTTCCCCACCCATTCCTCCGAACCAACACTAGACAATGTATCAGGGATAGACATAGTATAGTTATGGTTTTCTGAGCACCCTGCCATCGTAGGTGCCCCAGTTTTATTTATTAACATCTGGAAAAGTGTAATCGGGCTGCACTCACCCCCCGCACCAGTTGTAAAAAGACCACTCCGAAGAAACTCCCTCTCTGCCTTATTTCCATAGTTATAGTTATCCCCCTCCAAAATTAAACATCCATCAACTGCACATTTATCATTACCTCCATAAATGGCCTTATCCTCCTTCCCCCCCACAACTCTCGACTGTTATGCAATCACCATATCTAGTTCAGGACTCCCCCATCCCCCAAAAATCCCCAATGTCTCTTCTACGAACCCCCTCCCTAAAAATACCTGCCTCTCCTCCACCCTGGTAGGACTATTGCCCAAAGGCACAACCGAGGATTATTTATGGGTCTCCTCCCCCCACATATCCCTAAAACCCTCAAGAGAGACTTCATTTGACAGGATATAATTAGAGCCTGAAACTCCATTCAAATCTAACTCTAAAAGTTTAGAAATCAATCTTGGATCCCTCGTCCTACTTTTATTAAAGACATGCAGCAAGGAAGAAAAAAATGAACTCAGTAATAATATCTTACAAACATCTGTATCGCTATCAGAGGTTGTTAATGGGACATTTGGTTGTAGGACCGCCTCCATACCACACTCCTTTTCAATCCATTTTGGCGTCAGTTTCTTCTGCATCCCTGAGCATTGATGCCTCAGGTGTCTTGTATTTTTATAGACTATACACTTGAACGGAACTCCCAAATAATCCATCTTCTGATGATACACCATTCTCCTCCATCCTATATCTATTTCTGTTGGTAGACCTTCATTTAAGTCAAATTCTACCAAAATTTTCCCCATCCTCATGTGATGTCTTGTAAGTAGTCTTATATCTACATATAGGAATTTTCCTAGAGTATTACCTATAGCCTTGAAATCCTCTATATTCCATAACATTAGTGGACAATCTGGTAACAATACCCAAAGATGCCTAAACCGAATGTGTTCCTTCTCTGGGTTAAATGCACAGTTCCATATTTTAAGCATGAGACTCCCATTCTTTACCACCTAGACTCTATTCAACATATCTTGTGCATCCTCCGAGGACTTGAAAAGGAAACAAAACCAACCTTTTTTCAATATCATGACCTCTGGTGAATATCCCAACACTGGCCGCCAAGTATCCTCTGTCCATTTGAGTATATCCCTGGCTGCCATGGACCAGTATCCAAATCCACCTATTAGTCCATGCTCAAAGTAAACCGCAACTTCATTCATCCTGATATCCCTGCCTAGGGTTACATATGGCTTTGTTTTTTTGGCCCTCCAAGCCTTTAATCTTGACTGTAACTTCGTCCCCCCCACACTACTTAATTCTACAGTCCCGATAGTGACAGGACCCTCTGCTCTGGACTCTAAAACGCTAGCTCTACTACCCTTAACAGAGTTGAAAGGATACATCACTTCTAACTCAGACCTCGCTCCACATATCCCTAATTTAACGCCTCGTAGTAAACCAAATCCTATAACCTCCAGCTCCAATACAACAACCCTTTTGTTCTCAGTGTTGCTCATGGATCTCCTTGTCGCTTTTAGCAGTGAGATCTCTGTCTCCACCTTCTGTTTTTCATCATTAGCCACTACCCCTCCTTACTCTGAACCCTTGTTACTCTGACTGCCCTCTAGGATTGCCCTCATAGAGAGTAGTTGGAGATTACTTGGAAGATCAACAGAGTCGCCTCTTTGGTTAGCCTCCCGAGCAAATAAATTGTTGATAATCTCGATGTTATGAAAATCCTTCACTCCTCCCTCAGGATCGCCACCTGTCCCTACAGTAGTGCCTTCCACGAGCCTTGTCTCCATCCATCCTGCCCTTACGTAATCTTTATTTAATGTTTGGAGGTACAATCTAAGCTCCTCCATGTACACCTCATCCGATTTTTGAATGCACCCCTGACTCCACCAATAATCGCCATCCAGGCCATCTCCATCACCCTTGGTATCTGTCGCCATTTACCCTAGCACCTACCAGAACACTCACAATAAAAGAGGCGCCCCCTATTCTAACAACCTACCCCCAACTAAACCCTAGACACCCTAGGCCTTAAGTCATCTCCACTTCCAATCGTCCACATAGATCCCAACCAAGGAGGCCTAGTTCGCTCTCAGCCCATTCCATCTAGGGTTTGCTCTATCGATACTAATAATATCTACACAAATGGTGATATGTTATTGCTTCATTTCATAATTGTTAATGAACCAATATACACATTATGTATTGATAATTTTATATAATTCTATATATTAATAAATTCATCATTTTAATATATTAGTGTTACATAATGTACAATAGTTTGTTTTATTTCCAATATAATTCAAAAATATTGTATTTCAATATTTTAATAATTTTGGCATATAATAATTAATTAATAATTTATTTTATTTCAAATTTAATTCAAAAATATTGTACTTCCATATTTTAATAATTTTGTCATATATATATATATATATATATATATATATATATTATATTGATCTATGTTATAGTGTAATTGTTAATAAAGTTTAATTGTTATAATTTTTTAATACCAATTAGTGACTTATCAATGTCTTATTGTTATCGATTTCTAGTGTCAAAAAACTTACAGTGATTTCTCTCTATGTGAAGTTTTCTTCTATTTACTCCTGATTTGAATCCAATTAATGATATATTTTTCAATGTCTATTCTATTTACTCCTAATTTGAATCCAATTAATGATATTTTTTCAATGTATAATATATTTAAAATCATGAATCATGTAACCATTTTGATTCACATTTTATTTTTTATAAAGTATTTTCATACCCATTTTTTTACAAACACTTAACTATTTCTATAAAGAGTTATAATTATTATTTACTCCCGATTTGAATCCAATCAATGATATATTTTTCAATGTCTAATATATTTAGACATCATGAATCATATAACCATTTTGATTCACATTTTATTTTTTATAAAGTATTTTCATACCCATTTTTTTACAAACACTTAACTATTTCTATAAAGAGTTCTAATTATTTTTTTTTATTGTCTGGAGGAATCAGCAACTAGTTGGGCACGTGCTCGCGTTACACGTGGTCGTGTTATCCAACCACTACCACTATAACCTTTAGGTGTGCCCACGATGTCGGGAGAATTGAACTCGAAACCTCATGGAACTTCATTTTCACGACACTTGCCAATTTATGTTTCTCTTTCCTTCATTATATATAAATATTAATTTATGTATTATCTTATTGAATTTCTATTTTAAAGTGATTTAGTTTTTAAAATGCATCCACAGAGAACATCAATGGTTCTAAGTTTAACTGGGTTTTTTTAAGTATTGCTAACTAAACTCAATTTTACTATTTAACATGCATACACTAGCAATATTAATGTTCCTATGTTACATATTGTATTTAGTTTAGTTGTGGAATAGTAGTGGGATGGATTTGAGTCTTCCCTACGGATCTCTTTGTTCATCGAGATACTCAAAATCATTTTTTTATGGCTTCTTCTATGTGCTAACATTCATTTCAAAATTATTTCTAAAGAATGAAGTTATATTTTACAAAACAATTTTTTAGTTGCATGGAAGTAATGTGGTAGATTTTTTTTTTTCTTTTTTGTTATGTTATGGATCGATTATAATAGATTTTTTAATGGTGGTTACCTAAATCATACAAGAAAGTTATACCATGTATCTATGCCATTTCCAAGTAATAGGTACAAAATCAGGTCCACTTCTAGTTCAATTATTTTTTTTATCATTTCCTACTTGAAACATATGTACAAATAATTATTACACTATAAATCCATTCATGAATAATTTTACGTATCTAAGGTGTATCACTCCTAGATATTGAGGTTTTTTTACATCTGAGAAATGTACTTCTAGAAAGTTATGATTGGGTGTTTATCAAGCATGTTGATGGTATATTGCAATAAAAGTATCTTATACGTAAGAAACCATCTTCAAGAGTGAATGCTAACATTTGTTTTTTATGGTGATCCTACACCTCCAAAAGATGCAATTCTCCATAATGGAAAAATGTATTGGCTACATCTTCAAATGATTTATTGAGATTGTCTTATGTATGCATACAAATTGTATAAGAATTATAGATATAAAAGAGAATAAATTAGGTCTCTATTTTATTCATTTAGCATGGACCTTTAATGTATTGGCTACATCTTCAAATGATTTATTGAGATTGTCTTATGTATGCATACAAATTGTATAAGAATTATAGATATAAAAGAGAATAAATTAGGTCTCTATTTTATTCATTTAGCATGGACTAAAAGGTCCATGTATTTGGTGGTGCATTGCAACAAAGTCATATGCTTAGCCAATGATGATGCAACCACAATATGAATAATAAATGAAATAGACATCAATGATGATCCCCAATTGCCTCCTCACATATTAAGTCATGATTTTGACTATAGTATTAGATGCAATGGAGTTTAATATATGATATAACATTGGATATAAATAAGAAATGCCTTGGTTACTTACTAGTCCATGTAGTTGGATGATTTGTACTTGTATGAAAATATAATTGAGTTCAATTCACCTTTTATAATTTGACCATTAGTATGCATGGTTTTGTAGGCATTGATACCACATCACCATAAGGTGAATATCAAATAAAACATTCCACCATCTCATAACATTCTTGATTTGGTTCAAAGTGTCATGTCTCATCTAATTTCTTCTTATATGAACTTGATTAATGATGTCTCAATATGAAATAGATATAGAAAAATGGGGGAAGGTTTATATCCAAGTTTTTTGTTTTTAGAATAAGTTGTTTTTGTTTTTGTTTAAACCATGATATTTATTTTGGTTTTGTTGAGGCAAATAATTTTGGACATATATATCAATAAAAAAATAATAATTTAGATGTATGTTTCATAAGCATTAACATATTCAGTTATAACACTTATTGTTGTATCTTAGTTATTATACATGTTTTCCTTTGTTCTATATAAAGTATGGTTACATGGGCAAAAATTCAATTTTAGTTTATCATTATATTTAAGTGAAAGAGGGATGTGGGATTGACCACAAGTCCTTAGAACAAGGTGAGACTCACTATTGAGGTGCATGTGGAGAATCAAGGTCACTTGGAAAGCATGTAAAACAAAGAGGAAATATAGGAAGTCATTCCCTGAGCCTATAAGAACGGGAACAATGCATGAGGATGGGGAGAGCATCCAAATGATGAAAAATTGGGCTAGGGGAAAATAGTGAGGTTGTAATTATTCTTCTATAAATATTTTATAGTAAGAAGGGCATGGGATTGACCACAAGTCCTTAGAACAAGGTGAGTGATTTGCTAGTGAGTTGCATGTGGAGGATGTTGGTCATGAAGAAAGTGATAACACTACATGCATTTATTATGGAGAAGATGGTTTGCAAGATCAAAATCTAAGATCATTATCAACAAATTACAAAAAAATAGGTTCAATGTCCCATGTTTATCTTATTTTTTATTAATTCAATGTAAACATAAAAGGTTAAATGGATGTTTAATAACTATATCATTATAATAAACTATAGTATTAAAAGGGGGAAAATACATAACATTGTGGGGTTACTCAATGATTCTTTGGATGAGGGAATTTGAAACACTACAACCATGTCCTTCAATGGGTCTCACTCAACCATTGAAATCATATCATTAGGAGAGTGTGTGACATAAGTTAGGCACACTGAGTTGTATTTCATACACATGATAGTAAGCATTCATGGTGAGTGCTACAAACACATGGAAATGATTCTTTGTGATGGAGGAAGGGATCTAAGGGAATATTAAGGGTGTGAAGAGTTCATGTATACAAGAGGTTAAGCACATAAGTTCAAGTGCAAGGAGAAAAAAGTGTACCATGATCAATGTATAGAAGATGGTGAGTGTGACAAGTGTGCATGCCGAAATCAATGTGAAAACAAAATTCAAAGAGGAAAGAAGGAAAGGTAAACGACCTATACAAATCTAAAGCATCGAAGGAAGCCAAAAAAATGTTAAAGAAACTTAAGTGATATAACAAATAAAAAGAACTATAAAAAGAAAGTGGAGAGTTCAAGGAAGTCAAAAAAATCAACCAACTAAAAAAATAAAATGTTAAGGAAACTTAAGTGATAGAACAAACAAAAAGAATTATAAAAAGGAAGTGAAGAGTTCAAGGAAGTCAAAAAAATCAACCAACTAAAAAAATAAAAATAAAAAGGCCATCTAATCTTATTGTATAATCATAAAACCCTACTAATACCAAAAATGTTAAACTAATGGAAATATTCTCATCTTATAATAATCTTATTGTATAATCATAAAACCCTACTAATACCAAAAATGTTAAACTGATGGAAATATTCTCATCTTATTATAAGTTGGTTTTGATTTTTTTCTAAATTTATATAACCACTACATACTATTATGTCATACACAGATGTTCTAAACAAGGCATGTGACATACCATTATCATGGAAATATTCTCATGATTTTTTTCTAAATTTATATAACCACTATATACATATTCATGATTTTTTTCTAAATTTATATAACCACTATATACATATTATGTCGTACATAGATGTTCTAAAAAAACATGTAACATACCATTATCAAAGTCTACGAAGTACAAAATTTATGAGAATCAAACCTATCACATTTCCCAACTATGTTATTATTGATGACAAGTTGCACCTTGTGGATTATTTCATCTATTGCACTTTACTCTTGCATATGTTTAAGGAAACTTCTAAGTACCCATAAAACAAAAGTAAAAAAAAAGAATAGAAAAAAACTCCAAGTACATGTCCATGAGGGATGTGACATGAATGGTTTCCCTCCAATTTGATTTGGCACAGGGACAAAATAAAGTGTGTTTGGGTCCACACATATTAAGTACCTAAGTTTATATGTCTTTGTAAAGACAATCATAAGTCAAGGACTATCAACTTTGTAAAGTGTTTTATCCGTATGTTATTCCACTACCTTTGGGGTTTGAATGGGTGTTCTAGAAAGGTAGGTGGTAATTTGCCTCATGAAATATCAACTTTATTATAATTATTAAGTTAAATTGTATGTGATGTTAATTATATGAACCTTTGGGGTTTGAATGGGTGTTCTAGAAAGGTAGGTGGTAATTTGCCTCATGAAATATCAACTTTATTATAATTATTAAGTTAAATTGTATGTGATGTTAATTATATGATATGGCATAATGTTTCACAAAAGTATTTTATCAATTTTATTATATCAACGTTAAGAACTTAAAAGTTATACACTTATAAATATAATTAATAAAAAATATTATTTTAATTATTTTAAAATTATTGTTTAGATAATTATGTCTTTAAAACATCATTATTGCTTAGATAATTATGTCTTCTAAACATTATTATTGTTTAGATAATTATGTCTTTAAAATATGTTTAAAAAAGAAATTATAGAAAGATTACATTATTTAAAAAATGTTATCTTTTCATTTTAATAATCTTTTCATATATATATATATATATATATATATATATATATATATATATATATATATAACTAATATTATTGATATGTCTGTTAAGACGTGGTTTAATTATATTGTTCTGAGGTTCAAATNTATATATATATATATATATATATATATATATATATATATATATATATATATAACTAATATTATTGATATGTCTGTTAAGACGTGGTTTAATTATATTGTTCTGAGGTTCAAATTTTGGTGAGCTTATTCTTACTTAATATTATATATAAATTGATTAAAGTATTGGTATGTTTGTTAAGATGTGGTCTAACTATTTTGTTCTCAGGTTTAAATTTTGGTGAGCTTACCTTTATCTTATGTGGTGGATTGTTGAATGTGGCATTATTGTGGTGTTATCTGTGAGATTATATATTATTTTAATTTTTTTTTTCAGAGAAAATTCATGGGAAAACCCAAAAAATGTCTTCCCACATTCATGGACAATATCTCTAGTAAATTCGTTGGTGTAGACTAGTGTGCCCTACCCAAGGATATTCAAATTGAGCCCCCCACTAGAATGGGACTAACCAAATGCCTTTTTTTGAAATCTTGAAATGAAACCCAAAGATGTTTCCCCACATTCATGAGTCACGTATGTTCACCCCACCCAAAGGGATCCTGCCAACATGAAACTAGCCAAATGCCTACCAATATCAACGATACACAATAGAGCCAACCCCTTGGGCTATATTATATAATTAATTGTGGTTTAGCTAATGATAATTAAATTACCTTTGAATCAATATAACATGACTTAGTTTCAACATATATTTTTTGTTTAGTTCTTTATTGGTTCTAGGTTAGATTACAACAAATGCCTATTTTTAACCTTTATGATCTTCTATGCAACTTTGTCAACACAATGCATCTATCTCTTTACTTAGTATACTAAGTTTTTAGTATCAAGACATTGCACAACTTTCTATAATGACAACACTACTGCTTTTAACATCCAACCTACTTGACTAATTTCAATTTTGTTTGTGCCTCTACACATTGCTTTGAGTACTTTCAAATGCATTGAATGCACTATTACATTCTATGTGTTCAAATTTTAGATATATTACATTGATTATATTCTACATGATCAATGTATGTGCAGGCTTAATAGTTGGTACCTTCCCAACCCTAATAAAAAATCGACTTATAAAAACATGTCATAAGTGAACTTTATCTATTCATTAAATATTCAAATTTCAACATAAAACTCTATTGTATAAATCAATTCTATCCTCCAAAGCAATGAAATGGCTATACCAAAAAAAATATCTGAAATGGCTATACCAAAAAAAATATCTCTTATAATAAGAAGATATTATACATCAATTTAATGTCTAAATATATTATAATCTTAAAATTAAATTAATGTTACTTTACCTAAAACCTTTATCCACATTTTCTAACATTTTTCCAATGCAATAATCATTTCCCTCTATCTAATTCAAACATTTTTCACACAAATAATTACTTCCTTGAACTTATCTCAATCAACATGAAGTTTAGCAAGTATTGTGATCAAAAGTACTCAACTCTTAAACATGTATTATGCTCAAAAGTTCTCGTAAACATGTATTATGATAATAAAAAAATGCTCGACTAGAGTAATCATTGCCTTCCAAATAGGGATGAAATTTCACGGATAAATTGTTCACCACAAGGCAACTTGTCCGTCAAATATGGAGAAGAATTCTTGATGACCGTCAACATTTTTCGATGAAACTGTAAAAACATGTAATTGAGTTGTCAAAACCGTCAAATTTGATGGGTTGTTCCATTTTGAAATTCCTACCCTACTTCCAACTTATCTAAACTATGTCTCACCTGTAATCACTTCCTTCCACTTATCTCAATGATTCCTACCCTACTTCCAACTTATCCAAATTATGTCTCATCTATAATCACTTCCTTCCACTTATCTCAATGATTGGAGATGCTAAACATTGTCCAAATACCTTAGCTTTGGATGTGGATTACAATAGATTAGTAAAACAACACACATTATCGATTATTTATCCAAAACTCTCTCAACATTAAACACTCCCAAAAAAACATTATCAAACAATCCATTCATAATGAAATTATGAATGAGAACAAAGTTAGATTTTACCTTCCACTACATCTACTTCTACCTCTATAACATTGTGATCTTGTGATCAATGCTTCATTTTGAAACCAAGGATTACCTTCTTCATCTAAATGTAAATTCTCTTTTTCCAAAGTTTACAAGTTTCCTATTTTAAATCTCATTGTTATCCTTCTTTTTCTTTTCTGCTTCTCTAATCCCCTCTTCTAATTCTACCTATGTATTCCCTTCTCTACTCACCCTTTAAATCTACCACTTTATATATCATCTGCATTAGTGCTTCTTTTCTCTTTTTTCTAAGATTTGCCTTCCCACTCGTTTACTTTTGTATATCTTTTTCTAGTGCCATATCCTTCTCACCCAACTCTATATTTTTCTCGAGTGGGATATCCTTCCTCTCACTCTTACACTCATTAGTGCTTTGCTTCTCTCTTTTTCCAAGGCATACCGTCATCCTTCATATCGATATATACTTATCATATTCACCTTTAAATTTTATAATATTTATTATTGTTTATATATTTGTTTTAGGTGGGATAGACTATATCATATTTATTATTGTTTTATAAGATAGACTATACTAATATTTATTATTATTTTATAAGATTTGTTTTTATGTGAGCTAGACTATATCATATTTATTATATTATGTATAAATTATATATTGATGGTATATTTTAAACAATATATCAATACTTTTGAAGTTATATATAATTATATATATGGTTATGATCAAGTTAAACATTAAATTGGTGTA
This sequence comes from Picea engelmannii, assembly GCA_009831015.1. Lineage (NCBI taxonomy): Eukaryota > Viridiplantae > Streptophyta > Pinopsida > Pinales > Pinaceae > Picea > Picea engelmannii. The sequence continues at coordinate 597,662 of ML780766.1, read as the reverse complement.
TAAGATTCGTTTGTTTGTGAGATAAGAGACTTCATTTGTCTCATGGGGTATTCACTAAATAAACCTATGACATAAAGCCTTAGTTAGTGGGATAAATACCCTTAATTTCACTAGATATTCATAAATATTTCCCAAAATTTGTGCTTAACAACCATCCCAATTCATCTTTTCAATAAAATAAACCCCTATTTTTACTAGATACTTTTTTTTATATCCCCAAATACTTAGAAACCCCTTGAAACCCCTCGAAACCCCACATCCCTCTAATATCTACAAATTATATTATATTGACTTTATTTTTACATTTTAAAAATCCTATTTTTAAATAAACATATTAAGATATTGTTCAACAAAGTGAAACCCCATATTTTCCACAACTATTTAACTATATATATTAATTATATATATCTTCCTACGAGTTATATTACACCAATATATAGATTATATCTATCTTCATGTTTTCGAAGAATTGAATACGCTTCTTCAAGATTTATTTTCGAACTGTATTGTTGCGTGTCTGTTAAACATCAGTATATTTTAATTATATCCATACGTATATAAAATATATATTTCATCGTGCTTTTTCAAGATTTATTTTCTCTCTATTGGACCGGTGCGTGCGTATTAGACAATAGTCCAACAAAACTTATTTATTTATGTTAGAAATAGGGTTTGATAATATAAAATCTCTACAATCTGAGACCATGTTCCACTGAAAGTCTTCAATTGATCTCTTTCCTTTTCATTGGTATCTCATAAAGACATTATACTTAACTAATAATTTATTAAATTAAATAAATGACTCACTCATTAAAAAAATAATTAATAAATTACCATCGTGAATAAATTAAGGACTAAAAATAAATTATTTCTCAACAGCTATAAATTAGTTCTCAACAACTCTCTTCATCATCTGTCTTATCGCTGAAACAATTTGATTCTTTGCAAACTACCATTCGAATCTCAACATATTCATCAAACTTTCAATGGGAAAAATTTTATGCGTTTTTAAAAAAAAAAATTACAGAGTGAGCTAACTCAGGAGCAATCTTTTTTCTCACGTCACCTTCTCGTAGATTTTTCGTAGATTTTTTGAGGTTTTATTTTAAATTTTTTATCAATTCATAATTTTAATCAATTTGTTGAATATTTGGGTTGGTTTAAAATGGGATAAAACTCGGATAAAATTCTGAAATACATAGAACTTTTATCCATGTAAAACTCAAACTACCCCTAAAAATCTAACCGGATTCAAACCCATTTAATTAACCTACTCCGATTACAACGCCCTCCCTGTCATATCACCAAGGAATTGAGTGCCCCGCTTTTGCAGGCCTGCTCTACTGCTGACCTTCCGTTTTACTTATTTCATCAGAGGTCAGTCGGCGTGATAACCCAATCCTCATGATGACAAATTCAACCAAATACCAGAATCCCAATGAAATTGTTTGCAGACATGGAATAATGACAGATTCAACCAAATCGAAGAGATAAGTTAATAACAATGGGATTCAGTAATCCTGCTTGCAAATTATTTTATTATAAAAACAACATAATAGAACAGAATAATTATATTCACAATAATAATGATCGCAGTAGGTATGTGTGGCTTGATATCTGGCAGGCAACTGAGATTCCCACTTCATTGAGATTGGGCTATCATTTAACACATATTTTTCAGGGGCACGGCTGTCATGCAGGCCCCATATAGAAGAGCAGCAGCCGCCTTGAAATGTTCAAATGAAGGCATACATAGAATTTACAGATGGTATTCTATTGCTAATCCATTTTCATTCCTTGCAAGAACAAAATAAACAGATGAAAACAAAACAAGAGAACATTGGTTAACCTAGAAAACAAATTACCACAGTAGCTCAGATTTTGTAAAATGCCTAAGGTTTTACAAAAACGTCCATAGACAGGCGAAAAAGAATTGATATGGTAAATTATAGAGACTATTCTCAAGTTATATGCTAGCCACTATAGCCTTCAAAGGCATTCAACTCTAAATATTTTCATCTCTAATACAATGGCATGTCACAACAACATTCTTTTCCCTAAAATCTGCAACATCCGTTCAAGTCTGTGGGCAACTGGACAGTGTAGAGTGAGTAGTGTCCTTTGCATGCGGGTCAGTTAGAGTGAGTAGTGTCCTTTGCATGCGGGTCAGTTATTGGCACTGATTAGGTTTAGATGGAGTGAAGTAGGGAGTAGATGGGGCTGTGCTGAAAGGTGTAGAAGGGCTCCAAGCATTGGAGCTGCTGTTTGAGCCTGGCTTTGTTCCTCTGCGCACCCTTGAAATAGGTGGGTATCCATTCAAACGAGCAGACTCTCTGCGGAGAAGCTGAAGAGGAAGCTCACTGAGTAGGGAAGTGAATGCCCTTCTCTCCATAAGTGTCTGTTATTTCTTAGTAGAAGCTTTCGCATAATAAGGCAGAAACATGGGAGGAGGCCTTGAAGGTCTCCTGGGATGTGTTATCCCTCAAGATGTTCTAGGTTGTCTTTGGAATGATGTCGAGGCACCCAGGGGCCAAAGACTCGGGAGGAATCTTAAGGCCATTGCAGTAAGGTAATTGTGCAATATTTGGGAAGTTTTTCTCCCTCTCTCTTTCTCTTCTGAAATTATAGGACCTCAAACAGTCTCAGTTCAATGACAAAGACTCTCAACTATCAGAGGTATATGTGTACAAGTGTTTTAGACAATCAAGGTTAAAAGGAGGATGAAATGATGGGTTAGAGGAAATAACAAAGTAAGCATACAAGGCACTCCTAAGAATGAATCATGTAACCTATGGAAAAGGAATATCTTGCTAAGAAATTAAGAATTCAACAGCTCTAAGAGATGTATACATATCTATAAAACATATACTTCAAACAATTAACACCTTCATACACTCAAACACATGGAAGTACCCTTTACATATCATTTAAATGCACAAAGAAATGACAAGAAATGGTCATACATTCAGAGAAAATCACTTCTATATCATAATCAAACATCATACAGTAACACTAAATATGAAGAATGGTTTGTTGTATGAGCTTTTATAAATTAGATATGATACAAGAAAAGCAAGAATGGAGTGAGATGCTTTAAAAGAACACATGTACAATAAAATGAGGAATTACAGACTGAAACTTAAATGCAGGGAATGAATCTATGGTTGTCTGTTGCATTTATCAACTGATTGTGCTCAAGATATTTCAATGCTCGAACAACTCTAGTTACAAGAAACTCTTTAACTCTCCAAAGTGTCGACTTGAACAACGGGTGCCTTCATTTTCTTTTATTCCTCTCGCTCATGCCCTAAAATTGCTTCTTGGAACCATTTTCAGCTTCTTGAATATTCTTACAGCTTCTTGATTCTTAAGTGGTTTCTCCTCTGGTCAAAATTAATTACTTTTACCTACACGAATTTTGTTATGCTGAGATTGTGGGGCAACTGGAAATCTACAGGCCAAAATATTCACTCGAGCTACGTCCTTGAGGAGTCGCTATAATCATTTCTTCTGTTGTTGGGTGCTCAAAATCAAATCTGTAGAAATTGTGAGACTCAACCACTGTCATATCAATCTCGACAAGTAATCTCAATCGTTGATCAATGGACCCTTGAGCTCATTACCTTGAAACATGAAATAAAATTTGCGAAGATTGCGTGACTCAACAGCCGTCAAATCTATCATTGGAAAGCGATCATGATTGTTGATCAGAGGCGTGCCCTGTCGGAGTGATCAAAAGACTAGGTCCCAAATAAGCCTCTGAGAGTAGATCTGGACCGTTGATCGGTCCCACTTTACGAGAGAAAATATGGACTGGCGATCGACAATATACACGTTGGAGTGATTGTGCGATCACTGATGATATTAGCCAGGACACGTGGTGGCTCAGTATTGGTCTATACTAGTGTTGATGTGGCAGGCGAGTGTGACATGTGTCACCCATTTATGAAATGCTGACCTATGTATCCAATGGGTTTCCCACATCCACGTGGAAGTCATTGATTTTCCCTGATAGTGCTCCACAAGCACGCTGATACAACACCTGGTCGGGAAGCTTTAATACCTGAGAGCAGATATGACCGTTAATCAGTCCCACTTGAAAGATATCCAAGAGTCGATATGGACCATCCATCGAAAGTGCCAATTGGAGTGATTGGGGTCTAAGCTTTAAATGGAACTCCGATGAGGGGACTTCGAACTTGAATCTCTATCGTCGATATAGAGGTGTAAGAGGAAGCCCGACAACGTGTGAGATCCTTTGATTTGGCTCGACCAAGAACCCAAAATCAGTGAAGGAAAAGTTCGTCATGATGATGTCATCTTGAACACGTGGCAACCCTTTATTTGCTTATGTCGGCAATGATGTGGCAAGGAGGACAAAACAGGTGTCACCCATTCTGATATGCTTTGACGGGATTCGAGGAGGAGTCTCGTGTGTCCATATGGAAGGTTTTGGTTGGTTCTGATAGGGTTGTGCTGGCAAGCTAACGTGACACTTGACCAAGAGGCTTTGATACCCGAGACTAGATTTAGGCTATTGATCGATCCCACTTGAAAAAGGTTCGATAGAAAATATAGACTATCCATCTGAAGTGCACATCGGAGTGGTCATGGTATGGACTTTAAACATGACTCTGACGAGGGGACTCTGAGAGTAAATCTCAACCATTGATCTGGAGTTTCATAGGGAAGTCCGATGACGCATGAGAGTCGTTGATCTGGCTTGACCAAGAACCCAAAAGCTCTAATTAAAATATGGTTAGGTTGACGTCACCATGGATGCATGGCACCTTGCTATTGGTCCTTGTTGGCGCTGATGTGGTAGGGAGACATGACACATGTCACCTAAATTTGATATGTTTTGGGGCACCTTTGGTGGGTTCCACATGTCCATGTGGCAATTTTTAATTAGCTCTGACACTACTCTACTAGTAAGCTGACGTCACACCTGACCGAGAGGATTTGATACATGGGAGTAGATCTGGATTGTTGGTCGACCCCACTTGAAAAAGGTTCGAGAGCAGATCTGGACCGTCCATTGGAGTGGTCGGGGTCTAGACTTCAAACATGACTCCGATGAGGGGGCTCTGAGACCACATCTCGACCGTTGATCTGGAGTTGCGAGGGGAAGACTGATGACTCATGAGGGTTGTCGATCTAGATCAACCAAGAGAAAAAAATCGGCTAAGTCAAAGGTCATCATGTTGAAGTCATCATGACACATGGTGGCTTTTCATTAGTCCACTTTGATGTTGACATGGCAGTTAGGCATGACATGTGTCACCCATATTCAAGATATTTATCTATGCATGTGGCAGGTTCCATGTGTACATGTGGTGGTCGCTGAGTGGCTCTAACAAGTGTTGAGTCACATTTCACCGACGATGAAATCATCATCGTCACTGTGAAAACTTGCGTCAGGGATTTATCTTGGCATTTCACCGACAACAATTTCCATCCTAATCTCATTTGTTAATATTGCATTGATGTGAGGAGAGCCATTGATATGTCATCAAAACAAGGAGCATCATTGATATTTCGTGGAAATCAGGAGAGTCATCGATCTAGGCTCGATCAAAAGACATAAACGACTAGGGCATGAACAATATTATGATGACGTTGTTAGAAAAACAAGAACATGGAGCAATAAAATAAAAACAAATGAGGAAATAAAACACACAAGATACAAAATACAATAAAGACATAGATATACATGGTTCACCCAGTGTGGGCTACGTCCACCAGAGAAATTGTCAGGTCCTTCCCTTTTAGTATCCAACAAATGAAGGGATATAACCTACAACACACCCACTATAACTTCCTCTTATTTCTCTCACAGTCTCCTCACTCAAAATACAATATTCGCAATGATACATAGTTGTAATACAATTCCCTCATAAAAGAGGGTTTCCTTCTAGGGAAAAAAACCCTAGTATAACTTCTACCATCAAATCTACGACCTTATAATAAACGGTCCAGATTTACTATGAAATTACAATATACATTTACAAGGAAAATTTTCCTTGGGGGCTTCGCCCCCGAACCCCCGTCAAGGGCCCATTTTCCCCCGAACCTCGCTAGGGAGGAAAGCCCCCCCTGTAACCCCCCCACGTGGAGGGGTGTACCGTATTCATGGGGTATAAACATGGCTGAAAACAAATACCTCTGAATTAGGAAGATAATCAAGCTCCACAACCAACAAACATCACCCTGGAAATGTGGCGCTTTCTCACTTGTCTTCATTGGTGCTAATGTGGCAGACATGTAAGACATGTGTCACCCATTTTCAAGATGTTGACTTGTATGTCTGGCGAGTTCCCCTGTCCATGTGGCTGTTGTTGATTGGTATTACGTGTAAGGTTGATGTGACAAGGACATTGTATTCGGTGATAGGTGATAACTCCATGCTAATGTGAACTGCATTTCATCATCAACGATATGGGATTATTCTTACTGGGGTGAAGAGACACTTCCCCGACAACGATGTTGTGGGGCCCGCAGATTTGTTGGTGCCTATTTCTTGGGCTATGGTCACGTGATAAACCCCCCTGACTAATGGAATTATCCCCTTATCAGGCGTGATAAGATCTTTCGACTCCCGATAAGCACTAGAGCGTTAAAATATTTCCTTAGGCTAAAAAAGAGCATCGATTTTCTACTTTTTTCTCCTTATACCTTGGAATAATTTAGTCAGTTCGGCTCAGAGGTTCTAGAAGCTCACCCTTCTGCCACTAATCCATCCAACCTTGGCCCAGTTACTTCAAAAAACCTTCAAATATTTTCCAAGAACAAATATATCACTAACATTTGGCTCCAGTGGGGACATCATACCCCTGTGGTCTGCTAAGAACTATAAATCGAGTGCCTTCTTTTGTTGGGTTATGGAATATGTTCGAAATGATACCTCTCCTTGATACCTAAAAATTGATCTGATATGTGACACAAAAAATGCTCAACAAATTATGTTGTTCGAAGCCTGCCAACTTGCTAAAGTAATGAATGGTGAATGAAGTAAAATTAAAAATTCATGAACATAAATGAAAAGGAATTATTTATATACATGGTAAGAAAATTTTGTAGTGATTAGTACTACAAGAAGTGCTTGAGGAACCTCCCATTTACAAGAGCCCCAATCAAATCTCCATCCAACTGAACCAAATCATAAGTTTTGTTATCTTGGACTGCAACCACGTGGAAGGGTCCAAGCCAAAGATTATCAAACTTTCCATGTTTCCCTTTAGCTTCCCTTCGGGTATACCATTTCGAGACCAAATCCCCTGTCATGAAATGTATTTCCTTGGTCCTTTTATTAAACATTTCCTTTATTCTTACTTAGTGAACTTGGGACTTTATCTGAACATGTTCTCTTACTTGTTGAACTTCAATCAGATGATTAATTCTTCTTTTCACGTCATTTGATTCTGCCTCCTATTCTTGCAGTAATTTCTTCACAGGGAGGTTGATTTGAATGGAGAAAATGTCTTCCAACCCATATATCAGCTGAAAAGGGGAAGTTCCAATGGCCCTCTTGATGTTAACTTTGTCTTCCTAGACAACATATTTTATATTGGAGTCCCATGCCTTCTTGTTTTGAAATAGCATTTTCTTGATAATCTTGATAAGGTTCTTATGAAGGATTCAGCCAAACAATTTCTTTGTGGATAGTAAGTAGTAGAGTGTCCCAATTCTATGTTATAGTCCTGACAAAACTTAACCAATTTGGCAGATTTGAAGGCCTGATCATTATTAGCAATGATATTTCTTGGGCACCCAAATCTCGCCAAGATATTTTCTCAAGGAACTTTATGATGATTGTATCAGTGGTTTCCCTTGTAGGCATGGCCTCTACCCATTTTGTGAAATAGTTTGTGGCTATCAAAATCCATTTGTGTTGTCCACTTGAATTTGGATTAATTTCACTAATGAAGTCTAATCCCCACTACTGAAAAGGTGTCTCAACTTTGATTGGTTTTAGTGGGAGGGGCAACAACTTCTGCTTCCCTGCAAATATTTGACATTCTACACATGCTCAAACCAAACAATTTACATCAGAAAATAAAGAGGGCCAGTAATACCCATCTCTAAGGATCTTATATGAGTGGCTCTCTAAGCATGGTGACCCCCACACACACCCTTATGAAACTCAATGATTATTCTCTCAGTTTCTTCCTCGGTAAGGCAATTTAGTAGGATTCCCCTTGGATCCTTCCAAAACAAATTTTCCCCCAAAATGCAATATTTTACATCCTTAAGATTAATAGATCTAGCCCTGGCTTTATCCAATGTTGGTGAGCAGCTAAAATTTTGCAATTAAAATATGATGTCTTTGTACTAATCAAACTGAGAAAATTTAGCACTTACCTCTAAGGATGGTTCTTGTGTTTCATCCTCTTTAGACTCTACTTCTACGCTGTTTTTTGATAGTGCATTCAAGTCTAAAACTTTTTACTTAGATTCATCCAACAGTTTGGCTAGTCCTTGTCCTTTTACTAGCTTTGTGGGCTTTATCTCCACGTCATACTCATGAATCTTAGCAATCCATTTACTTCTTCTTCCCTCACTTTCAGGCTGTGTGAGAATGTCCTTTATAGTATTGGTAGGTACATAAACCAATATATTAGAGTGAAATATATAATCTTTGAAAGCCTTTAATTCTTTGACTAATGCATAAGCTTGATTTTCCATGCTACTATACTTCAACACGGCGTCTTTCAGGGCCTTGCTAAAAAAGGCTATGGGCTGCTCTTGGTTTTTTCATTTTTCTGAAGCAACACAACAACTATCGTATGTGCTGATGCAAAAGAGAAAATGAGGAAATCCTTGTCACAATTTGGGATGATAAGAACTGGAGACTCTCCTAAGGATTCCTTGATCTATTGAAAGGATTCATTGGCTTCAACTGTCCACTTGACCTCATGTTCCTTTTCCAACATGTTGGTAATATGCTTCACCATTTCGATAAAATTGGGGACAAACCTTCTCAGAAAGCCTATGTTTCCTAGGAAAGATTGTACTTCTCTGTTGTTCCTAGACTGAGAAATTTGTTTGATCACCTCCACCCTTTCTAGATCTATCTTCACCCCTTCTTTGGATACTATATGGCCAAGAATATTTCCTTCTTCCATAGAAAAATAAGACTTTTGGGGGTTCAAGGACAACCCAAACTTCCTACACTTCACAAAGGTTTGTATTAAATGATTTACATGATCTTCATATTTCTTGGAGAAAATAGTTGCGTCATCAAGGTATATGATAATGAAGTTGTCTCTCTCAACCACAAAAGAAATGTCCATAGCTCTCTGAAAATTTGCTCCTATGTTTATCAAACTAAAAGGCATTTTATCATGCATGAAATTCCCCCTGTGGTGTTGTGAAGGTTTTCTTCTCTCTGTCATCTAGGTGCATGGCCACTTGGTTGTATCCTAAAAAACCATCCATCATGGATATCTTATTTTCCCCTACTAATTTTTGCAGTATATGATCTATATTGAGAAGGGGGTAATTATCTTTTAAAGAGAATTTATTCAGGTTCGTGAAGTTCACACATAGCCTTATTTCCCCACTCTTCTGTATCACTAGAACTAAATTAGCAACCCATCCAGAGTACTTTAAGGGAATAATAATCTGGGCGTCTAATAATTTTCTCACCTCTTTCTCAATGGTAGGAAAAAGAAGAGGATTAACTTGTCTGAGCTTCTGCTTGAAAGGCTTAGTACTAGGATTGAGGGGTATTCGATGATGGAAGATACTGGTATCATAAATTTTTAAGTCCTTGAATCTCCATGCAAAGACATCCATGTACTCTTTGAACATCTGCAAATACTCTACCCTATGACCAGGAGGAATATTTTTGGACAGCTTAATATATTTAAGATATTTTTCAGTCCCAATATTATATTCGTCAATGTTACCATCTTTGGGGAGGACATCTGGTTTGATGTGTACATCATTTCTATCAAACAATTGTTCTAAAGGAACCAGTCCTTTGGGAATGAAGTTATTATTGAGATGCAAGACTTTGTGCTCAACCATGTAATTGCTAAATTCATGAATCTCTTCAGTTTCCTCACCAATCTTCTATTTGATGTCCTATTCATCATATGAATCAATATGAGTATTTGAACACTCATATATCACTTCCATGAACTTTTTGATTTGTTGATCATATTCAAAAAATTGCCATTAGTTGAGATTATCAGGAATGGAAGGTTTGTATCTCATCTTGATCTCATATTTAATTTGAGGGGTGGCTGGTACTTTAAAGGTACTGGCAGCTACTAGTAAGGAAAAGTAGTTGGCTAATTAAACTCTCTCAAAACAACAGAAATATTGAAATCATCATAAAAATTATCAATCGTATCCCATACCTGATTTTTGTATGCCCTCATTCTTGGATGCCTTGTTTGATAGGAACCATTTACTTGCTGCAAAACTAGCTCTGAATCTCCAAATACTAACATCTTGATAATTTTCTTCTTTCTTGTTGCTTCTAGGCCTAAGATCAAGGCTTCATATTTAGCCTTATTATTTGTGGCCTCAAACTCAATTTTGTAGAACAAATGAATTTCATATTTGGCGGGAAATATGAGCACTATGCTAGCCCCAACCCCTTCTTTTGAGTATGCACGATCAAAACAAAATTTCCATATACCATCCACTTCTTCCACAGGGTTTGTAAGAGGATATGCAAGCATTGGGGTTTCATTGTACTCTTCATTTACAGATAGGATACAACAGCTCATATCTTCATCAACAACATATATTGGATGATTCATCAGGTTTTTTTTATCATTGACCACATAAGCAAACTTTGTCTCTCAATACATTCTTCTGAGCTCTCTTTCAAAAACTGGTATAGTGGAATAAGTCATATCCATCTGCATGGTGCCTCCCAATTTTCGTGCCCAAGTTCTGGACAACAACATGCCATAATTGCATGGTACATCTTCCACCACCACATCCATCCCATAAGAAAATAGATATCATGATATGGCCTGGTTATTTCCGACCCAAACTTTTCCATGACTATTTTGGGAATAATATTGTGTTATGCTCCAGAGTCGAGCAGACAATTATGCAACATTTTATCATGAATATTCAAGGTCAAATAGAAGGGTGCCACAGATTCCTCCTTGTCATCAATATGAGGACCAAAGACTATGGTAGGGGGCTCATATTGTAGATTCAAAGTATCAGGAGGATTTGTTGATCCCTTCCCCTACATCATTTTCTCAATATGTTTATGGTATGAGGTGTTTTTATCTAGCTCCACCAAAGGCACATGAATCTTGATCTTAGACAATTCACGTTCAAAATTGAAAGGTGAAATCAATTCCTCAAGTTATTTAGTTTCTTTTTCATTTTTTACAGACTCCAAAACCTCATCTACCTTAGGGATGTATAGAACCTCTTTAGATTTATCTTTGGACATATTTGGACCAGCTTTCTTAGCCTGTGGTTGATTGTATGCAACATTTGCTTTATGTCGAGGCTTGAGATCATCAACCTGTAGCGCATCAACAAAAATTATGTATTGAACCGAGGTTAAAGCTTCTTTGTTGGATTTATTTCTAGGCATCGGTTTCTTAGGATTTAGAGACTCCTCATAATATTTTTTAGTTATATGTATGGCATCATTATCATCTTGAAGTAGGTGGACTTCTTCTGTGTATTCATCATAACTCTCGTCCATCACTTTTTCAATAAAGTTGTTGTCATTGTTGTTTTTTACAGGGGGTTGAATGGATTGTTCTTCATTTTTTCTCTCCCTTCTCATGAGTTGTAGATTAGGAGGTCTTTTGAATTGATCAAGGTTAGGATTCCATATGTATCCCTCTTAGGGGGATCTATTTGTATTTATATGCTCTATCTCAAATCTCAAAATTTTGTTTCTCAAATTCATGATCAGTCTAGACATCTCATCCATCTTTGCTTCTCGGGGTTCTCTATTTGGATTAGAAGTACCACAGTCTTCCCTAACCTTTTTCATTTCTTCGTGATCCTATTTTTGCTTCATCTTTCCTGATGCAATCATGTTTCCTTCTACGTCTATTTCATCCTCTTGCATTACTAGTAGGGTCAAGGACCTTCTTTCTCTCAATTTCGTGGAAAAATCAACATCAAATACCCCATCGTATGCCACTTAAGTTGTTGGTTGTGATGGCTTTATATCTACAAGGATCTTGTTATAGAGCTTATTAAACCTCCTATTGAAACCATTGAAATTTTCATAGTCTATTTCCTTGAGTGAGTCAAATTCATTCAGGTAGTATATGATATCTCTTTTCTCACCCCATTGTCTCATAAAGGCAGCTTCTAGAGCTGGCCAACTATCAATTGAAGCAATAGGCATTTCTCTGAACCATTTTCTAACATCTCCCCCTAGAGTTTGAAAAAGTAGCCTCATGAAGACATTATCGTGCTCTACAATCGGGTCATCTATAAAGTCTCAGAAATAACTCATATGCTCTTTCGTTGAGCGGGTTTTATCTCCATCAAATTTTGGCAGATATTTCATGTAATTCTCACGGAGGTCATGGGTACTTTGGGGCAGATTCAATAGGGAAAATATGGAAGTGACCCAAGTATGTATAGGTGGTGTGGGAGCAGGTTAATTTCCCCTAGGTCTTCCTCCACCTAAGCCAACCATGAGATTTTGTAAAATGATGTTATGGGCTTCAAAGAACAAATGTCCAGGGACAAGAATTTTCAAGAAGGGTTGATGGGAAAAATTAACTTCTTGCCTAAATTCTAAAGGATAATTATGGAGGTATATTAACGGCTCTAGAGGAAATTTTGTAGCAGAAATATAATCTTCAAGTATATCAGTCAGATCTACATATTTGCTAGTGGGAAAAACCCCCCTATGAATACACCAGGGTTTAGAATGTAGGAAGATCAATTAACCGTCTAAAAGTCAACTACTTCTCTAAACTACCCCAAACATACCCAAAACTCATACAAGAAAATCAAAGATGAGGGGGATCAGGTAACTATACCTCTACTTCTCATCCGGTGATGATCCCCTTGTGCTTGAAAGCTTCGTTGACTGCACGCCTCCTCCCAAGGATGACCTGCATTCAAATATAGAAAAACAGAAAGCTACAAGCATGCTATTCGTATACAAATTAGGGTTAGATGCTAGAATGTCAAAACATAAACCATTAAAAGCATTCAATACACCATAATTTGGGACAGGAAAAGTAATTATTTTATTAATAACTCAATGATTATACCTTTACAACCAAAGTCGACTACTGCTCCACGAACCTGTTTCGGGCTCCTCTTCACCAAGCTCCAAGTGCACCTTTGTATGGCTTTTCCTCTCAACCTTTTGATCTCTTCTTGGGAAGTGAATGAGTTATGATGGAGGAAGAAGGGCTAATGGGGAAATGCTGAGGCAATTCTCACAAAAGGGATGCAATAACTTGGGCAAGGAGGGGATGTGAAACGGGCATAGTTTCATTGTTCTTATGTATAGATGTGGAATGAGACCCCAACACCTCCTTTTATATGACAAAAGGATGGTTATTCAGTTGGGTGATGGGCTATAGGTGGTGGATTAGTTGGGAAACTATCCAATAGCATGTAATCTCAACGAATCCCTTGCAACTTTTTATTTTTTGCAACTTTTGCAAGTATATGTGGGTTGTAATGGTGCAACATGCATATGTACATGGGTTGTAGTGGTGCAGTAGGAGTATGTACGTGGGCAGTAATGGTGTAGGTACGTACATCTTCAAAAAAATGGTTTTTTACAAGAGCAACTCAGTGATGGCTTGACAAAAAATGCAAGTAAGAGGGCCAAAGGCCAGGTATGCATGTGTAGAGAAATTTAGGGTTATAAAAGATGCCCCCTATTGTGTGAGGTCAGAAGAGAATCTGATGGCCAAAATACATTACAAAATATTTGCCAATGTATGAAACGAGTGAGCCCGGGACCAAAGTTTGGGAGGTTCCATCTGCAAAAATAACAATTGTCTCTCTGAGGCGGGCATACCCATGCTCAGGATGAAATAACTCATGGTTTTCAATCAAATACACTGTAGATCCATGTCATATAACTATATAAAGTGTAGCCACGAGCAATACACAACGGATCTACATCTCAAAATCAAAGATATAAAAGTATAGTATTCATCTTCAAGAAGCCAATAACGCCTGATGGTTGGAGATGAGGTCTTCATAGCTCGAGAAAAAAATTCAAGATCTTCAAAACTTGGGTAGGAGTGCAATGTGAGTGTATGACTTCAGTACCCAGAGGTCTTCGACGAATCATCGGGAAAAGAAAAGAGGATCTCGATGATCAGGTAGATAACTTCGTTGATTTTGAACAAGGACTTGATTGGACTTTCGGGATGGTCGGGTCATGAGGTCAAGAGAAAAACTGCAGAAAGGCTGACTCAGGTTGGGTGAAACTTCCTTTGGACAAAATCACAAAAGATGATCAGACTCAAGTAGCATGACATTGACATAAGTTCATGATGGAGGAGGCAAGGCAAACTCTCCATGTGTTTGGAAGAGTAACCAAACAGAGGAGGACACAACTCTATGTAGTGAGAACAACTTCCTAAGGTCATATTAGATCCCAATGCTTGACGAAAAAACATAAGGATGTGCTTTGTCCAAGGACGACTCATTATGCTGCCAAAAAATAATATATATTTCTCGTCCCCTCTTTTTGGGTTTTTTTTTTTTTTTTTGTCTTTTTCAATTTTTTAAAGAGCTTTGAAAAATAATACAAGAATTCTACGTTACAAAGGAGGGACGAGTGTCACAAGCATACTAGTTCTGTGAGCAAGGAACACACTAATGCTCATATCAAGAAGACATGTGCAGAAAAATGACTTTCGGGGGAAATTCCTCCATGGGTCAAGGTGTCAGGTCGTAGAGGCAAAGTGCTACAAGGCTCACTTATAAGGCATGCTTAAAAGGTTTAGTTGAGAGAAACATGGTGCCGGAATTAGGAAAAAGACACAAAGATGCAAATTCGATTAACAAGACACAATGAAACCCCCTTCAATGTAATTTTAACGAGCCCAGAGAAGGTAAGCTCAGTAATTTTTTCACGTTTAGAGAGTCTAAAAAAATGTAAAAGAAGACTCCAAGGGGTACCTTTTTCGGAAATAGTATAGTCCGTTCGAAAAAGGGGTAAACTGGCACCGAAAAGATGTCTATTCAAAACCATTTTAACGAGTGTGACAAAGACAATATCACTCAATAATCTTTTCAATTTTAAGGAGTCTAAAAACAACGTAATTATGGACTCACTTCATTTTTCTGGATTTAATCTCCTTAGCCCGAAAAAGTATAAAAGTTACTAAGGAGAACTCTCTCGACGAGATGAATATCCCGAGGCATAACTTTTTCCTCCATAATCCACAAGCCAGAAAAGGGGGTAAACTCATGCAAGTAGATGTTCTTCTATACCAAAGTGTGAAGGAACAATGTCACTCGACGATCTTTAAAATTTTAGGGAGTCTGAAAAGAGCTTAACTATGGACTCCGTGGGGGTTCCTTTTTCATAAGTAATATCCAAGGCCCGAAAAAGGTGATAAACCAAAACCAAGGAGAATGTTCCTTTTTCATAAATTTATTCCCTCGGGCTAGAAAAAGGGTTAAACTTATACCTGAGAATACTTTTCTAGCGAACCGAAGTTCCTAGAGTATACCTTTGTTCATACAATTGACCATCCAAACCGAAATAGGGGTAAACTACTGTCGGACAGACGTCCCTTCAAGTTTGAGTTTGACGAGCATGAAGGGAAACAAGATCACTCAGAAATCTTTTCATGTTTAGAGAGTCTGAAAAGGGATTAAAGAAAACTCCAAGAGGTTACTTTTCTCAATTAATCCAGACAAGATTGTAAAGAAAAAATGTAGTCTTGTCGGATGTTGCTTTCGGATTTCAAAGTGAGCTTGAAAGAAAACAAAGCATGCTCATTTTGGGAGTCTCAAGGGTGAGGCCAAGAGTGGTGGTGCATCAGACAAATTAGGCTCAATGTCGTAATCATGACAGGACTAACAAGGACTCTCGAGCCTAAATTCATTACAGACAACATGGATGCCAAAATGCAACAAGGTTCTATCTAGGGCATCCATGTAAAGGTAGGCTCTACCACCTAATCACGACACTTCTAAAGAAACAAAGAAGGTTCTGTGTCGCAAGTTGATGGGATCGATCCTATGGAAAAGAGGAAAAGACAACAAGATGCAAAAAGTGGAGGTGGAATCCTAACTTATATGCAAAAAATTGGAAAAAAATGACGTTTACCAAAGGACCTTTAAAAATGACCCATATCCAAAAAATTTACCAAACCAAAAGGAAAAGTGTATTGTAACATCCAATAAGAATTTCAATAAAGGAATTAAATGATTTCCAAGGCAGAAAAAATGACAAAGGGGGTCAAAAAAGTGGCAAAAGGGGCCAAAAAAGTTTATAAACAAAAGCTGACAACTCATTTTCACCATTGCAATTTGAAAAATTAACCAAAAGGTAAAAAAGACCCCTTTGATAAAGAATTTGATTATGGGATCTTCAGAAGATGAAACGAACTTCCGCTCGGACCAAGTAAGTACAAATTCATCCCTCCTGCATTTCCATTCTTCCTTTATGCATTATTTTTTATTTTGTGGGGCACGCTCTCCTAAAAAAGGGAGGCCCTACGTGTACGCGGGGTGTCCAAGGAAAAACCGCATATGTACTCAGGCAGAAAACAGTATTCCTACGTACATGCACGACTATGACCAAAACAACCCACGTACACCCTCAAAAGTATGGAAAAATGAGGAATGCAAGAGCTAACTCCCCTTTGAACTACCATGGAATGGGATGTATGTCCACTGGAGGGAGAGGGAACACAAGGATATTGATATACTGGTCAATGAGGACCCTAATTCCATTGTCGCATTGAAACAATGTGGGTTGTGGAAGTTCTTCCGGTGTCCATTTATGAGGGCACAACCCAGGTTACTGAACACCCTTGTAGATTATTGGCATCTAGATGTTGAGGCTTTTATGATAGAAGGGGTAGTCATTAACTTCAATGACTAAGGAAATATACTTTTAGACTGGCCTCTCGAGGAGAGGGGAACCAGTCAATCTGTGCACTTTTCCCCCTGGGCCTTTCAACATCGAGGATTACATCAGGATGTATTGTGAGGCCAACACTGAAAAGGTAGGTTCTCAAGTGCCCATTCACAAGGTCACCAGTTTGACACTGAGGGTGATCTTACTACTCATTGGGCGGATTACCAGATCCACGTCACTTCACCAGGCTTCCCGAGCGCACATGCATTGTGAAATTTAGTGTCAGGAGGCACATAATATCTATGAGTGGAGTACAACCATGCTCACATGCATGAAGAGGCAGCTGACAGAGTGTTGAGAGCGTAGCAATAAGAACTTCGGTTTTGGCACCATCCTATGCTCATTCTTCTTCGAGAGGGTGCCCAGTCTGAGTCCTAGAGAGACTGTATGGGGGCATGTGGCCTCCTTCCCAGCCACTCCTAGTTATTATAAGGTGTATCACTCCTAGATATTGAGGTTTCTTTACACCTGAGAAATGTACTTCTATAAAATTGTGATTGGGTGTTTATCAATCATGTTTATGGTATATTGCAATAAAAGTATCTTATATGTAAGAAACCTTCTTCGAGAGTGAATTCTAACACTTTATTTTTACTGTGATCATACAGCTCCAAAAGATGCAATTCTCCATAATGGAAAAATGTGTTGGCTACATCTTCAAATGATTTCTTGAGATTGTCTTATGTATGCATACAAATTGTATAATAATTATAGATATAAAAGAGAATAAATTAGGTCTTTATTTTATTCATCTAGCATGGACTAAAAGGTCCATGTATTTGGTGGTGCATTGCAACGAAGTCCTATGCTTGGCGAATGATGATGCAACCATAGTATGAATAACAGATGAAATAGACATCAATGATGATCCTCAATGGCCTCCTCACATATTAAGTCATGATTTTGACTATAGTATTAGATTGCAATGGAGTTTAATATATGATATAACATTGGATATAAATAATAAATGCCTTGGTTACTTACTAGTCCATGTAGTTGGATGAGTTGTACTTGTATGAAAATATAATTGAGTTCAATTCACCTTTTATAATTTGACCACTAGTATGCATGGTCTTGTAGGCATTGATACCACATCACCATGGGATGAATATCAAATAAACATTCCACCATATCATAACATTCTTGATTTGGTTCAAAGTGTCATGTCTCATCTAATTTCATCCTATATGAACTTTATTAATGATGTCCCAATATGAAATAGATATAGAAAAATTGGGGGAAAAAGGTTTATATCCAAGATTTTTGTTTTTAGAATAAGTTGTTATTGTTTTTGTTTAAACCATGATATTCATTTTGGTTTTGTTGAGGCAAATAGTTTTGGACGTATATATCAATATAAAAAAATAATTTTTAGATGTATGTTTCATAAGCATTAACATATTTAGTTATAACACTTAATGTTGTATCTTAGTTATTATACATGTTTTCCTTTGTTCTATATAAAGTATGGTTACATGGGTAAAAATTCAATGTTATTTTATCATTATATTGATAATAAATTAGATTAATTCATTATGTTTCTTCGCAATGTACTATTTCAATGCCATGTGTAACTATGCAACTAGTATATTAGTCCACTCCCTTATCTATAAATGTGCATTGATTTTGTATGTTATCCAACAAGGTCTAAAAGTTTTTATTCATAATTTTATTTTGTGCTTTACATTATATCCTTAAATTTGCATTGATGTATATGTATTTATATGTATAGATAGGTATTCAAGCCCTACAAATCACAATATTCACCAATGCAAATCATACTAACAATGTAAGGAAACATGGAATCAATGTTTCCATTCAAGATATAATCTAATCAAATAGGACATCAATGAGACACTACATTTGAGATATCATAAATCAAATATGACATAAATTATAGAGGTCAATCATGATATGATTATATCAAAGAAGTCATAAATGAGAAACATTCTTCAAAGAAAACATAAATGAGAAACATTCTTCAAAGAAGTCATAAATGAGAAACATTCTTCAAAGAAAACATATCAAAATGGAAAACAGATGTATATCTTCAATTACCCAAGCATGTCATTGATCCTCAAGCTCTGGATGCAAGCAAATTCCAAAGTTTCACTAACATAATAAGAAGAACATTTAGATATGAAAATGATGGTAACCTCAACCAAATTTCTCAAGATAATGCTTCCATTGGAAAAACATCCACTCACAGTGTCTTAGGCCATCACATAAGTAACTCCTTTTCGTATA
Organism: Picea engelmannii; assembly: GCA_009831015.1. Classification (NCBI taxonomy): domain Eukaryota; kingdom Viridiplantae; phylum Streptophyta; class Pinopsida; order Pinales; family Pinaceae; genus Picea; species Picea engelmannii. Next base: position 578,326 of record ML780766.1, on the reverse strand, counting down.
GACCGAATGAATTGAATGTTATATCAACTAGAAATTTGGAGAATCAATTGGACACATAAAACATTTTAATAGTAGTTCCATTGGAGGTGTCCATATAACTATTTCTTTGGGAACCTCAACACAACCAAGGTATTATTTAATTCTCATTACATTCAACTTCCATAGCTCATCTTATATGCACAAATATAAGTTTATCAAAAGTTCATGATGTGTATTATAAAAATTAGAGTTGAATCTCATTGTATTGATTGATTAGGAAACAAGTGTCTTTAAAATCAATGTCATATCAAGTATCACACATTAAGTGTCATGTCATTATTGTAGAGAGATAATTAACACTTTCCATTCATGCATATCAGAGAGAACACTTTGGAAGAAAATAAAGAGACACTTGGAAAGCATGTAAAAACAAGATGGCACTAAGGAAATCCTTCCCTAAAGCTATAAGAACATAACTTGTGCATCAGGATGGAGAGATCATCCAAATGATGAAAAATTAGACTAGGGGGAAACAATGAGGTTGTGATTACTATTCTAGAAATATTTTAGTGAAAGAGGGATGTGGGATTGACCACAAGTCCTTAGAACAAGGTGAGACTCACTAGTGAGGTGCATGTGGAAAATCAAGGTCACTAGGAAAGCATGTAAACAAAGAGGAGATATAGGAAGTCCTTCACTGAGGCTATAAGAACGAGGACAATGCATGAGGATTGGGAGAGCATCCAAATGATGAAAAATTAGGCTAGGAGAAAATAATGAGCTTGTAATTATTCTTCTATAAATATTTAGGATTGACCACAAGTCCTTAGAACAAGGCGAGTGATTTGCTAGTGAGGTGCATGTGGAGGATCTAGGGCCTCACACAAGGTTAACTTGGAATTTGGAGTATTGTAACACACCCGACCCCTAAATTCTCTTTTAAGGGGTGGGGCATCATAATTTTTTTTTCCTTAACTCTCTCTAGGTTCCCCTTTCTCCAAAGTGTAGGTTCTTCCAAACCCGCAGGCTCTTTCCTAGACCCTTTGAATAATTTGAACAACAAGAACTATATTTCCATGCTAGGCCCCTTCCTTCATATGACCTCAGGTTGTGACCCTGTGCCTACTCAAAGGGCACTTCGGAACTTCGGGCTTCTGTCGTTTTCACTTCACTACTCACCAATTCTCCCAAAATCCGAACTGGTGATGTTCCAAAATGACGTGAGAGGGATCGAGGGTCCCTTATCCCTTTCCAAATCAATGACACATTGAAACTTTGGGCTCAGGCGCTTCAGAGAGTTCCCAAAACACCTCCCCTATAGTCTTCCGAAGTGAATTTTCTCCAAAGTAGCATATCTTCCGCCACACATCCTTTTCTAATGGATGGCTGGGATGACTTCAGGATTCCAGCCTTTGGGAATCCTCGTTCCTTCACACTTCAATTCTCCCAAATTCGATCAGTGTCGGGATGAGCACATCCTATATCTGATATTCCGAGGGTATCCACGTAACCCTAGAGATCTACAGCTCGTAACTTCCGCTCAAGGATCCCTTGGGTCCCATTGTTAGGCCATTCCTAGAGGGACATCTGTCATCCCATGACACACTGATAAGAATACACAGAACCTGCCTTGGGTCACTGATGTTCCCTTACCTTTCCACTAGGCTTCCATACCTGGAAACTCTGTCACTCGAAACATAGGCCCCCACGTGCTCTCGAATGATACGCGTGTCCCCACGATCGAACGGTCAAGAAGGGCCTCGAAGGATCCTTAGATCCACGGTCCACATTAACTTCGGGACTTCGGGGGATTCACCTCTTGTACAACGAATATACCCAATTCATTGGACCCACAAAGTCTGAAGGGATCAAAGGATTAACATCATCATCCCTTCTCCAAATCCAACGATCATGAAGAGCTTCCGCTCCTCCCGAACTAGTCTCATCCATTTGTCTTCCAAACGAAAGGATCTTCCCTTTTGAGAGTTGAATCTTGCTATCCTTCATGAGCTTCGTCAGCTCTAAAATACTTAGGCGCTTTGCGCTATTTCTCCTGAACTAAACACTTAGAGGGATCCTTTCATGCACCCCTTGCACTCATTCATCAACTCTAGAACTTAAGAGGTTCTCAATCTCTGCCTGCCTCGCAGAGACTCGGTGAATACATGCACTACCTCTCTTGAGATTAACACACTCCTTCATCCAAAAGACTTGGAACGATTAGGAGTGTCAACATGCACACGTGAAACTATGCTAAAGGTCGACGAACTAATAGTTCATTGCTCTAACTTAAGTCACCACAAGGCTCAAGAATTTACGAGTACAAGTCATGTCCGAACCATATAATTTCTTACTTTCCTAAATACACAATCAAGAAAAAATAAAAGGGACATGATCTAACCATCAAGCAAACATACACATCCCTAAACAATCACAGGGTATCCAACTTTATTTCACAGTTACAGCTCAATTTACACAAGTATGAGTATACTTATCTTTTACAGGTTGCAGCCAACGCATTGATTGTGTGTGTTTGCCTTTCCACCCAACCATGGAATCAAAGGCATTCATTCTTAGCACTCTGGCCACCCCCATGCCAAGCCATGATATCACTAGGGAATTTATGCCAATTCTCAACTATCCTTTCTCTTTCACATCTTCTGCGAGGTTTTTCAAATGCTTCCTCAGCATCAAGCTCACGGCCTTCTGCTCAAGTCTCATTCTCTGCATACTCTCAGATATTTCTCCCTTTGTCACGGCCTCGACGAGGTTTATCATATGCTTCCCCAGCATCAAGCTTACGACCTTCTGTTTGTTCTCAGCTAGTGATCTTCTCGCATTCTCCACTCTTCTCTTTATTCCCTTACGTGCCTTGCATGCACATCCCTCCTATCATGTTCCTTCTGTCAGAAGGAAACCTGGGCCAGTCTAGGTCTGTAGGACCCCGTGGTACTTCGGGTTGACCTTATGTATCTAGACCATGCTTCCATTAATGGGGGTGGCTGATGGTTCAACCACCAGTCCTTTCTTCATTAATTGATTTCTCCTTGGGAACTGGAGGAGGTTTGTTATCCTCAACAAGGGAAATTTTGGGTCATTCAATATAATGAACCCTATCTTATAGTTTTCACATTATTTCTTCTAGTGATATCATGGCCAATACTTTCAAGGCGTCAACCTCACAGTCAATTATTTGAAATTCAAACAATAATACATTTACATCGTTCCCTTGCCACAACTAATTAATTATTAATTACAAGTTGGGGAAAACAGGGGTGTTAAAATCCCCTCCCCCTTAAAAGGAACACCATCATCAGTGTTCTTTCTTAGTAACACATGTCATGCCTTTATCATTCAGTCGCTTTAGAAGTCTTGACCTTCTTTCTTGGTCAAGTCCTTTTTCATACTCTTAACCTTCATCACTTGCCTTCAATAATTCTTGGACAAGAAGCACATTAATCATAGTCTCATGCGAAAACATTTTACTGTTGCATAAAATTCTAGGAAAATTTCACAATTTAGCACAATACTCATCTGCACAATTTGTGGATTTGTATCCACATGGTTGTCTTGTTATCCAGGCTCACTATTTTTCCTTGACATACCCATTGTGTGCATGATCCCAATCAATAGTTAATAAGAATTATCAAAGTCTCCTCTTACTTGCGGTCACTCACCCTCTAGGCCCAGGCTCAAGCATCACGTTCTCTGTTATACAGTCCCTCAGGTGATCCATCTTACCTTTCCAAGGCTTTCTCGCACAAGAAGAGTTACAGAGACTTCATTGAGCCTTACAGTCGAGGCGTCCCTCCGGCTTTTGTTACCTCAACACAACATATTCCAGGCGATCATGGCTTACCATGGGGTTCTCATGGCTCAACAATAGCCATTTTTCATCCTTTTTAACTTGACAGCCTTCATCTGTCCTTTCTAGACAGATATTTTCTTCTCACCTGTATCAAAGGTATACATAAATTCATGAGGCATATTCATAAATTCTAAATTTCATAATTTTATTGCAAATCTGTCACCCATAGATTTTCCAATTTCCTCATTTATTTTCAGATCTATTCCACATAGAACTAGATTCACCAATTATGGGACTTTCCTTCCCATAGCAGTTTGGATCAACATGCAATTTTGGTCTTCCTTATAGGCTTACAACACTGCCATATCCAATACCCTTTTGCTTCCTGCAATTTCAACATTCCACAGCCAACAAATTGTTAGTTCTCATACACATTATATGTTTAGTGCATCCTTGCAGTGGTTCACAAACAATTTCAGGACTATGCACACTAACAATCAAATTCATTCGCTTCAAATAAAATACCATTGCTTGTGGTTTGGCTCAGCAGGTAATTAGTCTTTCTTATGGACTTATAGCACTTCCATATCCAAGACTCTTTTCTTCCTACACTTTCAACTTCAATTAGCCAAACAAATTGTTGGTTTCCCATGCACATATATTTTCACTGCACCTTTATAACATCATCACAAATAATTCTTAAATTGTGCATGCTACAATCAAAGAACTTTTATCTATTTGATGATATAAAGAAAAAGGAAATTTTATTCCTTACACATGCATCAGTTCAATATATCAACCTTTCCAGATGTAATTCAACATTAAGTGAATTTAATCAATGTGCCAATGTCCATGGCCACATTCACACATAATGCGCCCTTGTATTGATTTCAGATTATCACTTTTCAGGTTAGGCACTCTCGCCAAGGTGTGTTGAAATTAAACCAACTTATTACCATATGGATTCTCTATCCATAATTGTTATCTTAGCAGAACCATATTTTCTGCTCTGAATCGATCACAGCCTTAAATCGTCATTCATGAAACTCAATTTTTCACATGAATTCCTTTAAGAATTCCTTTATTGGTCAACTCATTCATGACGTATCAGTACATGAATTCTTCCAAGGATTACAAACAATCTTTACTACTAGAGGTTCACACCTCCATCATTTAGGTTCTCCTTCCAGAATCACACCCTACTTGGGCATCCAAGGTATGTAACTGCCTTTCAAAAGTTCATGCATGATGTTAAGACGATAAAATATTTCAGAAGGGGTTCTTACCAAATCCTTTCATACCTTGTGCCACATAGGCATGAAAATTTGTATATCGGTTCTTGGCTGCTAGCACCCTCTTTCTGATTTTTACCTCATTAGTAGTGCTTTATGGGGACTTTTACCGCCTGATCAACAATATTTCAACCGCAACCTTCTCATGGCCATCCTCTGCTTGAGGTTTCCCATCATTGGCAATTGTCTTCCTCAACAACTCCAATTCCTTTCTATACATAGCATGCATCATCATAATCACAATTACATTAGTTGTAATATTAAACAAAATGCATATATTATAACATTCAAATCCATAGAACATATTCAAAATGTCCTAGCATATCTTTATGCACTTCATCACATTATCCCTAATGTTTCCATGAGTGCAACACAAACAGATATCGATTTTTTCTACAGTAATACAACCATCATCACTATGGTGTCAAAACCTTTTACTTTCATCAGCATACCAACTTTCTACACTGCCTAGGGCTTTTCAGCCCAATTGAGTTATCTCCAAGGATTCACTTCCTTTTCTAAATCATGGCTTCAACCAATCCTATTCAGTAAATCATACTGATTTATTCATTTAATCATACTCATGGGATTTATTTTCCTTTTAACAGTTGTACTGGTTTCCACAACTTCTCTTTTAATCCTACGACTCTGTTAAACAATTCAGGGTTCTTAGGGTGAGAAAAGTGTTCCTCCTTTTCTCCCCCTTTACTTATGCAATCTACTTCTTATTGTGATCTTTCTTCTCTTTTCTTGATCAGCCTCGGTTAGGGTCATCCTAACTCTTAGGATACATCAAGATGATTTAATCACAAATCATTTTGTCCATAATGAATCATGAACGTGTGTGTCCTGCATGTTACCATTCAGTTTTCAGAATGGTCAAGATTCATTATTAGTCTTTAATTCGTTACATGATGTTTTTCAAAATGTAATATAGGATTCTTATATATATAGACACACACAAGCTTGTAGGTCGTTGTTTAATTCTCAGCAGTCGATAAGGTTGTGACTATGTTCTCCTGACAGAGTCTTCACATAGTTCCTCCACAGGGAAATCCTTCATCATGCAACTTTCTTATTTCATATCCTTCACTATCTGTGATAGCCTCAACCTTGGGTTGGCTTTAGCTGGGTACCAAATATTTCATAAGGAATATAAACATGCATCTTTGTCATGCGTTCAAATTACACATCCGCACATATTCTGGTTTTGTTAACTTACATCTGTGATGTGCTTAACCATATGCATAATCATAATACTGTGTGTAGTTGTCATGGGTATATTTCACAACCTACATACATCTCTACTTTAAAATTAGTCAACTCGTGATTGTTCAAAATCATTCTCATGTGACCCTCAAAGGTAGAATAATTTGCCTCTTATCATAACAACAGAGCATCCTCGCTCATTTATTCTCTCATGTATTTATATTAGTCTTTCCTGAGGGAATGGAATACATCCACCTCAAGCTGTCACTCAAACAAAACTTCTATGACTCTTCAAAGAAGATTCAACCATGCAACCACGATATTCATTCAATTTTGGGAAGTGTAATGCTTGTCTCTCATTTCACTCATTTAGGCAGTCATCTAGCACCTTTAGTGTACCTATACTCTTACATCATACATGTGCATCACTTTCACATTTAATATCATTCATACCTAACTAGTATTACTATCAGGCTTCATATCAAGAAGCTTCATAATGCATTAAATCCATGCACTTAAGCATAAACACACACAATCCAGACGTTCATCATGCAAGCTCATTGCTTGCACCTTTTTCCATGTCATTCACACACATGGGCATATCATACCTCTATATCCTTCTCCCAATGATCTTCAAATCATTCTTATGATAACTCTAATAGGAACACTCAACACTAAGCTTCTCTCTCAGCTGAGAGCTTACATTCATATTATTCTCGTAAGTATGTATGCACATATTTGTGTATATGCGGATGCATCTCTTGCACCTCTTTATTAACCTTGATAATTTAGTTTTATCATTAGTGTTCTTTATTTAAATATTATGGTCACTTACATGACTAATCTCACAGTCATAACTCATACTGATGTTTCCCTCTCTTCATAATAACCAACAAAGGTTATTTTTATCTCTTATGTACGATAACAACTAGCAAGAAAACACTCTTGCCTTAATTTCCATAGATCATTACCCAACTTATAAATACAATATGGGCAATTAAAACATGCCCAGGGTAACAGGGTAGCCAATCTAGCTTCCAACTATATCTATATGGCTACTATCTAGCACTAGATGTCAATCTGACCCATTGGGCTTCTAGAAGTGCCCCAACACTTCCTTTACCACATTCAAGATCAACATTTAATCAACCATTTTACCTTAATTATGATAAGTGTTTAATGTCAAATAACATTTGTACTATTACCTTAATTATGATAAGTTTTTAATTTCGAGTTATGTTACTTACTGAGTATCCTCGTTAAGAAATCTAGAGCATCTTTAGGTCAAGATCAGTCTTAACCATTACACCTAGAATTCTTCCTTATGTTCAGCAACATTCATGGATGGAGGCCACTCTCCCCCTCCCACAATAATTTTGGTAGATTAGTTTCCTATCCACCAAGCAAGGGAGGTTGTTGTGATTTCTCACTCAATCACTCTATATTTATACAACTTTGATTATCAGCTTGATTAAAAAAACCTTGCCCAGCAGTTCCTATACCTAGAAACAAAATTTGTTTCTCAGTTACCTTCAAAACTCAAGGGTTGTACATGCTCTCCCTTTTCAGAGAATGGTCACCAGACTTATTCCTCTTGCATAGAAACATCCTTAAGTTAATAAGTACACACACTCCCCTAACGCAACCCTGAGCTTTTGAACCTGCTCTTGTCACTTCACTTCTACCTTCATGAAGGTTATTCTCAATTCTATAAGGTTCCTTTTTACTTGCTTACTGGGTCGTTCCAACAAAATTTTCCTTCATTATAGTTCAAATAGAATTGACCTTACCATTTCCATCAACCCTCTGATCATGAGGGATCATACACATATACAAGGTTTTATCCTTCACTAAAGCAGTAATTATCACTGCTACGGATCCTTTCAATCCATTCACATCCAAGTCTTTCTATTAGTGCTCGTCAGTATAATCCCACTCCTTTAGGATTGGCTATCATTTCCCACAAGAAATGATAGGCTTCCTTTTCCATAGACCAACATGATTCAATCTCGTTGGGTATGATACCAACTAAATTTTAATTTGCATCCTTCTACTCAAGGAACTTATGCAAAGAATTTTTGTTCGGCAATAATATTCTCAATGGGATCATCTTAGCCTTGGTAACCTAATCTTTTGACTGCACAACAACATGTACAATTTCATAGTGAAGTCAACTTTTTTATTTGGAAATGTTAGCAATACCTGGTGCAAATTTCCAAAACATCTATAAACAGCAACAAGTTTCATTCCTATCTTTGGTAGAGGTTTACTAAGCTTCTTAGGAATGGGGTAAGATAGGGTGTTACCCCTCAAAGTCCTTCAAATTGTTTTTCATATGACTCGTGCATGAGCCCAAGAAGGCCAAGTGTTGTTGTTCTGCTCTGATACCAATTTGTAACACACTTGACCCCTAAATTATTTTTTAAGGGGTGGGGCATCATAATTTCATTTTCCTTAACTCTCTCTAGGTTCCCCTTTCTCCAAAGTGTAGTTTCTTCCAAACCCATGGGGTCTTTTCTGGCCCCTTTGAAGAATTTGAACAACAGGCGCTAGCTTTCCATGCTAGGCCCCTTCCTTCATATGACCTCAGGTTGTGGCGCCCCACCTACTCAAAGGGTGCTTCTAAATTCAGGTGTGATTGTCATTGATGAGCGAAAGGCTCGAGGAGATCTCCTATTAATACGCATTAAACCAAGATTTGTGGAGGGTTATATGATCCCTTCCGAGTGTTGATTTCAAAATCATCAAATGTCGTTCGCACATTGTCGGGTTGGCATGTTCACGAAACCTCCAATCCTTAATTTCTCTTCATCGTACCCACCACCTTCACACTTCTAAATATGCAATAAGTAAGATTTACTGCTAACAACTCATCATGTAGCACCCATAGAGATTGTCATTAATGAGTGAAAGGCTCGAGGATCTTTCCCATTCATAAGCATTGAACCAACGTTTGCGGAGAGTTATATTCTCGCCTCCAATTGTTCATTTCAACCATCGCCTGGGGAAAATGAATGTTCTCATAAACCTATGGCATTAGCTCGACACAAATTCTATGGAGATACATTGAACATCTTTGGGTGTGAGGACCAGAATTTCCAGTGGTCCAGGGCATATTCTTATTACTCATCCCCTGTCACCCAGAACGAAGTAATTTGGACCTTTGGGATTGCTCGTGTACGTTGTGTCCCTGAAGTTTTTTACTATAAGGAGTTGGTCTCTTGGTGCACCGATAAATATATTTCAGAACAAATAATTATTCCACTGCGGGACCTCTCTTATGTTTCTTTGTCACCTTAGTTCTTCCACCAGATGTTAAGATTGTCGGAGCCAACATTGACATTCAAAGGAGAAGATTCCAAGCAGTTCCTAAGAAATCATAATAACGGGTTGGACCTCTAGCCCGAGTTCTTGGAAGACCCAATGGAAGTTCCTGAAGATATCACAAGCTTGTAGGTTAGTTCATTTAGAAATCCATTCTAGGAAATTGCCTGGTTGTTTACAAGAATAACGGGACGGGATTCCACAACAACTATTTCCCACATGGCTCTTTATATTTTGTATTTCATAGTCAAGGAACAAGACATTTTTTATTAGGGAAATCTAATTTCCCATGAAATTTGTTCCCAATTGTCAATCTTCAAAAAGGAAAAGAAAATTTATATGTCATCCTCCTTGGTTTTTGCAATAGCACATTGCTTCCAGTTTCCAAAACTGTCTCTATTCAAGAAGGTAAACTGGGAATTCGACCCAGTAACGTTCTGGTACCAGGCCTTGTGGAAGCACAAGGCCTCCCACTATTTTTATGAGGGTTTTAATGGCTTTGTGTCTGTTTTCAAAGTTTTGTTGTTAGGAGAAGATGTTCCCCGCATATTTGATGAGGCAAACAAGTTTTTGGATAGGAAGGGGGCACTTGAACATATGGATAATTACACTGTGATAAGGATTTTTGATTTCAGGGAAAAACTTTCTCTCCTTCCATGTCACATTATGGACAAAATGTTTGTTACAGAAGTAGGAAGGCAATACAACTACTGGTTGCATCTATTCCAAGAGAAGATAAATAAACAGTTCATTCCTCTTCCTTGCAAAGTCGGGGACTTCGTGTTGAGGAACGTCAACAAAATTGATGAATTCGTAGCTCATTTCAGCAAATTGAACCTAATATATGTTGAAAGCCTAAGAGGGTTCGACCCTAATAAAAAAAATTTACAACATTTACAAACACTTGGCTTCGACAATTCATTTTTCAAAAAACACCTGACCAAAAACAAAGACACTGACAACAACGCTCCTGCTTCTAATTTTGACGATCTAGACACACTACAAAGCACCACTAAATTTTACAAGCAACAGGGAAAAGGCCCCGATGAGAAGAGTGTTCAATCGGTGGATAACACTCCCAAAAGTACGACATCCCGAAGAATCGCTCCAACGGCCCACCACAACAACAAAGCAACTCATAATTCTTCAAATGAAGGAGGAGATAACGACCCTCCTCACCCTAAAATTGATAGTTCTCACAAGCTTCCAGTGGAAAAGAAGAGAAAAAAAATTGTGGGACAGGCGGAAGAGCCCAAAATTGAGAGTGAGAACATGGAACTAGAGCCTAATCTGGATAGAGTATTCCGCTACCTTGATCATCTCGGAGATGCGATCCAACATAGTCGTCCAATGGACATAGCTGATACCGAAAACTTTGACGAAGATGAATCCTTCGTGTTCCAGAGCATTGTTTTTGACAGCCAGTCCAAAAAATTAATTATTGAAAAAAACGAAGTAAAAAATAAGAAAGGAAAATCTCATTCAGAGGTTAACCTTGTGAAAATACGACCGTCCCAAATCTGCCAACTTCACATAGCAACCACAAATGCTCTTGATGATTCCATTGGAGGAATTAAGGTTGAGAATGCCAGACTGAAGGATCGAGTGAAGGAATTGGAAGAAGCTTTGACTCCTATGTCATTGCTTTCCAATCCTTTGGAAATAGACATGTCTACCACCCCTGCAGCCAATTCAAAAGGATCCTCCAGCCTACTCACATCGTGTAGAGGATATGTGGAGAATAATATCAAGAAAATAATGGAACTGACTACTGAGGCATGGGAAACATCACAAACCATGACTTCCCTTTGAACGAGGGCACATAATTTGCTCAAACATTTGCAGGAGGATTTAAAAGATGAAGAAAATTTCTATTTAGAGACGGTCCTTCATTTTGGCACCATTGTCAACAACATGACAGAAACGAGAAGAAGACAACAAGATCTCCCATACAAAAACTGGATCGCTCAATTAAATGCATGCTGGAAAGAAAAAGTGAAGAACCTGCATCTCATTGTCCAGTCATGTGAACAAGCCATATCAAAGAAAGAAAAATTATTCACAAAGTTGACCAGAATAGACTTAGTTGGAAGGACCAACAACTTCCAAGACCCCAACTTAATCGTCAGCTCCTTGCCCTTAACTAAGAAAGCCTTCGATAAACAAGTTGATATTTTAAAGGCATTGTCTTTGGAAAAGTTTTACATCATCCTTGAATATGATGAAGATGACGTCGACAACTAGCTAGTCGACTATTCGGTACAGAATGAGAAAATTGATCAGGCTCTGTGTAATCTTTCTATCAACTTCAGGGAATTAGAAAATGAAATTTTCAACATAAAAATCTGGAATGAGATCAACGTCACCCCAATGAGAAGCTACATTGAAGAATGGCTCGAAAGGGAATTGAATCAAGTCGCCGACGAAAGGTAACAGTCAGTTGCCACGATTCTAGTAGTCGTCGATGACATCAATAAAAAGGCATCAGCAAGAAAATAGCAAAATGGGTGATATGTACCATCATTGTAAGTCTATACTGATCACATCCTGCTTTGTTTATCAACCCAGTTATTCCACTTTTTTAAATAGAACTGTGTAGCCAAAGACTCATACCTTTCAATTTATTCTTTTCAGGTATTACAGTCTACCATCGGCCACTTCTTCTTTCCACGGTCCTATTTCTTGTATATATTTCTCTTATGGCCTACGGGATCCCCAATCCCATTCTATATGACAAATACATTTAAATTTCCAGGAATATGTAACAGACAATATTATTTTTTGATATATTTCAAATAAAACTGTTTTTTATCTCCTTTTATATTTATGTCCTCATAAATTTTTATCTTCCACTATACTTATGGTCTGCAGGAGCCCCAATCCCAGTATATATGACAAATTCATTTAAATTTCCAGGAATATGTACCAAAAAATATTATTTTTTGATTTATTTCAAATTAAATTGTTTTTTATCTCCTTTTATATTTATGTCCTCGTAAATTTTTATCTTCCACTATGTTGAATGTCAAGAAATTGTATTTATTTAATTTGAATATAACTTTTTTTTGTCCTACCACATATAGAGACAAAATAGACAGAAATTTTTAACATAGAAAAATAGATTATATACTTTCAAAAAATAAATGGGACTCTAGAGGCCATGTGTCATTTACTGCATAGATACCACTTGTGCTTCATGCTGCTTGCCACATCTCCGCTGCAATTTCCATCTGCCTCCGCTACTTTTTCTCATCCCTATGCATTTATTCTCAATTCAACCCGACAAAAACTATGCTGCCACGCAACACTTGTTATAAATTGATTTTAAATTTTTTATAAATTTATATAACCAATATATACATATTATGTTGTACATAGATGTTCTAAACAAAACACAAAGCAATTTGTGACGTACTATTATCATGAAAATATTCTCATGAATTTTTTCTAAATCTATATAACCACTATATACATATTATGTCGTACATAGATGTTCTAAACCAGGCATGTCACATACCATTATCAAAATCTACAAAGTACAAAATTTATGAGAAAAGCCCACCACATTTCCTAACTATGTTATTATTGATGACAAATTGCACCTTGTGGATTATTTCATGTATTGCACTTTACTCTTGCATATGTTCTCTTAAGGAAACTACTAAGCACCCATAAAACAAAAGAAAAAAAAAAAAAAACTCCAAAGTACATGTCCACAAGGGATGTGACATGAATGGTTTCCCTCCAATTTGATTTGGCATAGGGACGAAATAAAGTGTGTTTGGGTCCACACATATTAAGTATTGTAGTACCTAAGTTGTGGCATATATGTATTTGTAAAAGACAATCATAAGTCAAGGACTATTAAATATCAACTTTGTAAAGTGTTTCATCCGTATGTTATTCCACTGCCTTTGGGGTTTTGGTCAAGGGTGTTTGAATGGGTGTTCTAGAAAGGTAGGTGGTAATTTGCCTCATGAAATATCAACTTTATTATAATTATTAAGTTAAATTGAATGTGATGAATATCAACTTTATTATAATTATTAAGTTAAATTGAATGTGATGTTAGCTATGTGATATGGCATAATGTTTCACAAAAGTATTTTATCAATTTTATTATATCAACATTAAAAACTTAAAAAGTATTTTATCAATTTTATTATATCAACGTTAAAAACTTAAAAGTTATACATTTATAAATATAATTAATTAAAATTATTTTCTTAATTATCTTAAAATTAAAATTATTGTTTAGATAATTATGTCTTTCAAACATCATTAATGTTTAGATAATTATGTCTTTAAAATATGTTTGAAAGAAAAATTAGAGAGATTACATTATTTAAAATAAGTTATTTTTTCATTTTAATAATCTTTTCTAATTTATATATGTTATATATAAATTGATTACATTATTGATATGTTTGTTAAGAGGTGGTTTAACTATATTGTTCTGAGGTTTAAATTTTGGTGAACTTACTCTCATTTTATGTTATATATAAATTGATTACAGTATTGATATGTTTTTTTAAGATGTGGTTTAACTATTTTGTTTTAAGATTTAAATTTTGGTGAGCTTACTCTTACTTTATGTGGTGGATTGTCGAGTGTGGTATTATTGTGATGTTATTTGTGATATTATATATTATTTATTTAATTTTTTTTTAGAGAAAATTTATAGGGAAACTCAAAAAATGTCTTCCCACATTCATGGATGGTATCTCTAGTAAATTTCTTGGTATAGACTAGTGTGCCCTACCCAAGGATATTCGAATTGAGCCCCCCACTAGAATGGGACTAACCAAATGTGTCTTTTTGAAAGCTTGAAATGAAACCCAAAGATGTTTCCCCACATTCATGAGTCACATGTGTTCGCCTCACCCAAAGGGATCCTGCCAACATGAAACTAGCCAAATGCCTACCAATATCAACGACAAACAATAGAGCTAACCCCTTGGGCTATATTATGTAATTAATTGTGGTTTAGCCAATCATAATTAAATTACCTCATGACTTAGTTTCAACATATATTTTTTGTTTATTTCTTTATTGGTTTTAGATTAGATTACAACAAATGCCTATTTTTAACCTTTATGATATTCTATGCAACTTTGTCAACACAATGCATGTATCTATTTACTTAGTATACTAAGTTTTTAGTATCAAGACATGGCCCAACTTTCTATAATGACAACACTAGTGCTTTTAACATCCAACCTACTTGACTAATTTCATTTTTGTTTGTGCCTCTACACTAGTTGAATGCATATCTAAAATGGCCATTGCTTTGAGTACTTTTGAATGCATTGAATTCACTATTACATTCTATGTATTCAAATTTTAGATAAAATACATTGATTATATTCTTCATGATCAATGTATGTGCAGGCTTAATAGTTGGTACCTTCCCAACCCTAATAAAAAATCGACTTATGAAAACATGTCATAAGTGAACTTTATCTATTAATTAAATATTCAAATTTCAACATAAAACTCTATTGTACAAATCAACTCTATCCTTTAAAGCAATGAAATGTCTATACCAAAAAAATATCTCTTATAATAAGAAGATATTATACATCAATTTAATGTCTAAATATATTATAATCTTAAAAATAAATTATTGTTACTTTACCTAAAACCTTTATCCACATTTTCTGACATTTTTCCAATGCAATAATCATTTCCCTCTAACTAATCCAAACATTTTCACACAAATAATTACTTCCTTGAACTTATCTCAATCAACATGAAGTTTAATAAGTATTGTGATCAAAAGTACTCAACTCTTAAACATGTATTGTGCTCAAAAGTACTCTTAAACATGTATTATGATAAAAAATACTCGACTAGAGTAATCATTTCCTTCCAAATAGGGATGAAATTTCACGGATAAATTGTTCATCACGAGGCAATTTGTTCGTCAAATATGGAGAAGAAATCTTGATGGCAGTCAACATTTTTCGATGAAACTATGAAAACATGTAATAGGGTTGTTTGGAGGATTCAGAGGAACCACAGTATTGTTTATCGGAGGTCGACGTCGACCTCCGATAAACAATACTGTGGTTCCTTTGAATCCTCCAAACAATCCCTCCCACATAAATCTTATTGTTCAGATGTAATAGAGTTGTCAAAACCGTCAAATTTGATGGGTTGTTCCATTTTGAAATTCCTACCCTACTTCCAACTTATCTAAACTACGTCTCACCTGTAATAACTTCCTTCTACTTATCTCAATGATTCATACCCTGCTTCCAACTTATCCAAGTTATGTCCCATATGTAATCACTTCCTTCCACTTATCTCAATGATTGGAGATGCTAAACATTGTCTAAATACCTTAGCTTTGGATGTGGATTACAATAGATTAGTAAAACAACACACATTCTCTATTATTTATCCATACTCTTTCAACATTAAACACTCCCAAAAAAAACATTATCAAACGATCCATTCATAATGAAATTATGAATGAGAACAAAATTAGATTTTACTTTCCACTACATCTACTTCTACCTCTATAACATTGATTAGTGCTTCATTTTGAAGCAAATAATTACCTTCTTCATCTAAATGCAAATTCTCTTTTTCCAAAATTTACAAATTTCCTATTTTACATCTCATTGTTATCCTTCCTTTTTCTTTTCTGCTTTTATACTCCCCCTCTTCTAATTCTACCTATGTATTCCCTTCTCTACTCACCCTTTAAATCTACCACTTTACATATCATCTGCATTAGTGCGTCTTTTCTCTTTTTTATAAGAATTGTTTTCTCTCTATTGTACAGGTGCCTGCGTATTAGACAATAGTCCAATAAACTTATTTATTTATGTAAGAAATCTGCTTTCATAATATAAAATCTCTACAATGTGTGACCATGATCCAAAAGTATTCAAGTGATCTCTGTCCTTTTCATTGGTATTTCGTAAAGACATTATAATAAACTAATAATTTATTAAATTAAATAAATGACTCACTCATTAAAAAAATAATTAATAAATTACCCTCGTGAATAAATTAAGGACTAAAAATAAATTATTTCTCAACAGCTATAAATTAGTTCTCAACAACTGTCTTATCGCTGAAACAATTTGAGTCTTTGCAAACTACTATTCGAATCTCAACAAACTTTCAACGGTAAAAAGGGTCGTGAGAATTTTCTGAATTTGCAAGCAAAATTACAACGCCCTCCCTGTCATATCATCAAGGAATTGAGTGCCCCGCTTTTGCAGGTCTGCTCTACTGCTGACCTTCCGTTTACTGTTTACTTATTTCATCAGACGTCAGTGGGCGTGATAACCCAATCCTGATGATGACAAATTCAACCAAATACCAGAATCCCAATGAAATTGTTTGCAGACATGGAATAATGACAGATTCAACCAAATCGCAGAGATCAGTTAATAACAATGGGATTCAGTAATCCTGCTTGCAAATTATTTTATTCACAAGAGGTTACGTCTTCTGGAGTCATAATCAATAAAAATAATGAGTGGCTTGATATCTGGCAGGCAATTGAGATTCCCACATCATTGAGATTGGGCTATCGTTTAACACATATTTTTCAGGGGCACGGCTGTCATGCAGGCCCCATATAGAAGAGCAGCAACCTCGAAAAGTTGAAATGAAGACATACATAGAATTTACAGATGGTATTCTATTGCTAATTCATTTTGCTAATGTTGAAATGACTCAATGAGAGAGACAGAGTGAGAACTTGCTAGTCTGTTATAATCTTCATGATTTGAATAATAAGAAAACCGATGCCTATGCTTGGTGGACGTAGCCCAACGTTTGGGTGAACCACATGAAATCCCTGTGTTTCTTATGTGTGTGATTGTTAATGATCATATGTGAATTCTATTTTCCGCATTTGCAATTCTAACATATAGGACCTCAAATAGTCTTAGCTCAGATGACAAAAACTCTCAACTATAAGAGGCATATGTGTACTAGTGTTTCAGACAATCAAGGTTAAAAGGAGGATGAAATGATGGGTTAGAGGAAAGAACAAAATAAACATACAAGGCACTCCTAAGAATGAATCATGTAGCCTATGGAAAAGGAATAGCTTGCTAAGCAATTAAGAATTCAACAGCTCTAAGAGATGTATACAGATCTATAAAACATATACTTCAAACAATTAACACCTTCATACACTCAAATACATGGAAGTACCCTCTGCATATCATTCAGAGGAAATCACTCCTATATCATAATCATACATCATACAGTAACACTGAATATGAAGAATGGTTTGTTGAATGAGCTTTTATAAATCAAATCTGATATAAGAAAAGCAAGAATAGAATGAGATGCTTTACAAGAACACATATACAATAAAATGAGGAATTACAGACTGAAACTTAAACGCAGGGGATGAATCTATGGTTGTCTGTTGCATTTATCAATTTATTGTGCTCAAGATATCTCAGTGCTCGAACAACTCTGGTTACAAGAAACTCTTCAACTCCCCAAAGTGTCGACCTGAACAATGGGTGCCTTCATTATCTTTTATTCCTCTCGCTCATGCCCTAAAATTGCTTCTTGAAGCCATTTTTAGTTTCTTGAATATTCTTACGGCTTCTTGATTTTTAAGTGGTTTCTCCTCTGGTCAAAATTAATTACTTTTACCTGCACAAATTTTGTTATGTTGAGATCGTGGGGCAGCTAGAAATCTACATACCAAAATATTCACTCGAGCTATATCCCTCAGGAGTCATTGTAATCATTTCTTCTATTGATGGGTGCTCAAAATCAAATCTGCAGAAATCATGAGACTCAACCACCGTCGTATCAGTCTCGGCGAGTAATATCAATTGTTGATCAGTGGACCCTTGAGCTTGTTAGCTTGAAACATGAAATAAAATTTGCGAAGATCGCACGACTCAGCAATTGTCGAATCTATCATTGGGAGGCGATCGTGACCATTGATCGGAGACGTGCCCTGTCGGAGTGATCAAAAGGCTAGGTCCCAAATAAGCCTCCAAGAGGAGATATGGACCATTGATCGGTCCCACTTGAAGAAGGTACGAGAGAAGATCTGGACCGTTGATCGGCAGTATATCCGTTGGAGTGATTGTGCGATCACTGATGATGTTAGCCAGGACACATGGCAGATCGATATTGGTTTGTACTAGTGCTAATTTGGCAGGCGAGTGTGACACATGTCACCCATTTTTGAAATGCTAACCTATGTATACGATGGGTTTCCCACATCCACATGGAAGTCGTTGATTTTCCCTGATAGTGCTTTTCAGGCGCGCTGATACGACACTTGGTTGGGAAGCTTTGATAACCGAGAGAAGATCTGGACCGTTAATCAGTCCCACTTGAAAGAGGTCCAAGAGTCGATCCAGACCATCCATCGGAGGTGCCAATTGGAGTGAGTGGGGTCTAAGCTTTAAATGGAACTCTGATGAGGGGACTCTGAGCTTGAATCTAAATCATTGATCTAGAGGTGTAAAAGGAAGCCCAACGACATGTCAGAGCCATTGATTTGGCTCGACCAAGAAGCCAAAATCAACGAAGGCAAAGGTCGCCATGATGATGTCATCCTGCATGTGTGGCAACCCTTTATTCTCTTAGGTCGAAAATGACGTGGCAGGGAAGACAAAAAAGGTGTCACCCATTTTGATGTGCTTTGATGAGATTCGAGGAGGGGTCATGTGTGTCCACATGATGGGTTTTGGTTGCTTCTCATAGGGTTCTACTGGCAGGTTGATGTGACATTTGGCTAAGAGGCTTTGATACCTGGGACTAGATCTAGGTCGTTGATCGGCCCCACTTGAAAAAGGTCTGAGATAAAATATGGACTGACCATCGTAGGTGCACATCGAAGTGGTCGAGTTATGGAATTCAAACATGACTCCGACGAGGGGACTCCAAGAGCAAATCTCAATCATTGATCTGGAGTTGCGTAGGGAGGTCCGACGATGCACAAGAGTCGTCGATCTGGCTTGACCAAGAACCAAAAAATGGCTAAGGCAAAGATGGTTAGGTTGATGTCATAATGGACACGTGGCACCTTGCTATTGGTCCTTTTTGGCATTGATGCGGTGGGGAGACATGACACGTGTCACCCAGATTTGATATGTTTTCGGGCGCCTTTGGTGGGTTCCACATGTCCACGTGGCAGTTTCTTATTATCTCTGACACTACTCTACTGGTAAGCTGACATCACAACTGGCCGAGAGGCTTTGATACATGGGAGTATATTTGGACCGTTGATTAGCCCCACTTGAAAAGGTTCGAGAGAAAATCTGGACCATCCATTAGAGTGGTCAGGATCTAGACTTCAAACATGACTCCAATGAGAGGGCTCCAAGACTACATCTCGACCATTGATCTGGAGTTGCGATGGGTAGCCTCACGACGCATGAGGGTTGTCGATCTAGCTCAACCAAGAGCAAAAAATCGGCTAATTCAAAGATCATCATGATGAATCCATCGTGACACGTGGTGAATTTTCATTGGTCCACTTTGATGTTGACATGGCAGCCAATCATGAAACATGTCACCCATATTCAAGATATTTACCTATGCATGTGGCAGGTTCCATGTGTCCATGTGGCATTTATTGAGTGGCTCTGACAAGTGCTGAGTGGAATTTCATCGACGATGACATCACTGTCGTCATTGTGAAAACTCGGGTCGTGGATTTCTCTTGGCATTTCGCCAACAATGATTTCCATCTTGATCTCAGTCGTTAATATTTTGTTGATGCAAGGAGATCCATTGATCTGTCGTCAAAACAAGGAGCGTTGTTAATATTTCGTCGAAATCAGGAGAGTCATTGATCTAGGCTCAATCAAAAGACAAAAATGACTAAGGCATGAACAATATTATGATGACGTCACCCTGGAAATGTGGCACTTTCTCACTGGTCCACGTCGGGGTTGATGTGGCAGAACAGGTAAGACATGTGTCACCCATTTTCAGGATGTTGACCTGTATTTCTGGCGGGTTCCTCTGTCCACATGGAAACTCCTGATTGGTCTTACATGTAAGGTTGACGTGACAAGGACATCATCTTCGGTGATAGGTGATAACTCCATGCTAATGTGAACTACATTTCGTAAACACAATGTCATTGTCAGTGATATAGGATTATTCTTACTGGAATGAAGAGATATTTCCCCGACGACGATGTTGTGGGGCCTGTGGATTTGTTGGCGCCTAGTTATTGGGCTATGGTCCCATGATAAACCCTCCTGACTAATGGACTTAGCCCCTTCTCGAGTGTGAGACGTTGTTTCGGCCTCAATAAGCTCTAAAGCATTAAAATATTTCCTTATGCTAAAAAAGAGCATCGATTTTCTTCTTTTTTCTCCATCTACCTTGGAATAATTTGGCCATTTCGGCTTAGAGGTTCTGGAAGCTCACCCTTTTTCCACTAATCCATCCAACCTTGTCTCAGTTACTTCAACAAACCTTCAAATATTTTCCAAGCAAAAATATATCACTAACATTTGGCTCCAGCGGGGACATCATACCCATTTGGTCTGCTAAGAAATGTAGATCGAGTGCATTCTTCTGTTGGGTTATGGAATCTTCTCAAAAAGATACCTCTCCTTCAGACTTGAAAATTGACTTGATATGTTACACAAAAAATCCTCAACAACTTATGTTGTTAGAAACCTACCTACTTGCGGAAGTAATGAATGTTGAATGAAGTAAAATTAAAAATTCATGAACATAAATGAAAAGGAATTATTTATATACAGGGTAATAAAATTTTGTAGTGATTAGTACTGCAATAAGTGCTTGAGGAAACTCCCATTTACAGGAGCCCCAAACAAATCTCCATCCAGCTGAGCCAAATCATAAGTGTTGTTATCTTGGACCACAACCATGTGGAAGGGTCCAAGCCAAAGATTATCAAACTTTCCATGTTTCCCTTTAGCTTCCCTTCAGGCATCCCATTTCAAGACCAAATCCCCTGTCATGAAATTTATTTCCTTGGTCCTTTTATCAAATATTTCTTTTATTCTCGCTTAGTGAACTTGGGACTTTATATGAACATGTTCTCTTACTTGTTGAACTTCAATCAAATTATTAATTCTTCTTTACATGTCATTTCATTCTAACTCCTCTTCTTGCAGTAATTTCTTCAGAGGGAGGCTGATTTGAATGGAGAAAATGACTTCCAACCCATACACCAGCTAAAAAGGGGAAGTTCCAATGGCCCTCTTGATGTTAACTTTGTCTTCCTAAACAACATATTTTAGATGGGAGTTCCATGCCTTCTTGTTTTGAAATAACTTTTTCTTAATAATCTTGATAAGGTTCTTATTGGAGGATTCAACCAAACCATTTCCCTATGGATAGTAAGAAGTAGATGATCCCGGCTCTATGTTATAGTCCTGACAAAAATTAACCAATTTTCCAGATTTGAAGGCTTGAGCATTATCATCAATGATCTTTCTTGGGCACCCAAATCTGGCCAAGATATTTTCTCTAGGAACTTTGTGATGATTGTCTCAGTGGTTTCCCTTGTAGGTATGGCCTCTACCTATTTTGGGAAATAATTTTTGGTTGTCAAAATCCATTTGTGTTGTCCACTTGAATTTGGATTAATTTCGCTAATGAATTCTAATCCCCACTGTTGAAAAGGTGTCTCAAATTTGATTGGTTTTAGTGGGAGGGGTAGCAACTTCTGCTTCCCTGCAAATATTTGACATTCTACAAATGCTCAAACCAAACAATTTACATCAGAAAATAAAGAGGACCAATAATACCTAGCTCTAAGGATCTTATATGCAGTGACTCTCCAAGCATGGTGACCCTCACGCACACCCTTATGAAACTCAATGATTATGCTCTTCGTTTCTTCCTCAGTGAAGCAATTTAGTAGGATTCCCCCTGGATCCTTCCAAAATAGATTTTCCCCCAAAATGTAATATGTTACATACTTAAGCTTAATAGATCTAGCCCTAGCTTTATCCCATGTTGGTGAGAAACTAAAATTTTGCAAGTAAAAGATGATGTCTGTGTACCAATCAAACTGAGAAGAATTAGCACTTACCTCTAAGGATGATTCTTGTGTTTCATCCTCTTCAGACTTTGCTACTACGATGTTTGTTGACAGTGCATTCAAGTCTAAAACTGTGTAGTTAGATTCAACCAACAGTTTGGCTAGTCCTTCTCCTTTTACTAGCTTTGCGGGCTTTATCTCCACGTCATACTCATGAATCTTAGCAATTCATTTACCTCTTCTTCCCTCACTGTCAAGCTATGTGAGAATGTCCTTTATAGTACTAGTAGGTACATAGTCCAATATATTAGAGTGCAGTATATAATCTTTGAAATCCTTTAATGCTTTGACTAATGCATAAGCTCGCTTTTCCATGCTACTATACTTCATCTCAATGTCTCTCGAGGCCTTGCTAAAAAATTATATCGGTTGATCTTGGTCTTTTTCATTTTTCTGAAGAAACACAACAACTATCGTATGTGTTGATGCAAAAGAGAAAATGAGGAAATCATTTTCATAATTTGGGATGATCAGAACTGGAGACTCTCCCAAGGATTCCTTGATCTGCTGAAAGGATTCATTGGTTTCAACTATCCACTTGACTTAATGGTCCTTTTTCAATATGTTGGCGGTATGCTTCACCATTTCGGCAAAATTGGGGGCAAACCTTCTCAGAAAGCCTAATTTTCCTAGGAAAGATTCTACTTCTTTGTTGTTCCTAGGCTTAGCAATTTGTTTGATCACCTCCACCCTTTCTAGATCTATCTTCACCCCTTCTTTGGATACTATATGGCCAATAATATTTCCTTCTTCCATAGAAAAATAAGACTTTTTGGGGTTCAAGGAAATCACAAACTTCCTACACTTCACAAAGATTTCTCTTAAATGCTTGATGTGATCTTCATCTATCTTGGAGAAAATAGTCGTGTCATCAAGGTATATGATAATGAACTTGTCTCTCTCACCCACAAAAGCAATGTCCATAGCAAATTCCCCCATAGTATTGTGAATATTTTCTTCTCTTTGTCGTCTAGGTGCATGGCCACTTGGTTGTATCCTGAAAAAACATCCATCATGGATATCTTGTTTTCCCCTACTACGTTTTGCAGTATATGATCCATATTGAGAAGGGGGTAGTTATCTTTTAAAGAGAATTTATTCAGGTTCCCGAAGTTCACACATAGCTTTATTTCCCCACTCTTCTTTCTCACTCGAAATAGATTAGCAACCCATCCAGAGTACCTTAAGGGAATAATAATCTAGGCATCTAATAATTTTATCACTTCTTTCTCAATGGTGGGCAAAAGAAGAGGATTAACTTATCTGAGTTTCTGCTTGAAAGGCTTAGTACCAATTTTGAAGGGTATTCAATGATGGATGATACTGGTATCATAATTTTTTAATTCCTTTAATATCCATGCAAAGATATCCATGTACTCTTTGAACAGTTGCAAATACTCTGCTCTTTGATCAGCATGAATATTTTTGGACGGCTTAATATATTTAAGATCTTTTTCAGTCCCAATATTATATTCGTCAATGCTACCATAATTGGGGAGGACATCTAGTTTGATAGGTACAAAATTTCTATCAAACAATTGTTCTAACCAGTCCTTTGGGAATGAATTTATTCTTGAGATGCATGACTTTATGCTCAACCATGTAATTCCTAAATTCAATAATCTCTTCAGTTTCCTCACCAATATTCTATTTGGTGTCCTATTCATCATCTGAATCAATATGATTATTTGCAAAGTCATATATCACTTCCATGAACTTTTTTATTCGTTGATCATCTTAAAAAAGTTTCCATTATTTGATATTATCAGGAATGGAAGTTTTGTATCTCATCTGATCTCATATTTAATTTGAGGGGTGGATAGTACTTTAAAGGTACTAATATCTATTGTTAAGGAATTAGTTGGTTGATTATTGGATGCCTTGTTTGATAGGAACCTTTTACTTGCTGCACAACTAGCTATGAATCTCCAAATACCACCATCTTGGTAATTTTCTTCTTTCTTGTTGCTTCCAGGCCTAATATCAAGGCTTCATATTTAGCCACATTATTTGTGGCCTCAAACTCAATCTTGTAGGACAAATGAATTTCTTATTTGGTAGGGGATATGAGCACTACGCCAGCCCCAACCACTTCTTTTGAGTATGCACCATCAAAAAACATTTTCCATATACCATCCACTTCTTCCACAGGGTTTGCAAGAGGATCTACAAGCATTGGAGTTTCATTGTACTCTTCATTTACATATAGGATACAACAATCCAGATCTTAATCAACAGCATATATGGGATGATTCATAGGGTTTTTTTTTTTTATCGCTGACCACATAAGAAAAATTTGTCTCTCGATGCATTCTTCTAAGCTCTCCTCCAAAAACTAGTACAGTGGAATAAGTATATCCATCTGCATGGTGCCTCCCAATTTTCGTGCCCAATTCTTGGACAGCAGCATGCCATAATTGGTTGGTACATCTTCCGCCATCACGTCCATCATAATGCTCTTAACGGACAATTATCCCAGGGTGACAACCATGTCTTTAATCAACCCATAACACTTCACTTTTCTGGCATCAAACAAATAGAGATCATGATAAGGACTGGTTATTTCTGACCCAAACTTTTCCATGACTATTTTGGGCATAATATTGTGTGATGCTCTAGAGTCGAGCATACAATTATGAAAAATCTTATCATGAATTTTCAAGGTCACACAGAAGGGTGCCACTGATTCCTCTTTGTCATCAATATGAGGACCAAAGACTATGGTAGGGGGCTCATCTTGTACATTCAAAGTATCAGGAGGATTTGTTGATCCCTTCCCCTACATCATTTTCTCAATATGTTTATGGTATGAGCAGTTTTTAGCTAGCTCCACCAAAGGCACAAGAATCTTGATCTTAGACAATACACGTTCAAAATTGAAAGGTGAAACCAATTCCTCAAGTTCTTTAGTTTCTTTTTCATTTTTTACAGGCTCCAAAACTTCATCTACCTTAGGGATCTCTAGAACCTCTTTAGATTTATCTTTGGACATATTTGGAGCTTGGGGTTGATTGTATGCAACAGTTTTTTTTTGTCAAGGGCTGAGATCATACTTCTTATGCATTTCATCCTACAGTGCATCAACAAAAATTCGGTATTGAACTGAGGATAAAGCTTATTTGTTGGGTTGATTGCTAGGCCTCATTTTCTTAGGATTTAGAGACTCCTCACAATCATTTTTAGTTACATGTATGGCATCACTATCCTCTTGAAGTAGGTGGATTTCTTCTGTGTATTAATCATAGCTCTCGTCCACCACTTCCTCAATAAATTTGTTGTCATTGTTGTTTTTTACAAGGGGCTGAGTGGATTGTTCTTCATTTTTTCTCTCCCTTCTCATGAGTTGTGGATTAGGAGGTCTTATGAATTGATTAAGGTTAGGATTCCTTATGCCTCCCTCTTAGGTGGATCTATTTGTATTTATATGCTCTATCTCAAATCTGGAAATTTTGTTTTTCATATTCATGATCAGTCTAGACATCTCATCCATCTTTGCTTCTTGAGGTTCTCTATTTGGATTAGAAGTACCACAGTCTTCCCTGACCTTTTTCTTTTCTGCATGATCTTGTTTTTTCTTCATCTTTCCTGATGCAATCATGTTTCCTTCTATGTCTATTTTATCCTCTTGCATTACTAGCAGGGCCAAGGACCTTTTTCTCTCAAATTCATGGAAACATCGGCATCAAATGCCCTAGTGTATGTCACTTAAGTTGTTGATTGTGATGGCTTTATATCTACAGGGATCTTGTTATAGAGCTTATTAAGCCTCCTATTGAAACCATTCAAATTTTCATTGGCTCTTTTCTTGAGTGATTCAAATTCATTCAGGTAGTATAGGCTATCCCTTTTCTCACCCGATTGACTCATAAAGGCAGCATCTAGAGCTGGCCAACTATCAATTGAAGAAATAGGAAGTTCTCTAAACCATTTTCTAACATCTCCCCCTAGAGTTTGAACAAATAGCCTCATGAATACATCATCGTTCTCTACAAACTAGTCATCTATAAAGTCTTGGGAAGAACTCATATGCTTTTTTTCTAAGTGGGCTTTATTTCCATCAAATTTTGGCAGATATTTCATGTAATTATCAGGGAGGTCATGGGTACTTTGGGGCAGATTCAATAGGGAAAATATGGAAGTGACCCAAGTATTTATAGGTGGTGTGGGAGCAGGTTAATTTTCCCCAGGTCTTCCTCCACCTAAGCCAACCATGATATTTTTTAAAATAATGTTATGGGCTTCAAAGAACAGAGGTCCAAGGACAGTAATTTTCAAGAAAGGTTGATGGGAAGAATTGACTTCTTGCCTAAATTGTAAAGGAGAATTATGCAGGTCTATTAACAGTTCTAGAGAAAATT
This sequence comes from Picea engelmannii, assembly GCA_009831015.1. Lineage (NCBI taxonomy): Eukaryota > Viridiplantae > Streptophyta > Pinopsida > Pinales > Pinaceae > Picea > Picea engelmannii. Next base: position 551,314 of record ML780766.1, on the reverse strand, counting down.
TTGCGACAGAAATAGAATCTTCAGGTATATCAGTCAGATCTACATATTCAACATTTTGATGAAAAACAGAAGGAGAGATTTCTAAATAAGGGTTACCTATAAAAAGGAGGTCTGACACTCTCTGATTTTCCTCCAGGTCATAAGATTTTCTGGATTGGAATATATTGGGACTTGATTAGGATAAGGGTGGATTATAGTATGTCTTCTAATGAAGGCCATATTTTCCTTCTATGGAGTTTCTAGGTGAAATATTAACACCCAAGTGCTCGAGGCTTGTTCCCCATCAAGTTTCAGAAATTACAATGCCGTATCCCCAGGGAAGATTTCTTCAATTTATGTCCCCGACAACGATTCCATTTTGGATGTTATCCCTCGAGATGTTCCAGGTTGTCTTTGGAATGATGTTGAGGCACCCAGGGGCCAAGACTCGGGATGAATATTAAGGCCATATTTGCAGTAAGGCAATTGTGCAATATTTAGGAAGTTTTCCCCTCTCTCTCTCTTTCTATTTTGAAATTATAGGAACTCAAACAATCTGAGCTCAGATGATAAAGGATCTCAAAGATGAGAGGAATATGTATACAATTGTTTCAAACAATCAAGGTTAAAAGGAGGATGGAATTATGGGTTAGAGGAAAGAACAAAATAAACATACAGGGAATTGCTAAGAATGAATCTCGTAGCCTATGGAAAAGGAATAACATGTTGAGCAATTAAGAATTCAATAGCTCTAACAGATGTATACATATCTATAAAGCATATACTTCAAACATCTAACACCTCCATACACTCAAATAAATGGATTTACCCTATGATTATCATTTAAATGCACAAAGTAATGACAAGAAATGGTCATACATTCAAAGGAAATCACTTCTATATCATAACCAGACATCATACAGTAACACTGAATATGAAGAATGATTTTTTTTTCTGAGCTTTTATAAATCAGATCTCATACAAGAAAAACAATAATGGGATATGCTTTACAACAACACATATACAATAGAATGAGGAATTACAGACTGAAACTTAAACGCAGGAGATGAATCTCTAGTTGCATGTTGCATTTATCAACTGATTGTGCTCAAGATATCTTTGTGCTTGAAAAGATCTAGTTACAAGAAACTCTTTAACTCCCCAAAGTGTCGACCTGAACAATGGGTTCCTTCATTGTCTTGTATTCCTCTCGCTCATGACCTAAAACCACTTCCTGAAACCATTTCCAACTTCTTGAATATTCTTAGGGCTTCTTGATTCTCGAGTGATTTCTCCTCTGGTCAAAATTAATTGCTTTTACCTGCATGAATTATGTTATGCTAAGATCGTGGGGAAGTTGGAAACCTGCATGACAAAATATCCACTTGTTTTATGTCTCTGAGGAATATCTGTAATCATTTCTTCTGTTTTTGGGTGCTCGAAATCAAATCTGCAGAAATCATGAGAATCTAATGTGGCAGGGAGACATGACATGTGTCACCCAGATTTGATATGATTTGGGGAACCTTTGGTGGGTTCCACCTTATCCACGTGGTATTTTTTGATTGGCTCTCACACTTCTCTGTTCGAAATTTGACATCACACCTTGCCAAGAGGCTTTGATACCTGTGAGTAGATATGGGCCATTGATCGACCCCACTTGAAAAAGTTATGAGAGAAGATTTGGACCGTCCATCGTAGGTGCCCATCGGAGTGGTCGGGGTCTAGACTTCAAACATGAATCCAATGAGGGGGCTCTGAGACCACATCTTAATCGTTGATCTCAAGTTACAAGGGGAAGCCCGATGACGCATGAGGGTCGTCAATATTTTGCACATTGAGATTTCATTCTCCTCTACGGTTACCAAGGTAGTATGGATTGAATCATATCATGCATTGCTAGATATAATGTTGGGTCACATTTAGAGTACTTTTAAGCCAATCATGAGACATCCCTAAAATATCTTCAAATATAGATATTTGACTCCCATGTGCCAGAGTTATTTCTTGAACATGGTTTCACATGTGACGTAAGTGAGCTTGTTTATGAAAAAACTTGTGTTACAATCTCTTGGTGTTATCCATAAGCTCTTAGAATTTAAGTGACAATATTCATCTTCATTTCAAAACACCTTATGGACTAAGGATGCGACCTTAGGTTGTTGCACCAAAAGTTTCGATGTGAACTTTTCCATCTCCATACATCCCTAAATAGAGATTATGCTAAGTAGGGTTTCCTTGTGTTCAATTGATTGGGAGGGAAGTGACGCTACCCAAGCCTTGTGTTCAGTTGATGGGGAGGGAGTGACACTACCCAAGCTTTTATATGAAGTTATGTACTCCAACTTTTTATACCCACATGAAGGAGGATGAACCAAAAACTAGGTGCCAGCATTTTTTCAATGGTACACTAAGCATGAGATTATTGAATCCAACGAGGAATGAATCCAAATGGGATGGTGACCCAAGTAGATATTGGTGGCCACCCACTTTTTCCATTGACTCAATGGTTCTCTACCTTCTTGGCATTTTTTTTACAATTTTTCAAGTCCCAAACTTCTGAAGCCATTTTTAGGCCCTAAATCGATAATCCTCATATAGTTCTTTCCAATGAGATATCATGTCCCCCAAATGGAGATCGTATGCAAAAGTTGTGCTCTTGGGAAGTTGATGTATCAACTAACCACAATACTTTTGGTGTTTCATCTTCCAAGGTTAGGGTTTTGATGTTTAAGGTTTTTTTCTCTTGTCTTTTAGGCTTTATGGTGAAAGGCCATTTTCAGCCTCTTTGTAATTAGAACTTTGCAAATGAGCATAGTCGACATCTCTTTCTCTTTAGAGATAAGTTACCATCATTCTGGCCAGTTTGTGATCTACAGTTTCTTGTTATTTTATTCATTAATAGAAGTTGGGTTTCATTGAATTTATGTGTTCTCTTCTATATTTTTGTGTGTGTTCCATTTAATCCTTGTTATTCTCGATGCATGCCCCCGACAAATTCAGGGAACAAGGAGTTGGGTATCAAGCTAGTTACACTTGGGGATAACTACTCTTATCAGCCCAAGAAACCTCACATGGCATATGAAAAGAGAGATGACAAAGAAAGAAATCATATCAAGATGTTTCTCAAGGAATCCATTGTGCAACAAAGGAATGAAATGATGGACAAATTTTCCCAAATCCTTCAACGACTGTCTATAACAAGCAAGGAACCTTCAACAAGAATCCATTTCGGAGGTGTGCCACCCTTCAAGGTACAAGTTAACTTCGATATCCCTTTATTTGAAGACCAAATAGATGTAGATGATTCGAATAAATGGTTAAATCTGTTAGAAGGTTATTGCTTCATTCAAAAAAAAATTGACACCAAAAAGATCACTTTCTCACTCCTTAAATCCCCTCCTCGTGTCAAATATTGATGGGAAAGTTGTTGGGAGAGACACAATGAATATGAGTCTATGATATTCCATTGAGGACCCACTTTGGCGGCCTTTGTTGATGCCCTCAAGGAGAAATTCTACCTTATTGGAAATTATGATGACCATAACAAAAGATGAATGACTATGCATCAGGAGAAAGACCAAATAGTGTTAGAGTACACCAACATCTTCCATACCTTGTGCCCAAAATGGGTATCAGAAACTCTGAGTGGAACCTGGTTTTGAAGTACCACGGTGGCCTACATAGGTACATCCAAACAGAGATGGATCTCTTGAACATCTCCTCATTGGGAGTTTCTTATCAATATGTCGTCAAAATCAAGCATAAATTTAAGTAGCAGAATAAACAAGAGTACGAGTCCTCAAATATGCAACAACAAAAGTATGGTAAAGGCAACCCTAACTCACAGAACAAGGGACAAAACAAGGAAAACCAAACTCAAGAAAACTAGTCCAAGCCATAGGAAAAGAAAGGTAACAAGAAGATGAAGAACACTGGAAAGTGGTGTGAGTTTCATAAAATCCATGGCACAACACTAATGAATGTCGCTCGAAACAGTCATTGATGTCTGAGCTTAAAGAAAAGGAGTTGAACCTTGAATCAAAATTTGATTCGAAATAGGGAAAGTGGATCGTTGATGTAGAGCCCATTACTACCATCGCAACCACAAAGATCCAACAAGACGAGTCAGAGGATCTTGAGGCGGGGGAGTGCCTCTTCTATTCACAAATGTGGGTGAAAGGGACCCCACTAGATTTCATTGTTGACAGTGAGAACTATAAGAACTTGATCTCAAACGAGGTCATCAAGAGACTAAAGTTTTCAATAATGCCACACCCTCAACCATACACCATCGGTTGCTTAGGCTAGGAACAAAAGCATATCATCAGCTAGTAGTGTCACATGTCCTACGAAATCAAGCCCTTCAAAAATGAGGTATTATGTGATTTTTCCCCACTTGAAGATTGTAATGTTCTTTTAGAACATCCTTATATATGGAAGTGTTATATTGTTTATAATTCTTGACCCCGTAGTGTCATTACTACTTTGGGAGGTCATCCCTACAATGTACCAAAGGTAGTTCTTACTACTGCAATTTCATTGATCTCAACAAAACAATGTTAGAAGGTAATCTCCCAAACTACAAAGTTTTTCTTCTTCATGGTTCAGTTAGAAAATGAATGAAAGGTAAGTGTGATTGCCACGACCTCTACACAGAATCTCTCTACACATCAGAAGCAAGTGGATAAGGTTGTAGAGGAATATAAAGATATCTTCAATTCACCTACAGGGGTGCCTCTACATTGTCAGGTCAAAAATTACATTGACTTGATACCTGGTGCACCCTTATGAAATAGTCTAATATATAGGCACTCCCTTCTGTAGAATGAAGAAATAAAGTGTCAAAATCACGAGCTCATCCACAAGGGCCGCATTTGACTGAGCTCCTCGCCTTGTGGGAGCCCAATTGTCTTGGTACAAAAGAAGGATGGGACATGGTGATTCTATATTAATTATAGAGCCTTGAACAAGATCATTGTCAAGAACCGATACATGATCCCCCATATTGATGATTTTTTTTATCATCTTAAGGGTGCCAAGTTCTTTAGTAATATTTATCTCAATTTTGTCTACCACCAAGTTCCGATAAAACAAACCAATGTATGGAAAACAACCTTCAAATCTAATGAAGGCCTTTTTGAATGGTTGGTCATGCCTTTTGGCTTGACTAATGCTCCAGATACATTCATGAGGATAATGGATGATATCTTTTTGTCATTCACAAACTATTTTTTGGTCGTATATTTGGATGACATCCTCATATTTAGCCGGACCTAAACTGAACATCTACAACACATCCAGTAGGTCTTGAGCACCCTGTGGCAACATAAGCTATACACCAATGTGGAGAAATGATCATCAGACATGCAGTGAATTCAATACTTTGGATACATCACGGATGAACATGGGGTGCATGTGGAACTAGCCAAGATCCAGTTCATCCACGACCAGCCAACCCCGAAGACTATGACAGAGCATCGCAACTTCTTGGGCCTCACCAAATTCTATCATAGTTTCATGTTGGGATTATCTCATATCACTTGGCCCTTAAGTCAAGTGACCAAGGGTGGATTTAAAGCCAAGTTTTCTGGTCCGAGTCACAAAAGAAAGCATTCCAGGATTTGAAAGATCACCTCTGCTCCGCACTAGTCATCAAATTGTCAGACTTGCAACATCCATTTAAGATTAAGATAGATTCCTATGACTATGTTATCAATGTGGTCCTCACTCGGTAGGGACATTCGATGGCCCATCCAAGTGAAATTTTTTCTGATGTTGTTCACAAATATCCCACCTATGACAAAGAGATGTACTCCATTGTGCATGAATGTAAAAAATGGAAGCATTATATTCTAGGAAAGGAAACGACCATCCACATTGATCACAGACCTCTACAATTCATGAAAACACTAGGAAAGTTATAGAATGACCACCATTATAAGTGGTCCACATACTTGCAACAATTCCACTTGAACATCAAGTATAAGAAGGGAAGCACCAACCATGTTGCAGATTGCCTCAGTCGACCCTTGGTTGTGGTGCTAACCAAAGTTCTTAACTCTTGTGGGAATTAGACCTATGGGTGGCCAAAAATATACAACATTGACTATGAATTTTCTACTACCTATCAGATATTGAGTGTGGGAAAAAAAGTTCCAAACTTCCATCTCCAAGATGGACTATTATGCCATTAGGGCCTTCTTTGTGTTCCTTCAATTGATCATGTGAAGTTGATTTGGGAATATCATTGTAGTTGGGTAGCATGACACTTTGGTGTGAAAAAATAGTGGTAGTACTTCAAAAGTATTATATTGGTTGAAGCTTCGGCAATATGTCAACAAGTGTATCCACTCATGCACTACCTGCGCCATCACCAAAACCGCCATTAAGAAACATGGGCTATACACCCCTCTACCTACTCCTGGTAGGCCTTGGGATTCCATCTCCATGGATTACATGTTTGGTCTACCTCCAACCAAGAATGGTAATAACAATGTCTTTGTGGTCATTGATTGATTATCCAAGATGGTAGTTTTGACACCCTGCAAGAAGAGTATCATAGATGACACCACTGCTAAGCTCTTCTTCGAGAATGCTCAGATTCATTTCAGTCTACCATAGATTATTATTTCAGATCATGATAGTGGGTTCTTGAGTACATTTTGGTCTAGTCTGTTGTCATTGATGGACACCATCTCACCAAATCAATTGTCTTCGACCTCCAAACTGATGAATAGACGGAGCTAGTCAACAAAATGATTATGCATATCCTAAGAATGTACAACTCCAAACATCATCGCATATGGGATGAGAGTCTTCCTTATGTTAAGCATAGCTACAATCAATCCCTTCATAGCTCTACTAGCCACATCCCTTTTCAGGTGTTCTTGCGGTTCTAGCCATTGGCCCCAATTGATGTAGCTCTACCCATTGCATCCACACACAAAGAAATTGATCATGCTCAAATTGAGGTTGATAAGGAAGCCAAATTTGTTGAACGAATTCAGCGCACCCACCAACAAGTCCATGACATATTCCAAAAATCTAATGCTAAGTACAAGAAACGACTTGACCAACATTGAGTTCCACATACGTTTCAGCTTGGTGATAAGGTCTGGTTACATTTACAGATAGAGCATCTTGTAGGACCCCATTGCAAGCTTCTCCCACTTCAATATGGGCCTTACACCATCACCAATTTTTTAGGTGAGAATGATTTTGAATTAAGTATTCACCCATTCCTTAGCCTACATTCAATATTTAATGTGGATATCCTTACCCATATTTTCCACCTCTACTAGACACCTCAAAGGTATCCAAGAACTTGGCCCCTATAGAAATAAACCATGGCTACCTTGAGTAGGCTACAGTTGATCACATCATGGATACATAAATGAAAGGCACCCACCAATAAACATACAACTCTACGGAGTTGTTAAAGCAGGGAAACTTCTTCACCAAGGCAAGTGGATCGACCGGAGCCAAGTTCAACAAAATTTTCCCCATTTGATGATGGAACTTAATGCAATGGAAACCATTGCTTCCTAATACGGGGAGGTTTGTTTAAAGTGGATATCAGTGGCTTCCCATCTCTTCCAATGACTCAACAGTTCTCTACCTTCTTGGCATTTTTTCTACGGTTTTTCGAGTCCCAAACTTCTAGAGTCATTTGGAGGCCCTTTTTGGCCTCTTTGTAATCATGTTTTTGTGAATGAGCATAGCCAACATATCTTTCTCTTCATAGATAATCTACCACCATTTTAGTCATTTTGTGTTCTACAGTTTCCTGTTATTTTATTCATTAATAGAAGTTGGGTTTCATTGTATTTATGTGTCCTCTGCTATATTTCAATGTGTGTTCCAATTTGTTCTCAATATAATCCAGATTAGATGGGGCCATAATTTTCATCCATAAAGAAAAAGGAGGGATATGGGTTTGTAATAAAATGTATGCATGGGAAGGATATGGGAAGATAGACAAATTCTTTCCAAGAGAAATATAATTTGGATGAAGAACCAATCCAATCACCCAGTAATATGATCTGGATCAAGTCTTTTATTTGTCAAAATGTACTTTCCTTTCTTTGGATTGAGATCCTTTAATAGGTACCAGTCTAGTACAAGGTCATCCACTTCCTCTGTTACTACATCTCTAGTATAGACCCCACCTCCTTTTTTGCTTTAGGGCCAAACACCATGATAAAGTTCCCTTCTAAGATGCAGTTCTCATTGGGCAAAGATTCCCCAAAATATCAAAGGGAGGCCCAATGTTTTTATTTCTCTCAAAATGGACATGGGCATATATGTTGAAGAGTTTCATATGTCATCTTGTTGATTTATTCACTAGTAAAGTGGGGATTTGGTGTTAAGTAACATAAGAATGAAGAAATTCTATTTCATTTTGGTCCCAAAGGGTGCCCAATCCCCTAGAAGATCCTCTTGCATTGTATTTTTTTCTTTCGTTTACTTTCCACAACTTGTTTTTTTGTTTCATCGTTACCTTATATTCTATTTTTGTCTCTTAGAGGGGAATGATGCTAGGTTTTTCTACTCGAATCAGGTCTCCAATTGAATATTGATTTAGTTTAGTTCCCATTCCCTTGTAATTCTGAGAGATTATTTTCATTTCTTACTATTGGGAGGTTTGCTTCCACTACCAAAATCAATTGACAATGTTGACTAAGATCTGATAATTTTATCTCTATTGACTATTTCTCTTCTTTCTTTATTTTTTTTTCTTCTTGTATTTTTAAAAAGGTTGACCATCCCCTCCCTCTTTGTCATCAGATGCATGTGAAGCTTTTTTATGGATCAAAGAGCTAGATGCATGAGAGGTCGAAGAGAGAATAAATGAAGATGGAGTGATCAATTCTAGGGAAACCAAGAGTGAAGACAAGATGATATGGGACAAAAAATTCAAGAGATATCGAGGCCGAAGTAGAAATAATAGGCATAGGATATATCTTTGGAGCAAGGGGAGGAGGGGCCACCACTGGAGAGGTGGATATTAAGGATAGTGGATCTAAATTAGAGAGAACCACAAATTTGTTAGAATCCAAAGGGGATTCAATAGAGAAATTTTGAGGCAAAATAAGGGCCTTGAAACAAAAATAAAAATGCTATATAACTTTAAAAGAGCCAATAGGATTCAAGGTGATGATGTCAACCATAAGGATAAATAGTTTTTAAGGAAAAGAAAAAAAACATATTTTCAATTTATCTCCTTATAGGTTTACTCAAATTTCAAGTGTAGGCACTCATTGGATGCAAAATTAAATCATGCATCCAACAAGTACCTACATTTAAAATTTAAGTGAACCTATAAGGAGACAAGTCGAAAATACGATAAAATAAAGTTTTTTTTTTTCTTTCCCTTTGAAAATGCATAACTATTATTTTATTATTTTCCTTAAGAGGCCCATTTTAGACCTCCTAATTTATCTAATGATCCATTTTGCATAGCAAAATTTGATAGAGGGGGATTGTTGGGGGCGAAGGATTTTTTAGCATGTTGTCTCTTATTAGTATATCCTTTTGGAGGTGGCAGAGGAATTGCATTCTTACATTTTTTTGCAAAATGGCCATATTCATGGAAAACTTTGCACTTGAACAACAAATGTTCATAATCAAGAGGTTGAAGATGATTTTGTTTGTCTAAGGAGAGTTTGATAGATTTTGGAAGACCCTTTTCTAGATGGAATTCTACACAAATTTTGGCACATGTAAACATACCTAAATTGGGCTCACATTTGTCTATGTACTTACCAAGAGTGTTCTCAATGGCTTCAAGAGATTCATCATTCTAGCAATAAAGATGTAAGTGATGCAAACAAAACCACACCAAAATTGTTGATGGCACATCCACCTCTGGACCAAAGTCCAAATTCCATCTATTCAGGTACATTCTTTAGGGGGGCATGAAGTAGGGTTCATTCTGAAAAATCAAATATTGATCCTCACTCAATTCGAATAGACATGTGTAGTAACCCCAACCACGTTAGAAGTAAGAGAGTTTTCCCTTGATTATTGCCATTCAATGTTTTTCATCCATTCACCTATCGCAAGGGGGCACGAGAGGGGTGTTGATGGCTAGAGCCTAGTGAACTAGCCAATGAGGGAACGATCTACAAGAGTGAGGGCTTTGAGCCGAGTTGTGGGAGGAATATTTACATCCAGAACTATATTATATTTTTTCACAAAAAACGTTGAGGGTTACTTGCAATTTAAAGGTGATTTTCCTTTGGAAAGCACTAATTACTTAAACATCAAGGCCTATGTTGAAAGGGAGGGGGAGGAAGATGGGATTCCTCCACCCAACTCCATGGCCATGGAGGCCAAGGGTGCATAGAGGGCTTCAGGCAATAGCAAAGCTTTTTTAATCAAAGATATCAAAAATTAGATATTCATAATTATAGTAATAGATTGACAGACTCATAATAATTAATACATTGATAAATTTGTGTATATTTATATATATTATATATTAATAAATTAATCATTTTTATATTTCTCTTATAGATATATTATGTTTAACATTTTTTCATTTTAAATTTAGTTTCTAAAACATATTACATTTCCATGTCATAATAAATTTTACAATGCAATGAATAAACAAGTGGCATTGTAGTGGCGATGTCCCTATTGAAAAACGTTTGTCTATGTTCTTAAAAAAATTATCTATTTTTTTAAAACTATGGTGTTGCAAATGAAGCCATGAGACCTCAATCTTAGAGTGCTCAAATCCCTGGATTGCCTTCAACAAAGACTAATAATGAAATATGGACTAATGTGTATTATAGTCTAACATAATTGTGTGTTATACTCTAACATATTTATAATGTGTTATAGGCTAACAGATTTGTGTGTTATACTCTCACATATTTATAATTGTGAATGAACTCAATAATGAGATATCATTTTAATATACTAATGTTTTAAAAATATGTTATGTTTATGTGTCATAATAATTTTTGCACTACAATGAGTAACTAATAGATTGATAAATTAAGGTGTGTTATAGTCTATCATAGTTGTTAGTCATTTTAATATACTTGCGTTTTAAAAATATTTTACGTTTCCATGCCATAATAACTTTTGTACTACAATGAATAATTAATAGATAGATTGAATAGATTGATTGATAGATAATTGTATGTTATAGTCTACATTTCATAATTGTTAATGGACCAATGAACTCATAATATCAATCATTGTAGGTTATAGTCTACATTTCATAATTGTTAATGGACCAATGAACCCATAATAGTTAATGTATTTATGTACATTTTATATAATCTTATATTAATAAATTCATTACTTTAATAGTACAATAAATAATTAATAGATATATTGATTTAATAGTACAATGAATAATTAATAGATATATATTAATAAATTCATTACTTTAATAGTACAATGAATAATTAATAGATATATTGATAGATTATTCTATGCTATAGTTTACATTTCATAATTGTTACTGGACCAATAAACTCATAATAGTTAATGCATTCATAATTTTATGTACATTTTATATAATCCTATATATTAATAGATTGATTGATAGATTATTGTATACTATAGTTTACATTGCATAATTGTTAATGGACCAGTATAATAGTTAATGCATTCATAATTTTATGTGCATTTTCTATAATCCTATATATTAATAAATTCACCAGTTTAATATATTAGCGTTACATAATGTACAACAATTTATTTTATTTCAAATTTAAATAAAAAAATATAATATTATAATAACTTTTATAAGATAATGATTAATTAATAGACTAATATGTGTTATGACTTAGCATATTCATGACTTAATAAACTCATAATAATTAATACATTATGATTAATGATTTAACATCGATTTAATAAACACATAATAAATTTATTAAGTTAATGTGTTATAATTGAGGAGGAGGAGGAGGATCACTGAATTACTTTATTAGACCTTATGAAGGTAAGTGATTACCTAGAATTCTTTAGAATTTTATTTATGTGTCCCAATTCCTATTTATTATTATCATTGTAGTCTCTATCCCTAACAATAGATTTTAGGTTTCTAATTATTGCACATTTTCCTTCCTTCCTGACTTCTTTTACCTTTTGAACTTCCTTCCTTCAAACCTGCGACAAGACGTCCCCCAAACTCAGCCAAAAATAAGGTCGCCCCAACTCTTCCCACAGAATCACCTCAAGGTAGCGCAAGTCCTCCCATGTGGAGAGACATGGCTCCTTGAGGGAGCTCGCCCCTCTTCATCTAAGTCTACCTCAGAATCGTACAGCTCATCTTGTTGTACTTGTTCTTCAAATATGCCTTCCTTAGTTGTGCACCCTTGTTCTCTTATAGGGACTCCAAAGGTCACCATCGTGAACCGTTGTGTCCTTTGGGGGTGTCATGCCCCTTCAAGAACCCATGTTTCCAAATGAATCATCGAACCCCTTCACGGACCTTTTCACCCAAAGGAATCATCACACCCCTTCACAGACCCGGTCACCCAAACAAACCCATGCACTCATTAACCATTGTGCCCCTTGGGACCAGCACACCCAACATTGGTGCGCTCCTCATGCCGATGCGCCCCAAACTCTCGGTCTCTTCATACTTGGGAAATCACCTTGGCATGTTCGCATGCCCAAGGCACCCACTTTCCCAACTAGTGAAACACTTGGGTGTCAAAGAAACCCCAAGTTCCATCTCCTTGAGGACTTGGGCAAGGGTCTCCATGCCCATCTAGTCGAATACCTTACATCATCCTCCACCTCAAGTTGGTGTTGTCCCCGACAACATCCAAAAAATCTGTGATCTCTAAGTCTCTGCCCAAAATCGTGCCCGCCATCGCAACTAAGTCTGTCAAAAACCTCAAGTTTTGTGCCAACTGGAAACCCCAAATTCTTCCAAAGTGGAAACCCCAAGTTTTCCATAGACCAACCAAACTATACTACACCCAACACCACATGATATGTTTCCCGAATCAATACGATCACTTCACCCAACTCCAAGGATGAAAGTCACCCAAATCTATTGCAATATATCGATGTGATGTTGTTTCCTTGTTGTTGTTTGGTTCTGCTATTGTTGTCGCTACCTACTACAACTGACTGTTGCCCATTTCACTTCAAAAAAAATCCTTAAGTGTTGTACTCTTGTGAACTTGTTGTTGCAATCATACTTCAACCAATTATGCCATGTCTCTGCACATTACATGTCTCAAATCTTGTACTAGTCGGGTGATAAATCCAACTGTCACATCCAAGTCTTGATATGTGCCTCCCCATGCCGAAACATACTCTTTTCTACCACATCTTTGTCACTTCGTCCAACTCAAGGACTAAGGAAGTGTCCACCTTTTCCTTACTATCGTTGCCATCGTATGATCTTCATCAAGGAGATCGTCCACAATGTCTAAGTGTTGTACTTCAAACCTACCGGTGTGTCTATACTCTTGACCCCCTTGTCATGTTGTCGTTCTCTCCCAAGTCGTGAACTAGTTGAATGGTCAGTCCAACTATCACACTCCTTGAGACTTCACACCCTCATGCAAAAATTCGTCACTTCCTTTGGAAATTCAGTCCATCCGCACAACCCTCAGACCAACGCAAGGTCACCCTTTACCTTGTTTCACTATGAAGTCACCCTAAAACAAAGTCTTCTATGGAAAGTTGACTCCATTGTCCACCTTATGGCACAATTAGCCAATCTTTGCACCAAGAACTGCACGTCCAAACTGCCTTTCCTTCATTACTTCATCATCCAGCCATGTTGATGTGTCTACCTCTCCATGCTTTGGAATGGTTAGGCTTCACCCTCAACCATGCTTCCCAAAGAAAAGAGAACCGCCCATGTCCAAGTAATCTCTTCATGCTGCAATCTTCTTGTCTGCACAATCCTCGAAATGAAGGAAAGTCTTCAACTTGCCTCCTTTCGTCAAGTCACCTCTCCGCAACTCAACATCTGTGATGAGTGTGGCCAACATGCCTACACTCCTCAAAACATCCCAATGAATCGTCCAAAGTGCTTCAAGTAGAATGAGTCACCTCAAAGAACTTCCATGCCTTAGGCATGTTCGCACCAATACTTATTCCAACCCCAACCAACAACCCCATTGTATCTCTGAGTCATCACACAATCATCCGCAAGTCACCAAGGTGTGCTCTACCTCATCTAATGTCCCATACAAAAGGAAATCGAACACCACCCAAGTCACTTGGTTTTCATTATGCACATTCAAGTTGACTGTTAACAATTCTTGGTCGACTTCTTTGTTGTCTCCATCCATCTTCTATAGTGAAACTGATTTTCACATACTACAAGCGTCCAAACGATGGAATTGTTGTCGTAACTATCAAGTCACCACCTGACTCAAAAAATATGGTTAAGGAAGCAATCACCAAGGTGCCTCACCCATCCTCTCAAACTCGACATGTATAGACTTCACTACCTCTCCACAGTGACCCGTAAAATGCACCTCATCAAAGAGTTAGGGGACTTCCTCAAGCCACCTCCACGATGACATCCAAATATGCCTTCGTCCACCATAGTACTCGTTCAAGCAAGTCACTCCAAACTCTTCACACATTCTCCCAATCAAGGCATCCCAACTCTTACATGACTTTTTCGAGTCCACATCACTTGAGTCACCCTCAATTCTATCAAATCTCACCGTGGAAACGAATTTCATTTGAACCACCAATTCATCCTACTTCCCTTCAAAGAACCCACCACAACACTTAGGAAATGCAAGAACTAAAAACAAACCATACCTCTCCAATGGCATCCTTGGCTACACTGATGGTTCATGTATGTTTTCTTGGACCTTTTGCTTTCCCAATCAACTAACTCTCTGCATGAATTCCACTAAATCACCATCTGCAACTCTACAAACCTACAATACTTTTTCTACAATACAAGGATGAGCCCATGCATCCACTTCAAAAATTCATCTAAGTCCAAACTTCACATGCAACTAGAAAAACACATCTATAATGTCTTACCATCTCCGCACCTTGAATGGTTCTGATTCAAAGCACCATACCTCCACCACCCGACTGTCAAGTCATATTGCTGCTAACTTATTGTTGTAACCCTGAAAAGAGCTACCTCATCCAAAGGTTGTGGTTGACCCACTCATCCAATAACCCAACTCAACTCAACTATTGTTCTCAGTGATGCATGACATGAATACATCATGATGGAAATGTTCCCAACCAACTTCTTGTTGTGGAGCTCCTCTAGGTCACCTCAAGTCATTCACCCAATTACTTCAACTCACTGCAACCCAGAATTGTTCCCCATCGCGATCACTTATGCGATCACCCCCTACGCTTTCTTCTGGGATCACTCCTGATGTTAGATTTGTGACAAGTCGTGTGACAAATCCTACATTCATCTGCCTTTCCCAAGTGCTCAGTTCACCCAACAAACTCTATGACTGGTCTCTTCAAGGTGTGCAAAAAAGGTCCGACACTTACTTTCATTGCACATCAAACCAATCAAGTTTGTTCCCAGACTATCTCTGTGATCAACTCTGTGACAATTTATGTGATGAGTTTTGTGAACACCCAGCATGTCTAAGTGCTTCCTTTCACCACAAACTCTACTCTCGGTCTACACAAGGTGTGTGCCCAGATCAAACTTCCACCACACTATCAATTGAACCTCTTTCATAAGTCTAATACAAAGTCTGTGATGAACTAGTTTGCTCCACCAAACGATTCACCAATTTTGTGAACGTTCCCACTGAACGATCTCTGCAATGAATTGCCTTCAGATTTCTCTCAGATACCATCTATCATAGATATAGCGGTGAAGATATCATCGTCTCTTCATCAAAATATGCAATGAATTGGATCTAATATCATCTATCATCAAGATAATGGTGAATATCTCACCAACCCTTCATCAAAATCTACAAGAAACAAGCTCTAATACCATTTGTCACATCCCCATAGTGTGCCTAGCCAAATCTTGTGATCGTGCACCTCTTCAGGTTGTGCGTAACTATGACGTTTCTCTCTTGGCTACTTGGAAATACCAAGGATACTTCGTCCAGACTACGCCTCTTCACCTGGAGCATAACCATACTTCATTCTAGGCTACCGACAAATCACACTCTTACTCTAGTGAAACTCTTGTATACTTAGATAATTGTTAACAAATTAACACTTAGTCATATATAAGAATATATCCATGAAATGAAGAGAACACTTGCAAAACAAACAAGAGAAACACAGATATAGTATGGGCAACACAAACCATGCCTAACACCGAGCTAAGTCTTTGTTATTGTGAAACAATTACAATATGACCACTACCGGTTTGGTTTACAACTAGGTGGAGTCACACGACTCGCCTTACCTCACCAAGACACTCATACACATATTCGTCACACCAAGACTCTCTGTCGCATCTGTCTCCACAATCTTCTGTGGTGCACCTCAGACGTTCCCTCAATTGTAGACTGTCCATCTCTACTTTGTTGCAAGGCTTTGTGCAAACATGTGGTTCTATCTCCTAGCATGCCTCCTCAAACCTACGACAAGACTTCCACCAAACTCAGCTAAAAAGAAGGTCGCCCCAACTCTGCTCATAGAATCGCCTCAAGGCAGCACAAGTACTCACATGTGGAGTGACTTGGTTCCTTGAGGGAGCTTGCCCCTCTTCATCTAAGTTTTCCTCAAAATCGCAGATCTAATTTTTCTCTCCTTGTTCTCCAAATATTCATTTCTTGGTTGTGCACCCTTGTTGTCTTATAGGGACTCCCAAGGTCACTATCACAAACTATCGCATCCTTTGGGGGTGTTGCACCCCTATGCAAACCCATGTGTCCAAATGAATCGGTGTGCCCCTTTGCAGGCACGGTCGCCCAAATGAATCGTTGTGCCCGTTCGTGGACCCAAACGCCCAAACAAACCCATGGGCTCTTCAATCGTCATGCCCCTTGGGACCAACATTCCCAACCTTGGTGTGCTCCTCATGCCAGCGCACCCCAATATATTGGTCACTTCATACTTGGGAAAGCCTCTTAGTGTGTTAACATTCCCAAGGCGCCCACTTTCCCAACTAGTGCAACACTTGGGTGTCGAAGCAACCCCAAGTTCTGTCTCCTTAAGGACTTAAGCAAGGGTCTCTGCACCCATCTATTCGAAGACCTTACATGTTTGATATCCAATTCATTTTCCAGACTAATTAGGGACAAATTCTTAATTTTTTTTAAACTCTTCAATCATATCTCTCATGTTGACATTTTCTTCGACATCTCCTTATTGGGTCGATTGTTTTTGTTTTTCCAGTTATTGTATTCTAGCCTCCATTTTCTACAACTAAGTCTTGAACCCTAATATTCTATTCTCTATCTATGTCTAAATATTGCCTTCTAACAATGTAAATTTGGTATCAAACATTATCTCTAACTTGGAGTTTTGCTTCTCTCTCTATTCTCCTTTTCTCTAATGATTCTATATGCTCATAAAGACTATTTAGGGCAACTTTACTAGTCCTCCCATTAACAAGTTTGAAAAGAAAAGAAAAGAAGTAAGAGAAGGAACTTATGCACTTGGGTTATCAACCGCAGGAAACTATCGTTCTCTCGTTCTCAAATTTACGACACAGTAGAAACCCTTCACTATTCAAATTCACCACAGTTATAAACCTCTGTTCAAATTTACTGCAAAGTAAAAACCCTTCATCATTCAAATTTACGTTTAAATAAACCCTTCACATTCACTGTATAGTTTAAATCTCATTTCAAATTCTTGTAGATATAAACTTTTGTTCCAAGTTCAAATTCACCGCAGAGATAAAGTTCTCTATTCAAATTCAACCCAAAATAAAAACCCTTCATCGTTCAAATTCTTATCACATATATTAAAATCTCTAATTTCTTTTTTAAATACATTAACGATGTTATATACAATATCTCTTTATCTTAAATATATATTTTAAAACATGTTATATTAACTTTTTCAATATAATGAGTAATTAACGGACTAGTCTATGTTATAGTCTAGTATATTTATAATTGATAATAAAATCATAATAATTATATATCATTTAAGTGTTTACTTTCATGGTTTTTTTTAAATAAATTTTTATTTTTTTTTAAATTTAAATTTTATGAATTACAATTTTTTTTAAGTTAGAAAGTTATATTATCTAAAAAAAATGGGTACACATACATGTATTAAGTGACATGGTGTATGGCTTGTTAACAAAGGAAACCAAAACCAACACCAAGTCCTTGGAGTTTGCCAATATCTCTCCAAAGGGTCAAAACTAATATGTGCAAATCTACTAAAAGTTTTACAGATTATGGAGTTTGCCAATATCTCTTCAAAGGGTCAAAACTAATATGTGCAAATCTATTAAAAGTTTTACAGATTATGAGAGTTATAGAGTAAAACAAAAAGTGACCATATTTGAAGAGTGTAGGTCATGATCCAGAAGTACCACGGCCACCATTGCCACAGGGAGGATTATGCCATGCAGGGCAAAGACGTAAGGCTAACAACATTTAGGACATCGTTGATGAACTAGCTCGCCTGATAGAGATTCAAAGAGAGCCTCTAGTCTACATGTCATTATCTCCTGCCAGA
>ML780766.1:509161-525329 GCA_009831015.1 Picea engelmannii | reverse complement strand
TTTTTTTTTTCTTTCCCTTTGAAAATGCATAACTATTATTTTATTATTTTCCTTAAGAGGCCCATTTTAGACCTCCTAATTTATCTAATGATCCATTTTGCATAGCAAAATTTGATAGAGGGGGATTGTTGGGGGCGAAGGATTTTTTAGCATGTTGTCTCTTATTAGTATATCCTTTTGGAGGTGGCAGAGGAATTGCATTCTTACATTTTTTTGCAAAATGGCCATATTCATGGAAAACTTTGCACTTGAACAACAAATGTTCATAATCAAGAGGTTGAAGATGATTTTGTTTGTCTAAGGAGAGTTTGATAGATTTTGGAAGACCCTTTTCTAGATGGAATTCTACACAAATTTTGGCACATGTAAACATACCTAAATTGGGCTCACATTTGTCTATGTACTTACCAAGAGTGTTCTCAATGGCTTCAAGAGATTCATCATTCTAGCAATAAAGATGTAAGTGATGCAAACAAAACCACACCAAAATTGTTGATGGCACATCCACCTCTGGACCAAAGTCCAAATTCCATCTATTCAGGTACATTCTTTAGGGGGGCATGAAGTAGGGTTCATTCTGAAAAATCAAATATTGATCCTCACTCAATTCGAATAGACATGTGTAGTAACCCCAACCACGTTAGAAGTAAGAGAGTTTTCCCTTGATTATTGCCATTCAATGTTTTTCATCCATTCACCTATCGCAAGGGGGCACGAGAGGGGTGTTGATGGCTAGAGCCTAGTGAACTAGCCAATGAGGGAACGATCTACAAGAGTGAGGGCTTTGAGCCGAGTTGTGGGAGGAATATTTACATCCAGAACTATATTATATTTTTTCACAAAAAACGTTGAGGGTTACTTGCAATTTAAAGGTGATTTTCCTTTGGAAAGCACTAATTACTTAAACATCAAGGCCTATGTTGAAAGGGAGGGGGAGGAAGATGGGATTCCTCCACCCAACTCCATGGCCATGGAGGCCAAGGGTGCATAGAGGGCTTCAGGCAATAGCAAAGCTTTTTTAATCAAAGATATCAAAAATTAGATATTCATAATTATAGTAATAGATTGACAGACTCATAATAATTAATACATTGATAAATTTGTGTATATTTATATATATTATATATTAATAAATTAATCATTTTTATATTTCTCTTATAGATATATTATGTTTAACATTTTTTCATTTTAAATTTAGTTTCTAAAACATATTACATTTCCATGTCATAATAAATTTTACAATGCAATGAATAAACAAGTGGCATTGTAGTGGCGATGTCCCTATTGAAAAACGTTTGTCTATGTTCTTAAAAAAATTATCTATTTTTTTAAAACTATGGTGTTGCAAATGAAGCCATGAGACCTCAATCTTAGAGTGCTCAAATCCCTGGATTGCCTTCAACAAAGACTAATAATGAAATATGGACTAATGTGTATTATAGTCTAACATAATTGTGTGTTATACTCTAACATATTTATAATGTGTTATAGGCTAACAGATTTGTGTGTTATACTCTCACATATTTATAATTGTGAATGAACTCAATAATGAGATATCATTTTAATATACTAATGTTTTAAAAATATGTTATGTTTATGTGTCATAATAATTTTTGCACTACAATGAGTAACTAATAGATTGATAAATTAAGGTGTGTTATAGTCTATCATAGTTGTTAGTCATTTTAATATACTTGCGTTTTAAAAATATTTTACGTTTCCATGCCATAATAACTTTTGTACTACAATGAATAATTAATAGATAGATTGAATAGATTGATTGATAGATAATTGTATGTTATAGTCTACATTTCATAATTGTTAATGGACCAATGAACTCATAATATCAATCATTGTAGGTTATAGTCTACATTTCATAATTGTTAATGGACCAATGAACCCATAATAGTTAATGTATTTATGTACATTTTATATAATCTTATATTAATAAATTCATTACTTTAATAGTACAATAAATAATTAATAGATATATTGATTTAATAGTACAATGAATAATTAATAGATATATATTAATAAATTCATTACTTTAATAGTACAATGAATAATTAATAGATATATTGATAGATTATTCTATGCTATAGTTTACATTTCATAATTGTTACTGGACCAATAAACTCATAATAGTTAATGCATTCATAATTTTATGTACATTTTATATAATCCTATATATTAATAGATTGATTGATAGATTATTGTATACTATAGTTTACATTGCATAATTGTTAATGGACCAGTATAATAGTTAATGCATTCATAATTTTATGTGCATTTTCTATAATCCTATATATTAATAAATTCACCAGTTTAATATATTAGCGTTACATAATGTACAACAATTTATTTTATTTCAAATTTAAATAAAAAAATATAATATTATAATAACTTTTATAAGATAATGATTAATTAATAGACTAATATGTGTTATGACTTAGCATATTCATGACTTAATAAACTCATAATAATTAATACATTATGATTAATGATTTAACATCGATTTAATAAACACATAATAAATTTATTAAGTTAATGTGTTATAATTGAGGAGGAGGAGGAGGATCACTGAATTACTTTATTAGACCTTATGAAGGTAAGTGATTACCTAGAATTCTTTAGAATTTTATTTATGTGTCCCAATTCCTATTTATTATTATCATTGTAGTCTCTATCCCTAACAATAGATTTTAGGTTTCTAATTATTGCACATTTTCCTTCCTTCCTGACTTCTTTTACCTTTTGAACTTCCTTCCTTCAAACCTGCGACAAGACGTCCCCCAAACTCAGCCAAAAATAAGGTCGCCCCAACTCTTCCCACAGAATCACCTCAAGGTAGCGCAAGTCCTCCCATGTGGAGAGACATGGCTCCTTGAGGGAGCTCGCCCCTCTTCATCTAAGTCTACCTCAGAATCGTACAGCTCATCTTGTTGTACTTGTTCTTCAAATATGCCTTCCTTAGTTGTGCACCCTTGTTCTCTTATAGGGACTCCAAAGGTCACCATCGTGAACCGTTGTGTCCTTTGGGGGTGTCATGCCCCTTCAAGAACCCATGTTTCCAAATGAATCATCGAACCCCTTCACGGACCTTTTCACCCAAAGGAATCATCACACCCCTTCACAGACCCGGTCACCCAAACAAACCCATGCACTCATTAACCATTGTGCCCCTTGGGACCAGCACACCCAACATTGGTGCGCTCCTCATGCCGATGCGCCCCAAACTCTCGGTCTCTTCATACTTGGGAAATCACCTTGGCATGTTCGCATGCCCAAGGCACCCACTTTCCCAACTAGTGAAACACTTGGGTGTCAAAGAAACCCCAAGTTCCATCTCCTTGAGGACTTGGGCAAGGGTCTCCATGCCCATCTAGTCGAATACCTTACATCATCCTCCACCTCAAGTTGGTGTTGTCCCCGACAACATCCAAAAAATCTGTGATCTCTAAGTCTCTGCCCAAAATCGTGCCCGCCATCGCAACTAAGTCTGTCAAAAACCTCAAGTTTTGTGCCAACTGGAAACCCCAAATTCTTCCAAAGTGGAAACCCCAAGTTTTCCATAGACCAACCAAACTATACTACACCCAACACCACATGATATGTTTCCCGAATCAATACGATCACTTCACCCAACTCCAAGGATGAAAGTCACCCAAATCTATTGCAATATATCGATGTGATGTTGTTTCCTTGTTGTTGTTTGGTTCTGCTATTGTTGTCGCTACCTACTACAACTGACTGTTGCCCATTTCACTTCAAAAAAAATCCTTAAGTGTTGTACTCTTGTGAACTTGTTGTTGCAATCATACTTCAACCAATTATGCCATGTCTCTGCACATTACATGTCTCAAATCTTGTACTAGTCGGGTGATAAATCCAACTGTCACATCCAAGTCTTGATATGTGCCTCCCCATGCCGAAACATACTCTTTTCTACCACATCTTTGTCACTTCGTCCAACTCAAGGACTAAGGAAGTGTCCACCTTTTCCTTACTATCGTTGCCATCGTATGATCTTCATCAAGGAGATCGTCCACAATGTCTAAGTGTTGTACTTCAAACCTACCGGTGTGTCTATACTCTTGACCCCCTTGTCATGTTGTCGTTCTCTCCCAAGTCGTGAACTAGTTGAATGGTCAGTCCAACTATCACACTCCTTGAGACTTCACACCCTCATGCAAAAATTCGTCACTTCCTTTGGAAATTCAGTCCATCCGCACAACCCTCAGACCAACGCAAGGTCACCCTTTACCTTGTTTCACTATGAAGTCACCCTAAAACAAAGTCTTCTATGGAAAGTTGACTCCATTGTCCACCTTATGGCACAATTAGCCAATCTTTGCACCAAGAACTGCACGTCCAAACTGCCTTTCCTTCATTACTTCATCATCCAGCCATGTTGATGTGTCTACCTCTCCATGCTTTGGAATGGTTAGGCTTCACCCTCAACCATGCTTCCCAAAGAAAAGAGAACCGCCCATGTCCAAGTAATCTCTTCATGCTGCAATCTTCTTGTCTGCACAATCCTCGAAATGAAGGAAAGTCTTCAACTTGCCTCCTTTCGTCAAGTCACCTCTCCGCAACTCAACATCTGTGATGAGTGTGGCCAACATGCCTACACTCCTCAAAACATCCCAATGAATCGTCCAAAGTGCTTCAAGTAGAATGAGTCACCTCAAAGAACTTCCATGCCTTAGGCATGTTCGCACCAATACTTATTCCAACCCCAACCAACAACCCCATTGTATCTCTGAGTCATCACACAATCATCCGCAAGTCACCAAGGTGTGCTCTACCTCATCTAATGTCCCATACAAAAGGAAATCGAACACCACCCAAGTCACTTGGTTTTCATTATGCACATTCAAGTTGACTGTTAACAATTCTTGGTCGACTTCTTTGTTGTCTCCATCCATCTTCTATAGTGAAACTGATTTTCACATACTACAAGCGTCCAAACGATGGAATTGTTGTCGTAACTATCAAGTCACCACCTGACTCAAAAAATATGGTTAAGGAAGCAATCACCAAGGTGCCTCACCCATCCTCTCAAACTCGACATGTATAGACTTCACTACCTCTCCACAGTGACCCGTAAAATGCACCTCATCAAAGAGTTAGGGGACTTCCTCAAGCCACCTCCACGATGACATCCAAATATGCCTTCGTCCACCATAGTACTCGTTCAAGCAAGTCACTCCAAACTCTTCACACATTCTCCCAATCAAGGCATCCCAACTCTTACATGACTTTTTCGAGTCCACATCACTTGAGTCACCCTCAAT
Source organism: Picea engelmannii (assembly GCA_009831015.1). Lineage (NCBI taxonomy): Eukaryota > Viridiplantae > Streptophyta > Pinopsida > Pinales > Pinaceae > Picea > Picea engelmannii. The sequence continues at coordinate 520,032 of ML780766.1, read as the reverse complement.
TCTATCAAATCTCACCGTGGAAACGAATTTCATTTGAACCACCAATTCATCCTACTTCCCTTCAAAGAACCCACCACAACACTTAGGAAATGCAAGAACTAAAAACAAACCATACCTCTCCAATGGCATCCTTGGCTACACTGATGGTTCATGTATGTTTTCTTGGACCTTTTGCTTTCCCAATCAACTAACTCTCTGCATGAATTCCACTAAATCACCATCTGCAACTCTACAAACCTACAATACTTTTTCTACAATACAAGGATGAGCCCATGCATCCACTTCAAAAATTCATCTAAGTCCAAACTTCACATGCAACTAGAAAAACACATCTATAATGTCTTACCATCTCCGCACCTTGAATGGTTCTGATTCAAAGCACCATACCTCCACCACCCGACTGTCAAGTCATATTGCTGCTAACTTATTGTTGTAACCCTGAAAAGAGCTACCTCATCCAAAGGTTGTGGTTGACCCACTCATCCAATAACCCAACTCAACTCAACTATTGTTCTCAGTGATGCATGACATGAATACATCATGATGGAAATGTTCCCAACCAACTTCTTGTTGTGGAGCTCCTCTAGGTCACCTCAAGTCATTCACCCAATTACTTCAACTCACTGCAACCCAGAATTGTTCCCCATCGCGATCACTTATGCGATCACCCCCTACGCTTTCTTCTGGGATCACTCCTGATGTTAGATTTGTGACAAGTCGTGTGACAAATCCTACATTCATCTGCCTTTCCCAAGTGCTCAGTTCACCCAACAAACTCTATGACTGGTCTCTTCAAGGTGTGCAAAAAAGGTCCGACACTTACTTTCATTGCACATCAAACCAATCAAGTTTGTTCCCAGACTATCTCTGTGATCAACTCTGTGACAATTTATGTGATGAGTTTTGTGAACACCCAGCATGTCTAAGTGCTTCCTTTCACCACAAACTCTACTCTCGGTCTACACAAGGTGTGTGCCCAGATCAAACTTCCACCACACTATCAATTGAACCTCTTTCATAAGTCTAATACAAAGTCTGTGATGAACTAGTTTGCTCCACCAAACGATTCACCAATTTTGTGAACGTTCCCACTGAACGATCTCTGCAATGAATTGCCTTCAGATTTCTCTCAGATACCATCTATCATAGATATAGCGGTGAAGATATCATCGTCTCTTCATCAAAATATGCAATGAATTGGATCTAATATCATCTATCATCAAGATAATGGTGAATATCTCACCAACCCTTCATCAAAATCTACAAGAAACAAGCTCTAATACCATTTGTCACATCCCCATAGTGTGCCTAGCCAAATCTTGTGATCGTGCACCTCTTCAGGTTGTGCGTAACTATGACGTTTCTCTCTTGGCTACTTGGAAATACCAAGGATACTTCGTCCAGACTACGCCTCTTCACCTGGAGCATAACCATACTTCATTCTAGGCTACCGACAAATCACACTCTTACTCTAGTGAAACTCTTGTATACTTAGATAATTGTTAACAAATTAACACTTAGTCATATATAAGAATATATCCATGAAATGAAGAGAACACTTGCAAAACAAACAAGAGAAACACAGATATAGTATGGGCAACACAAACCATGCCTAACACCGAGCTAAGTCTTTGTTATTGTGAAACAATTACAATATGACCACTACCGGTTTGGTTTACAACTAGGTGGAGTCACACGACTCGCCTTACCTCACCAAGACACTCATACACATATTCGTCACACCAAGACTCTCTGTCGCATCTGTCTCCACAATCTTCTGTGGTGCACCTCAGACGTTCCCTCAATTGTAGACTGTCCATCTCTACTTTGTTGCAAGGCTTTGTGCAAACATGTGGTTCTATCTCCTAGCATGCCTCCTCAAACCTACGACAAGACTTCCACCAAACTCAGCTAAAAAGAAGGTCGCCCCAACTCTGCTCATAGAATCGCCTCAAGGCAGCACAAGTACTCACATGTGGAGTGACTTGGTTCCTTGAGGGAGCTTGCCCCTCTTCATCTAAGTTTTCCTCAAAATCGCAGATCTAATTTTTCTCTCCTTGTTCTCCAAATATTCATTTCTTGGTTGTGCACCCTTGTTGTCTTATAGGGACTCCCAAGGTCACTATCACAAACTATCGCATCCTTTGGGGGTGTTGCACCCCTATGCAAACCCATGTGTCCAAATGAATCGGTGTGCCCCTTTGCAGGCACGGTCGCCCAAATGAATCGTTGTGCCCGTTCGTGGACCCAAACGCCCAAACAAACCCATGGGCTCTTCAATCGTCATGCCCCTTGGGACCAACATTCCCAACCTTGGTGTGCTCCTCATGCCAGCGCACCCCAATATATTGGTCACTTCATACTTGGGAAAGCCTCTTAGTGTGTTAACATTCCCAAGGCGCCCACTTTCCCAACTAGTGCAACACTTGGGTGTCGAAGCAACCCCAAGTTCTGTCTCCTTAAGGACTTAAGCAAGGGTCTCTGCACCCATCTATTCGAAGACCTTACATGTTTGATATCCAATTCATTTTCCAGACTAATTAGGGACAAATTCTTAATTTTTTTTAAACTCTTCAATCATATCTCTCATGTTGACATTTTCTTCGACATCTCCTTATTGGGTCGATTGTTTTTGTTTTTCCAGTTATTGTATTCTAGCCTCCATTTTCTACAACTAAGTCTTGAACCCTAATATTCTATTCTCTATCTATGTCTAAATATTGCCTTCTAACAATGTAAATTTGGTATCAAACATTATCTCTAACTTGGAGTTTTGCTTCTCTCTCTATTCTCCTTTTCTCTAATGATTCTATATGCTCATAAAGACTATTTAGGGCAACTTTACTAGTCCTCCCATTAACAAGTTTGAAAAGAAAAGAAAAGAAGTAAGAGAAGGAACTTATGCACTTGGGTTATCAACCGCAGGAAACTATCGTTCTCTCGTTCTCAAATTTACGACACAGTAGAAACCCTTCACTATTCAAATTCACCACAGTTATAAACCTCTGTTCAAATTTACTGCAAAGTAAAAACCCTTCATCATTCAAATTTACGTTTAAATAAACCCTTCACATTCACTGTATAGTTTAAATCTCATTTCAAATTCTTGTAGATATAAACTTTTGTTCCAAGTTCAAATTCACCGCAGAGATAAAGTTCTCTATTCAAATTCAACCCAAAATAAAAACCCTTCATCGTTCAAATTCTTATCACATATATTAAAATCTCTAATTTCTTTTTTAAATACATTAACGATGTTATATACAATATCTCTTTATCTTAAATATATATTTTAAAACATGTTATATTAACTTTTTCAATATAATGAGTAATTAACGGACTAGTCTATGTTATAGTCTAGTATATTTATAATTGATAATAAAATCATAATAATTATATATCATTTAAGTGTTTACTTTCATGGTTTTTTTTAAATAAATTTTTATTTTTTTTTAAATTTAAATTTTATGAATTACAATTTTTTTTAAGTTAGAAAGTTATATTATCTAAAAAAAATGGGTACACATACATGTATTAAGTGACATGGTGTATGGCTTGTTAACAAAGGAAACCAAAACCAACACCAAGTCCTTGGAGTTTGCCAATATCTCTCCAAAGGGTCAAAACTAATATGTGCAAATCTACTAAAAGTTTTACAGATTATGGAGTTTGCCAATATCTCTTCAAAGGGTCAAAACTAATATGTGCAAATCTATTAAAAGTTTTACAGATTATGAGAGTTATAGAGTAAAACAAAAAGTGACCATATTTGAAGAGTGTAGGTCATGATCCAGAAGTACCACGGCCACCATTGCCACAGGGAGGATTATGCCATGCAGGGCAAAGACGTAAGGCTAACAACATTTAGGACATCGTTGATGAACTAGCTCGCCTGATAGAGATTCAAAGAGAGCCTCTAGTCTACATGTCATTATCTCCTGCCAGAGATATTGGTCCACAATATCCCTATGAATGTCGAAAATTAGTTGAAGATGCTCCTCATAGAAACCACAGGGGGAGTCGTGGTCTTCCTGCCCGTGTACATTTTCTTCTCTAATCTGAATATATATATAATACTATTAATGTTTAAATTGTAACAACTATGAATATTGTCCAAGTACTATAATAATTCATTCATTTGATTAAGAATACCAATAGTTTAAAACAATATAACTGTTTATGTGATGGGCGAGATTTATTATTGTATACCAAAAATCAAAAGTTTGTTAATAAAGGATATTTCAAAACCCCAAACATTTAAAATACAATACTCAATATTAATTGCACCGTTAATAATCTTATCATATTTAGTCGATTTATAATTATAAATCCATATGCAACTATGAATTTACATTTAAAATTTTTAATGGAATTATAAAATATACACGTAACACCAACGGTGCCATGACATTTTATCGATTCACATCTACAAAACTATTGCATATTATAAGAATATAAATGTATATTTAAAATACCAAAATTTAATAAATTAATAGATTATAACTTTGATTTAGCATAATTGTATAAAATATGTATTATATTAATATTATATAATTAATTATAACTTATTTATAGAACAATGTTTATGTATACATTTATTAATTATGACTCATTTACACAACTATGTATATAGAAATATGTACTCCTCACACTAATATTATTTTTATTATAATTTATATGTGTATATTGGTTAATTAAGATAGGGCTACGAAAATTTATTGAGTTAAATAGAAAAAAATAGTTGTAGACATTATTAGTTATTGCCGAAGGTGTAGACGGATTATAGCGATCGATAATTTGTTGACTTCATATTAGTTTGTCCTTTGACCACAAATATTTGCATAATATTTATTGTTGGAGTTAGGGAACTAAAAACATATATTTTCATAATAAAAAATACCATATATGTCATGATCTGATTAGATAACAGATTGGAGGTCTTATTGCCGGCTTCGCTATTCCCAATGTTTTATATGTTACCATATCCAATTTTTTTGATCATATACAGTCTTTCTGAGTTGTTATTAGTTCCCTTTTTTTTTCTTGAAATGTTTGGATATCCAAAGTTTTGAAGATAGATAGTCATTTTTATATTTTTTATAACTTGACTTCATATTAGTTTGTCTTTTGAATAATTTTTTTTTTACTTACATGGGTTCTTCTATTTGAACTATTGTTACTGATTTTTTTTATTATTTTATAAAATTATATAATCAATGTTTACCTACCACGCTGCATTCTTTCTTAAATGTTTACAGAGCAGTTCTGACAGACTTAAATGTTTACCTAACAGGCTTCACAGCCTTAAATGTTTACTTAGAAGGCCTGTTACAATACATTTTCTTTCGTTTTTGTTTTTTATAGCAATGTTCTCTGCAATCAATGTGGGCAATATTGTTCTTCAACGATATTGTTGGTTCATTGGTTCATGCTTGCTTCTTGTATGTTCACTGATTTGTTATTTTCCTGTTGTTGTTGTTCTTGTTTGCCTATTGGTCTTGTTGTTGTTTGCACATTTGGGGTTCTGCAACCATGATTGGAACTTCCCTTCTGTCGTTCCCCATTGACGGCCGGGTTTGGGTGTCGTGTTTATTTTCGCTTGATATTTGCAGTTTGTAGGTGGAAAATTTGACTATTGGGGATGCCTAAGTCAAAATCCTCTTACGGAACATCTTTGTAATACGATTTCCTTTTGTGATGCATCATTGTTTATGTGATGGAGATAGGTTCTATGTCGAACATTGGCCTTTGGACGGTCCTACCAGCTTTGAATTTTACCTGACAGGTCTCACAGCATGAACTGTTTGGTTAACAGATGTGTTGCAATACATTTTCCTCTGAATTTTTTAATACATTCTTGTGTGCAGTGAATTTGGCAAATATTGTTCTTCACCAGCATTCTTGGTCGACTGGTTGGTGCTTTCTTCTTTGTTCGTTGGATGTTGTTTATTGTTGTTTGATTCAACTTTGCAGGGCTCGGGTCCTATGGCTTCAGTTGGGCCTTTTGGTGCTTTTTAACTGGGTTGTTATTTGTTTCTTTCTCTTGTTTGCTTAAGCTTTTCGATGTTGGGGTGTTGCATCTGCAGTTGGATCTGTTCTTACATTGTTTTGCAGTTGGGTCCACAGAAAATACTATTAAGATAAAATAATATGCAAAATTTTGCAGTCGATGTAAATTGCATCTCTTACGGCTTCAACCAGTGCTTGTCAGGCTCCAACTATATTTCATAGCTGACAATTTTTTTCCCATGGTTAATGTCTTCTTATGGCTTCATAGTTATTAGAGTAAGTGTTGATGTATGAACAATAAAGTTCTTCTCTCCCTTTCTTTTTCCTCTTGTAAACTTTCTCGTTTTTGCCTTTTGTTCGCATTTCTGGTTCTATAATTTGCCACGTTTCTGTGTTTGCGGGTTCCCAGGGTGGCCAATTGACAAAGCGTCATATCCATCTATATCTTCACATCACGATTTTGGACGGTCGTCGTTCGTTTGCATATTTATCTAATTTCTTCAAAACTTGCTCATTTTTCCCTTTTGTTCTTACCCTCTATTATGCGTTTATGGTTCTATACTTTGTCACATTTTTGTGCTCGCGGGTTCCTGGTGTGGTGAACTGACAAATCGTCATCTCCATCTATAAATTCACATCATGATTTCGACCGACCGTCGTTTGTTTGCATACATAGCCAATTTTATGAACACGGGTTTGCGGATAGGTGTTATCGAAGTATGGTAACTCGTGTCCAGGGTATACATCTTGCACCCAGAACTTTCGTGCTCTACAATTCGACCCCAGACTCCTCGAACTCACAACCCTGCCTCTACCTACGATGAGTCTGTCTATCTGACCTGCCTTTCCATACTTAGTCGAGTCTTCAAATTTTCGTGGGTTCACGTGTTCCCGTGTTCATAAAAGTTTAAAAACATTTTGTCGCTCCCCTCCATCCCCGCCACCTTCTACCCTTCCCAATGCACATTAATTATGTTTTTAAAAGTCACAACCGACCAGACAGGTTCGAAAATATTGGCTTTAATAAGCAGAAAGCTCGAGGACATCTCCCATTAAAATGCATAAACAGGCGAATATTTTGGGATCTGATAAAAAAAAATTATTGCATTTTGAATTTAATTTTTTTTTTTGTTATTTTAGTTTTTTAAGGGCATCATCATAGTAACAGTGAAATATTGTACTACCACACTACCATCTACGAGTGTGTCATCCACAAAGGTCTTGACGTCATGTCCCTCTTTAATATTGTGCATATGTTACAGGTTGTCATATTTGAGAATCTACTCGGATATGGGAATGTTATTACGTGTTGTTAGTCACTATTCAACGCACATATTCGAAAAGATTGGCATTAATAAGCGAAAAGATTGGCATTTTGAATTTGCAAAAAAAAAAATTGTTATTTCAGTTTTTTAAAGGCATCATCATAGTAACAATGCAATATTGTAGTACCACAATGCCATCCATGAATGTGTCATCCACATAGGTCTTGAGGTCATGCCCCTCTTTAATATTGTGCATATGTTACAAGTTGTCATATTTGAGAATATGCTCGGATATGGGAATGTTATTACCTGCTATTAGTCACTATTCAGTGAACATATTCGAAAAGATTGGCATTAATAAGCGAAAAGATCGAGGGCATCTTCCATTAAGACAAATTAAACCAAAATATATGGAAGATTATACTCTCATCCTCCAGCGTTGATTTTAAATACTTATTCCCATTTCTCTCTATCATCAAAGAGTTGGGATTTAGTGTGCCTTTGTTCTAATGTTCCTGGTCATGGACATGTAAGACAATTTAGAGATTCCATTGAGGCCCAATTGAAAGACGAGAGAATGGTTTTATGTGAAGTGAGCTTTGAGCCCCAAAAAAACTTAGTTAGCCAACAGAACCTCAGACAGGAAAAAAAAAAAACAAGTATCTTATGATTGGTGTTCTCCCTGTATTCGATACTTTGGTTGGTTGAAAGGCTTGCCTGGAGATTTTTTTGTTGATCTTCTTTGTTTTCTAGCTGGGAGTTGGAAGGTATTTTCAGGTCACCTGCAAAATGCTCCTTCATTAAAGTATATAGTTTCTTCCAACAACACAGATTTGGCAAGTGTATCAAATTTTGCAGAGCACACAAGAATTTGTCTTTCGTCAGAGGAGTCCCACTTATTGTGGCTTGCAAAATGGTCTCTAGTATTCGGAAACAATGTGAAATATTACTCCACTCACGAATGTACTCACAAGGAAATTATAGATTTGGATCATCGCGAGTAAGAGAAACTGTATAGGTGGTTAAAATGACATACTAAAATTACAGAAGTTTCTATTTCAAAATTTGTTGACCTACTTCTGGGTGTGGTAACAGACTTGACAGAAAGCCATATTATTTGTCAAAGTTTGTTCACTGTCCTCTGGATGTAGTTACAGACTCCACATACAATCAATTGTCTATCGCTAATGCACATTTTTTATTTTACTACTCCTACGCATATGCTTGCATCTGGGTCGATGGGCTTGCACCTATATACACTAATATTCCCCTCCTACTTGAAGGTGGGTATATAACCAGGTAACGACGATCTCAAAAATTTCTAATCCCTGCATCGACATATAACTGGAAAAAGTTAATGGGAAGGAATTATGGATTATGGACTTTGCAACACTTTCTGAGCATTACTTTATACTACCACCTTCTGCAAGAAGTTTCGCGTGTTCAGGTAATGCTTTGGTTTCTAAATATCACCTTTTACTACCACCTTCATGTAATCAATTTATTTCATTCTTTAGAAGAGACCTTAATGTAGTGGTGTGTTTCCAGAGTTGTTTCCAGAGTTGTTTCCACCTAATTTCAATCTTCCTATTGTTTCCCTTATTTTAGATAAGGAAAATGCATTTCTTCTATTGCAGTTGATGCGATATTTGAAAAAAAAAATGTTCAAACCATACAATTTCTTATTTTTTTAAATATAGAACAATGTATTTTTTTAACAAACGGTTGTTCGAAAAGTTTTAGGCATTGTTTGGGATTCACGTCCTTCAAGGATGTTAATTAATCACAAAATTAATATTGTTTGTGCCAATGCAATTGAGTCGTCGTCCACTATGTCAATTGCATTAACATTGCAATGTTAGATAATAGATGTCTGACATGTACCTAATGTCAAGGTCATTATCGCACAGGACACCCGACATCCAAATATTTATGGACTCAAAGAAACATTGTAGATTTCGTGAGAAAGAAACACTAAAGACGATGTTCTTTGTAGGTCTGACAATCCTGCAGATTTGACAATGAAAACCCTACTTGTTCACCACATTGTCGCACTGCAGTCAGTAGCATTGTTCTCATTGCCACTACCAATGTCAATGTCTGAAGTCGAAGCTATCTGGAGCCTGGGGTCACTTCCTATGTGGATGCATGGAGGTGAAACTATCTGGAACCTGGGATCACGACTTCTTACACTTGACATTAGTATTAGTAGTGATAGAAAGTTGGTTGTATGTCGATTCTGTTATTGCATCCAAAGGTCACTCAACACTATTTGACATAGAAATCAATTGTCTGTTAATTTCTGTTAAAACTATGGCATAAAACGTTATGTAATTTTAGAATGTTGATTCAAACGTGCATACAGTTTCTCATGCTCGTTGGTATCCAATTTTATAGTTTCCTTCTGAGTGTATTCGGGCATGGAGTAATATTTGGCGTCACTTTCGAACGTTCCAGACTTTTTTGTGGGCCACCATGTTTTCCACCCCTACGATGAAAGATATATTCTGATGTGATCTGCAACATTTGATACACTTGCTAGACATGTGCTGCTAGAAGAAGTTATGTACTTCAACAGAGGAACATTTTGCAGCTGGCTTGGATGTCCCTTCCAATTTACCGTAATAAAACAAAGAAGTTCAACATACAAATATTTAGGCAGGCTTTTCAACCAAACAGAGGATCGAATACAGGAAGAATAGCAGTCACAACATACTTGATTTTTTTTTTGTCTCAGCTTTTGTTGCCTAACAGTATTTGTTTCTCCCAAAGATAACGTCACATAAAACGTCTCCCTCGACTTTGAATTGAGCCTGAATCGCATTTCTAAGTTGTCTCGGATGTCAATGGTCAGGAAAATTTCAAGGAAGGCACCTTAAACCCCAAGTTTTCGACGATAGAGGGAAATTAACACTTAATAAAGAATGGAATGTTGAATAACCAGCCAATGTAGGCAGGCCGTATCTAGAAGAGACAAGTTATTCAAAAAGTTGGGATAGATCTAGTTGGCAGCACCAATGAAGTCCAAGACCCGAAATTGATAATCAAATGGTTGTTTTTTTACGAATCAAGCATTTGATCGTCAAGAAGACTGTCCACAAGATTTAGTATTGTACATATTGTTTTTGGTCGGTGGCAGGCAAATTGCAGTCATTGTGGTAAATAATCTCAGTTGTATTTTGTAACCCATCTTATTTGAATATATAATGTTTGCGCTTTTTTTTAATGGTGTTTTCCAATCTCTGGTATTTCTTTTCATTTTATTTAGTACATTTTTGTGTGTGTCTTTAAACATGGACGACAAGCTTTTCTTTCTATTGCTGAGTACTTTGATTTAAATAAAGGCTACTATGTTTGTCCCTTACATTTTACATGGAAGAATAATTTGTCATAAGCCATACTTATGTGGCACCCACGATATACTTAAAGAAAGAAATTGGAGGACCTGTCCTTCTTTCATTCTTCGAGTCCCGTGAATAGAATGAATTAATGACTATTACAACAAGGCAACTCAAGTGTTGACATCATATTCTTGTTCAATATCTTGCATATATTGCAGCTTCTTCTATTTGATAATATCAGTGCATATACAAAAAA
>ML780766.1:453090-505722 GCA_009831015.1 Picea engelmannii | reverse complement strand
CTAAATCAGCATAGGGTGTCCTATTCTCACGCAACCGAATGCTAATACAGGAGCTGAACGAGGTATTGTTGTTACGGCTGGTGTAACGGCTTCTTCTCATAGTTGTTGATGTTGTTTCAGCATCGCAATTCACGGGCTGTTCAGCCACGTGAATTGCGCTCTTGACTGTGTCGGCTTTGACTGCTAGCTATCAGGACTCGTGTTTCAGCATCGTGGCAACCTCCTCTGTGTCTCAGCATCTGTACTTCTGAACTGAGTGACAGCTCCGTATTTCAGCATCTGCATCCTCGAACCGTGTAGCTGCTTCGTGTTTCGGCATATGCATCCTCGGACTGTGTAGCAGCTCCATGTTTCGGCATATGCGTCCTTGGACTGTGTAGCAGCTTCCGTGTTTCAGCATCAGCTCAACAGCGGCTTTGGGCAGTTCTGTGTTTCAGCATCGGCCTTGAATACTATTCTGCAAATATGGACACTTATGCACTTCTAATCAATGGTTAGGTTCAAAAGTAATGTAAAGTATTATGCAAAACAGATTAAACATATAGTAATGAGAAAGGACGTTGTATACCTTGGAGTGATCAGATGAAGTGATAATATAGGGCTAAATACAGGTGATCAAGGGTATAATAATGGCAAAAAGTATGGGCAAAAAGGTGCAATATGTGGTCCTAACAGAAGCCCTTGTGTCAGGTTTGTTGATGTTGTCCTTTAGCTTGTAGGTGTTATCTTGCTTGTGTCAGGAGGGTAGTCATTTTTATCTGTCTATTGATTATCACATGTTTCGTCCAGTTGCATGATGTGCTAGTATGTTGAGTCGTTGTTGTTTGTTGCCTGATCTGCGTGTGTTGTGTTCGTCGTCAAGTGGTGTTGTTTAACTAGTGTCGTTATTTCCTTCCCGCTTAAAACAAAAACAAAAAATTGTTTTTATGTTGAGTCGCTTGTAGTTGTAACGACGGGGTCATTACATATGGTATTAAAGCGGGTTCAACCCTATGACTGTGGATCGCTATGCTTTCCACTGCAATAAATCCTTAAGTAATAACCTAGCGCTAATTAAAAATTTCATGTGACCAGGTGGTGATATTGATTAGAGGACTCCACATAGGTTCGCAACGTGGTGCCATGGAAGGAGGCGTGATGCCTCCATAAGTGCCCACGCCCTCGAAGTCTAACCCCAAGGGGAAGAACAATTCCTTGGCTGGATTCGATTGTTGTAACGGATAATGATGGTTTGAAAAGGTCCTTCTAGGGAATGTCAGAGGCCTTGATTCACCATCTGTACTGAGATGAGGCTAGGGCAACTGTATCCCTGAGGGTCCACAACGTGCCCCAGCTAGTACCGTTATCATTCACCGAGAGATAGAGAGGGATAAGTTCTCAAGTCCACGAGTGCCTCGGACAATGCAGTCGTCGAGGCATGGTTAGAGATTATGGCGATGTGCTTTGCACTTCGCGACTACCTCCAACATGAAGGTCCTCATGGTGGTCTTTCAACTGAAGGGGAGCACTCTTCTATGGTGGAAGACAATCCTATCGCAATTGAACATGGAAGTCAAAGACTTGACATGGGAACTGTTCGATGAATGGTTCCGAGAGAGGTATTTATCTGAGGAATTCATTGAGCGTCAAATCAATGAGTTCAACGCCTTGCGACAGGGTGGTTGTACGGTGCCCGAGTACGAGGCATGTTTTATGGAGCTACTTCGGTATGCTCTGCACCTGAATACCGAGAAACTTAAGGTCAACAGGTTCGTGTTTGGCATTAAAGTCAGCATTCGTGCAAAGGTTAGGATTCGGTTTCCACAAACCTTACATGATGTTGTCCAGAAGACCCTCATAGCAGAGGAGGATCTTATCGACGGGGTCGGAGAAGGACTCCAGCGAGACCAGCAAGGCAGGTGTCATCTGGTGCACAGCAGCATCAGACACCAGCTAAATGTTCACTAGGATATTGTGGCTTCCAGAGAGGATCCACTTGCACTACACCTCAGTGACCTGTGCCTCAACAGCGGACTCCTTACCGAGGACCACAGCACCAACAACAATGTCGACCGCAACAACAACAGTTTAGTCCTGTTCAGCAGAATAAACCAGGGTTCCAGGCTGGTGGGCGTCAGCTTCTACTTAGGGTACTAGGAGTATTAGACCGAAGAAAGGGTGTTGGACATGTGGAGAGCCACATTACCAGTGTGACTGGCCAGTGGAGAGGACCAGATCATATGGATCTGTCGGACCCACTACCGTGGGAGATTTGGACAAGGCCCATTGGATCCATGCAGTAGTGAATAACCGCCAGGAAGAGCACTAGTCGACCGTGCTCGAGATGTCAGGTACCATTGTTGACTAGACCCTTAGCATTTTGATAGATCCAGGTGCTACAGAGATTTTTATCTCTGTTGCAGCGCTAAAAAGAATTAAGGTAAAGGCAGTCGAACATGATGATTTTATCTTGTAGAAATGACTTTGGGAGCCAAACAGAAGGTTGGTCGGAAGGTTACGGGTTGTAGCCTTAACCTAGGAGGGTGTGTCACCAGGGTCAACCTGTACGTCACGATCTTAGGATCTTATGACGACGTGATCAGTATGGACTGGTTGAAATTGAAAGAGACGATACTCAACTGTAAGACAAAATGGTTGAGCTTGGTTGATGATGAGGGACAGAGACGCATGATTGTAGGTCAGAACCAGGGAGTCTCCCTAAGGTTCATCTCTTCCTTGCAGCTATGAAATAGCATGCGCAAGAGATGCAAGATATATGTGATCCTTGCGTTAAACGAAAAAGGCGTGGCGAGGGGGGACGACATCCCTAAGACCACCTTTAAGATGAGGGTTGGACATTACGATTTTACTATTTTACCGTTTGGACTGACGAATGCCCCAGGGGTATTTATGAGCTTGATGAAAGGGGCGTTTTGTGAATACTCAGACAATTTCTTCCAAGTATTCATTGACAATATTTTGATTTACTCTCGAATGATGGAGGAGCGGAACAAGCACTTGTGCTTGGTGCTACAGTGTCTACGAGAGAACAATTTGTTTGGGAAGATGTTTAAAATCTCATTTTATCAATCGAAGATTCACTACTTAGGGAATGACATCTCCGACGAAGGTATCATTGTGGTCCGTGGATCCAGCAAAGGTCGAGGCTAATATGGAATGGCCTGCATCGACGAATGTTCTCGAAGTGCGTAGCTTCATGGGTTTAGCGGGATACTATCGACGGTTCATCAAGGGTTTTTCGAAGATTGCAAATCTGACTACAGAATTGTAGAAGAAGAACAAGAAGTTTGTTTGGACCAAGAAATGCACAGAATCATTTAGGAGGCTCAAGGAGTTGTTGACAACAACACCGATACTAAAGGTCCCTGACATGGACGCAAACTTCTTGGTTTGCACTGACGCATCCAAAGAAGGCTTAGGCAGAGTATTGATGCAAGATGGTCGGGTGATCGCTTACATCTCGAGAAAATTGAGAAGGCACGAGGATAACATTGTGATGCACGATTGGGTTTTTAGCCATTGTTTATGCCTTAAGAGTTTGAAGACACTACCTTATTGGATGGAAATTTGAACTAAAAACGAACCACTGTGGTCTATAGCACAACTTTACGCAAAACGACTTGAACATGTGACAATGACGTTGGTCAGAATTGCTTAGCGAGTACAATTTCGAGATTACTTACATAAAACAAACAGTGAATAGAGTGGCAGATGCGTTGATTCAGAGACCACGCAACTTTTCGGTGATGCCTCTTCAGATGAATCTACATGAAAAGATTCTAACTTTACAGCGTGACGAGGACTGGTACAAAGAGGTCAAGATTTACTATGGACAATGATGGATTATTGAGATTTAAAAGTCAAATTTACGTATTGCCTAATGACGAGTTGAGGAGTTTGATCCTAAACGAGGCTCATAGAGCAGTGTACATGACTCACCCATGAGTCATGAAGATGAGGGCAGACCTTAAACCCTTATTATTTTGGAAGGGATGAAGGAAGACATAGTCAACTATGTGGCTAGATGTCTAGAATGTCAGCAGGTGAAGGTTGAACATAGACATCCGGCAAGATTACTACAGTCACACGCTATTCCAGATTCGAAATGGGAGGTCATTTCGATGGATTTCATTGTTGGATTTCCACTGACGGAAAGGAGACAGGACTCGATTTTTGTGGTAGTCGACACTCTGACAAAGAGTTCTCATTTTATTCCTGTGCATATGACGTATTAGGCACCTGACATAGCTAGAGTTTTTATCAGTGATATTGTGAGGCTGCATGGCGTGCCTAAGAGGATTATATCCGATAGAGGATATATGTTTATCGGACGATTTTGGACTAGTTTCCAAGATTCCTTGGGAGCCCAACTTAACTTTAGTACCACGTATCACCTAGAGACAGATGGGTAGACCGAACGAACAAACCAAATATGGGAAGATATGTTGTGTATGTACGTTATGGACCAACAGAAGCGTTGGGAAGAATTCTTGTCATTGGTATAATTCGCATATAACAACAGTTATCAAAGCACCATTAAGATGGTGCCTTTCGAGTTTTTTTACGGGCGACCGTGTCGGACGCCTTTGGGTTGGGATCAGCTTGAGGATAGGGTCCTGGTGGGACCGGAAGTGATCCAAGAAATTGAAGATCAAATGAAAACAACAAGACAAAGGATCGAGGAAGCGCAGGATCGGCAGACGAGTTATGTCGATGCGCATCATGTCGATCATAGTTATGAAGTTGGCGATTGAGTCTTCTTGCGAGTGAAACCGCATAAGAGTTTGATCAAGTTTGGAAAGGGTGCTAAACTCTCTCCTAGGATCGTGGGACCTTTTGATATTGTGGAAAAGTAGGGGCTCGTGGTCTATCGACTAGCCTTGCCTGATTCTTTGAGGTGTATGCACGATGTTTTTTTCATGTATCTGTTTTGAGACATTATGTTAGTGATCCTACACATGTTATTGACATGAGTACATGACAGGTATCTGACGAGGGTGCACTCACGATGGAGCCAATCCGCATCCTAGACCATCACATTCGACAGCTACGGCGTTGAATAGTAGATCAGGTCAAGATCCAGTGGTACAACTATTTTCCACACTCGACGACCTGGGAGGACACATACGATATGCGTCAGCAGTTTCCATTTTTGTTGATAGATAGACTTGATACTGTGATACACTTTATTTTGGCACTTATATACTGTGAAAATTCGGGACAAGGTTTAAAACAAGAGGGGGTGTATGTAACATCCTTCTCTTGCGCGCACTGAGCGAACTTATTCTTTGAGGACACTTGCGTGCAAGTGATCTGGTTTATTATACTATTGGTTGTTTTGATTATGATTATGAAATATTGTGGATTTGATAATATGTTATTTGTTGTATTTACATAGAAAAGTGTTATTGACTGGGTTCTCCTGAGTGTGCAAGACCCCATACATTGAGGATGCAGAGGCATCGATGAAACCCCTTGGACTTTGGATCAAGTCATGGTGTGGACTGTAGGATTTGAATGTCGTTGATGTGACATATGTACATATGATTAGATGTTATGATGATTGATTATTATTGCTGACATGATTTGTTGATGGATGTAGGTTGACGATAGCTTGCCGACCAGACTCACATTTTGAATAGAGAGGTCACGCACAACAACCAGACACATTGAAGGAGAGGTGTGGCAGCATCCCTGCCACAGCCTACTAGCACTCCGGCCATGGCTCAAATTATAAATTAACGATTACCTAGTTTGAGAAGACCCATGATGCGGTGAGGGCAGACTGTGAGAGTCGCTCACAGTGATTCTAAGGGGCACACAATAAGGCAGGGGCCTTATTCCTTAGACACCCTTAGTCTCCCACAAGATCACGTCTACCAAATTCAGTCAAGAGGCGAGTGGCACCCTTGGAGCACGTAGTGCGTCTTGAAGGGAACGTCGCATAAAGAAAACAAAAAGAGGCAAGTGGCACCCTTCGAGAACATAGTGCATCTTGAAGGGCACGTCGCTCAAGGAAAACGGAAAGAGGCGAGTGGCACCCTTGGAGCACGTAGTGCATCCTGAAGGGAACATCGTGATTCTAACTGGTAAGTGAATAAACCTAGTCATCCTTAAAATGAATGATGTGATAAGTAAAGTTTAATGACTAATTTTTCCCTTAAGAAATGTCGCCAAGCCTAGTGAATTAAAAACCTAGGTATTAGTAG
Organism: Picea engelmannii; assembly: GCA_009831015.1. Taxonomy (NCBI): domain Eukaryota; kingdom Viridiplantae; phylum Streptophyta; class Pinopsida; order Pinales; family Pinaceae; genus Picea; species Picea engelmannii. Next base: position 499,513 of record ML780766.1, on the reverse strand, counting down.
AACCTTAGAAAAAAAAAAAAAAAAAACAACTACTTAGACGTATAACCGGATTAAAGTGGAAATTTTAATGTGCTAAGGTTCTTTGTATAAAATTTTAATTCACTAAGGTTGTTTTATAAAATTTTAATTCACTAAGATTATTTTAATAAAATTTCAAATTCACTAAAGTTTCTTTTATAACTAATAAGAGAAATTCAAACTTTAATTATTAAAGTAAAAATTATAATGGAGGATTAAATTCATAAAAAGAGTAATTGGTTGTTCATCTAAATCTATTAATTCTGAACTTAGTTATAAAAAGGGTAAACTTAAAGGAAAATGAAACTTAAAGAAAACGTGAAACTTAAAAAAGGGGAAACTTAAAGAAAAAGTTGAATGTCTAACTTAGTAAGGAATCTAGCCTTCAGAACTTTCTATTTATGAACTCAACTAGGAATTAAGTAAGGCATAAGTCATTTAAGAATTGTAAGGGAATATTGGGACACCGAGGAATGTTTTTAGGAATTCTCTTGGTGGGTGAGGGAAATAGGAATAATTAATTAATTAATAAAATTGATTTTCTGGTGCAACTAGGGGATCGAGCGACAAGTGTACGAGGGAGGTTTTCCTAATTAATTTAATGAAAAAGGAATATAATGAGAGTTTTGGGAAACTAATGATTAAGAAACTCTATAAAAAGGATGGTCAAGGAGGAGTAAGGATCATCATTTGGCTTTTGTAACGTTACGCTGCTGAAATTTCATTTTGACTGAACTTTCTCTTATGGGAGTTGGGATACCCAGCTTGGTTTATGAGTGGTAGCTCGACCCTGCGAGGCGATTTGGGTGCTATAATTCTCTGGTATTGTGAGTGTGGCCCCTTTGCAGATCAAGGGGCTCAGGGGGAAGAAGAGTACACCTAGCATTGGCAGGGAGGTACCGGTGAGGTCACATCAGTTGGCAAGCAGAAGCTGGACGGAGCGCGCATGAGACAACCACTTCAGAGAATTCGCTTTTGGATAAGGTATGCCTGTTAAAGTTGTTACTTGCAATGAAAATTAATTTACACATGTTTATTTTTTTGTACTCGGTTGAATATTTTATTTCCATGAGCTTCTTGCACATGCATTCCTACGGTAATTGTAATCCCCGTGTCGTTTGATTTATTCAGTAAGAGCCCTTGCTTTCCATCGTATCCTTTATTTATGAGTTATTGTCTCTTTGCGCATCGACAGAATGAGCCCCAGACTCAAAACCTTGCCTGTGTTCTTGTATCTCCTGCCTGCGTTTTCTTTATTCCTTGATTGTGCTTTTATTTCATTATTTGCTTCTCCACGAAGAAGATCTGGATGTAGATTTTGTTTTTATCCTCTGTTCTATGATCCTTTAAGTTATTAGTTTGTGCCTGAGCAGTCAGACAGGAGTCGAATAGACGGTTTTCACTATGATGTTTAAAGACTTAGATTAAAATGCCCTTCTTTCTTGTGCATGGATAATAATTGTAGGATCATTCTCTGCGCAGCAAGGAATTCTCTCCAATCCACCATTGTTTATTCTCTGTGTTGATTCTCAGAGTTGTTTGGGTTCTCTGCGTCTTGATTGATTAAAATCTGATTATACTCTGCGATTTTTTTATGTCTTCCATCGTGGAGGAAGGGTAAATTTCTATGCTTCTTTAAATGTTAAAATCTGTGATTGAATGCTTAATCCCTAAATGTTTAAACTCTAGGATTTGGAATGATCAATACCTGAACGTTTAAACTCTGTGCTTGAATGATTAATCCTTGAATGTTTAAACCCTGCGTTTTGAATGATCAATCCATGAATGTCTAAACTCTGCGGGTTTTTTTTATGATGATTTCCATCATTTGAAATGGTAAAATCTCAGTGAATTTTTATGCTCTAAACACAACAATCTTATTTGTATCCTATGATTAAATTTTTTTGATTAGCGACTATATTTTACTTTGTGATTTTCCTTATATAGACAACGATTTACCTAGCCTTTACACAACACTCACCGCATGAATTTATGGGTTATTTACCCAGCCTTTACACAACATTCACACCACGAATTTTCTTGGCGATTCACACAACAATTTACAAAATGTTTTTCTGAGCGATTTACACAGCAAATCCGTGATGATTCACCCCGTATTTTCCCAGCAATATCATATGTTGATAGACATCATTATCATAGATTTATTAGATAGAATGGGTAATATTTAATGGACTACGTGGGTAATATTATTAGACAGTGTGGGTAATATATAATGGACTACATGGGTAATATTGCTAGAGAGCCTTTTCTTGGCATTTTTACACAGCCCTTTTCTTGGCATTTTCACCCAGTGATTCACTCCATTTTTACCTAGCGATATCAATATATTTATTAATAGTTTTATCTTTATATTTATCCAGAGACTTGATAATAGGCAGTGACTTCATCGTTGTACACAACATTTTAGTTATGGTTTTATTGTTCTTTAGTTATGAATTTGTATAGGTTAAAACACAATGAAATCTTTGATATACAGTGATATCATGGTCAGCATTAATGGACATGATTTTATTAATGGACATGGATAGACATCATTAATAGCACATGATTTTATTAATGGGCAGTGATATGTTGATTGTTGATTTACTATTCATAGATAGCACATGGTTTTATTGTTGATTTCTTAGTAAAAGTGGTGCAGGCCCCACCCACTTCCCTTTGAAATTTTGGGGTTGCTTGACCTCCCATTCTAGGATCATATAAGTCATCGAACCGAATGGTTCATCGGGCTCCTGATGGAACCAATTTAACTTGACACAGGCCCTTTGCTTTTCGGCGCAGATTATGTGGCACCTGTAGACCCTCTACTCATCATTTTTCAATTCTTAATGCCTCGCTGCTAGCTCCATGTGCTATACTTCCTCCTTGATGTAACCATGGACTATGAATATGGACTAGCTCCCTTCGCGATCTCGTGCTTTGGAACTTTCGTGAGCTGCTTACTCCCCTTTTTCCTGATTCCCTAATCGATGAATTCTTCGGGACCCAATCTACAGTCCACGTTCTCCTTTTGATCGACGATTGAGATTGAATCGCGAGGTCGGACTTCATGAGTCCTTTCTTCTCCCACTCTTCTTTTCTTGATCTTCGAACCAGTGAAGTGTTTATTTCACGCCACACATCCTATCTTGATGGACGGCTAGGATTGCTTCGGCTCCCGACTCCTCAGGTATTCTCTCCTCTTGATTTTTCTCTGAAGGTTTCCTCCTTCGAAATACGTAGATGTCTGCCACGTGCCTTCCAGATCCAATGGCCTGGATTCAACTCACTCTTCACAACTTCCCGAAGATCCTTGTTTTCTCTTGGCAAACCTCCTGAAGTTCTTGCTCCCGAACCTCTTGAACTTCTTCCACATGTCTCCTTCAATGATGGACTATTTCACGACCTTCGGGAATTCGACAAGTCCTCGACCTCTTTTCACACTTAGTGCATATTTCTCTTTCGATACTTGGGTTGTTCTCGAACTTCTTATGCACTCCTTCCAGAGTTCTGTGCAAAACCTATTGCGACTTTGCTCGGCTTGAAAACCTTCAAGGTTTCCCGATTCCTCTGTGACCTTTCTCATGACCTCTTGGAAGCTTCTCGTTCTTCCTCCTGATCTTGTAAGATGTAATTACAGTCTCCTGGTTGCACTCCTTGTGCTCAGCTAAGATTCTCGATGTCTTCTCCCTTGGCCTATCTGAGCATCTTAAGGCATCTCCTTTCCTTTGTCGATGCACTCTTGCAAAGCCGTATTTCCTCATAATGTTCAGTAATTATAGGGTTTCCTTAAGGATAACAACACTTCCAGTCATGTCATCCTTGTGCACACTCACACTAACTCGATGCCCTCCTGGCAGAGTGTTTCAGAGTGTTCAGTAACTCTGAACTGTGCTTCCTCCCACACAGTATTTATTTCCAAGGTATTTAACCACCTTGAAATTTCCTCCTGATTTTGTGAATTAACCTGGTGTGTCCTCCTGGAAGCTTCTCTTTCGACTCCACTGAGTTCAGAAATGCACTCCTTGCATCGTCTCACAGAGTTTCCTTACTCTGTGGCGCACTCCTTACAGTTAGCCTAGAGAACCAGACTTAATTCAACACACTTATGGATAGAAAACTATATCTCTATCCCTCCAGACGATTTCTAACATTCATCTACAATTCAAATGCATGTAAACAACATTCATAACACAACATCCATTACACAGAAATTGATAACAGGAAAAATTGTAATTTTCTATTAATGGTAGAATGTCAAATTACAATAGTAGAGTTTGAGCTACAACTGAGTCTCGTCTCTCTGTGTTTCTCTCCTATGAATTTTCCTACAACAAACAATAGCCAACAACCTTTCCTTGGCAACAATACAAAGATTTAAACAAGAGGGGCTTGACGAGCTTCCCTCGCAAGATAAACTATTGGTGTCAAATCACCATTCAAAACGTCCGTCTAATGAAAAAATTACAATGATGGAAATCTACACCAAATCAGATGCATATCCTTCCTACCATCAACAATTTAATGGCGACCTTATCTCCAGCTAGTGCAAAGGAAAAACTTGGCTCTTCCATCTTGTCATCATTAAGTCCTGGATCACACTTTTGATTCTCAAGGAAAAATGAGAGGGCGGTGCCTCTCCCTTACTTGAATGCACACCATGCAAGCTAATTGACTAGTGTGTGCTGAGGTGGAGCTATGCTCCTGCATCATACTCCACGCCTACGAAAATCGTGAGCTCCTGCTCATGAGCTTTCCAGCGTGGTTGAAATCCTCCTGGATCCCAAACTTTCTCTTGGAGCTATCTCTCGGCTCCTCTGCTTCGTTTCTTCCACTCCTGCATCATCCCCACTTCTCGTGCATGTTTCCTTTTGTCAAGTTTCCTCGTGTTGACCGCTTCCTCTGTCGATAAACATCATATTTCTTATCTCCTCAACCACCTCGTCCAACTGCTCCATTTGTTGGCTCTCCTTTTGCAGACTAGCTTGTTGCATTACTTCCTTTTCCATCGGTAAATCATATTGATCTCCCAAGTTATCTTCTTCTTCATTTCTTGTGGCCTCAACTCATCACTCTCTTGCATATTCCACTCCTACAATATTCTCATCACTGGGCTTCTGCTCAGCTACCACTTCTGACAGATTGGCTCATGTCAGTTCTCTGGTTGGTTCCTTTCCAGCTTCCTCCAACTACAACTCATGCTGGTGTGTTTCCTCTGGAATGGCTATCTGATGGCAGCCACCTTCTGGTTATGGACTGTCTAACCAATCCTCCAGTGCCTTTAACTCCAATTTCCACTTAGTGATTAACTCAACTGGACATTCTCCTTCTGTTGGGACAGACTTTAATATATGTTCCTTCTCTTCCATGACAGTCTCATCCTGTTGTCCTTCTGTCGCATCTGCAACAATGTGCTAGCCTCTCCTTGGCCTCTTGGTAGAAATATCTCGACTCCTCCAATGATTAGAACGATCCTTTGATCCTTCTCTTTGATGGTGGAATTTCTCAACTTCTCATCATCTTCATTCACACGGTTTACAGATCCGCGTGAATCTCCATCTGAGTGAGGTTTCTCTTTTGCTTACTCCTCATCTGTCAACACCTCCTGACGTGAACTCTCAGTTGAGCTCATCTCTCATCCCTTTCCCACTTGGAAATATGGGATGTCTCCTCTTCCCACCTAGTAGTTTGCGATATCCACTGATCCCTTCTCATTGCCCACCTAGCTACCTACGAGACCTTTGCCAGATCTCTTTCCCTCATCACTGATATTTTCAGCATACCTCAACCACCTTTTTAACACCTGTTGCTACCCTCTAGCCAACAACTTATAAACAAGCCATTTATTTGTCTTCTTGTTATAATCCTTAATTGCACCACACATGTAGACCCGGCATCAGTCCATATTACTTACTATTTTTTCCAAGCCAATACAGAACATGTCTTCTTAAAAACACATTTTTTGCAAATGTGCGCACCCTGCACCACTATTGCCCGCGTATGTACGCTAGTTGCACCACTAATTCCTGTGTATGTATGCTAGATGCGCCATTACAGCTCACGTATACCCACAAAATTTGTAAAAAATAAAAAGTTGCAAGGGAATTCATTGAGATTACGAGCTATTGGGTAGTTTCCCAACAAATTGACTACCTATAGCCTGTCACCCAACCGAATAACCATATTTTTGTCATATAAAAAGAGGTGTTGGGGTCTCATTCCAAGGAGAAACATAGCAACAGTGAAACTCTACCCATTTTGCTTTCCCCCCTTGCCCCAAGAATTTGCAGCCACATTGTGATTTTTGAGACAGAATTCCCTATTCTTTCCTTTCTCCTCATCCATAGGCCTATGACCATTCTATGGAGAGAAGTGTGAGAGAAGAAGGATACGTCGAAGCAGTTGGAGCTTGGTTAAGAGGAGCCCAGGACCAGGTTCAAGGAGCAGTTGTTGATCTCATTTTGTAAGTAACTCGGTGACATTAATATAAAGAAGTACTTTTTCCGTCCCGCCATATGATGTGTTCAATCTTCATGTTTGATTTACATTTTGTTATGACATCTAACCCACTAATTCATATATAGAATGCATGTTCATAGTTTCTTGTTTGTCTTTTGGTGAATGCAGGTCAGCCTTGGGAGGAGATTTGCAGTCGAGAAGTGATCGAACGCAAAGGGATCGACACTGGACACAGACTTTAAGGTAAGATTATCGGATCCCTATACTTTGTACTTTATGCATGATTGTCGGGTGTTGTCGGGATAGTTGTTAAAAGTAGGAGACTTTAGACGGTTAGCTCTGCCTACACTTTAGAATCCTAGTGTAGTCCGTAGGGGGGTTTTCCCACTATAGCACCTCTTCAAAGGCCATTCATACCTCCAGTGCACCTTTTCTTCCTACTTCATCTTGAATGCTAGCTTCTCCATCTCTTCCTGGATTTCACTAAGCTCCTTGTCCATCTTCACTTTGCTCCTCTGCGAATGGACTTCTCCTCGACCATGCTCATAACTCCCAACGACCATCTTGCTTCATCTACAACCCACCGGGTTGTTTATCATATCCTGCACACCTTTCAACTGCTTCAATAGAGTACCATGCTCCACCTCCCTTGCTTACATAAATCAATTTTGCATTAGCTTTGATATCTCTTCCCCTTTGTCTACGATCTACAGACAAAATTCAAGCTATGATACCACTTATGCCACAGACCCCACCCCCTTCCCTATGGAATTTTGGGGTTGCTCGACCTCCCATCCTAGGATCATTCAAGTCATCGAACCAAATGGTTCGTCGGGCTCCTGATGGAACCAATTTAACTTGACACAGGCCCTTTGCTTTTTCGGAGCAGGTTATGTGGCATATGTAGACCCTCTCCTCAACACTTTTCAATTCTTAATGCCTTGTTGTTAGCTCCCTATGCTAGAATTCCTCCTTGATGTGACCACGAACTACGACCATGGGCCATCTCCCTTTGCGATCCCATGCTTCAGAAATTTGGCGAGCTGCTTACCCCCCTTTTTCCTGATTCCCGAATCGACAAATTCTTTGGGACCCAATCTACGGTCCATGTTCTCCTTGTGATCAATGGTTGAGATCAAATCGCGAGTTCGAACTTCGCGATTCCTTCCTTCTCCCACTCTGCTTTTCCAGATCTTCGAACCAACAAAGTGTTGATTTCACGCCACGCGTCCTATCTCGATGGACTACTAGGATTGCTTCGACTCCCAACACCTCGGGTATTCTCTCCTCTTGATTTTTCTTCAAAAGGTTCCTCCTCCGAAATACGTAGATCCCTGCCATGTGCCTTCCAAATCCAACGACATGGATTCAACTCACTCTTCATGACTTCCTGAAGATCCTTGTTTTCTCTCGGCAAACCTCCCAAAGTTCTTTCTCCTGAACCTCTCGATATTCTGTCACATGTCTCCTCCGACGATGGACTATTTCATGGCCTTCGGGACTTCGTCAAGTCCTCGACCTCTTTGCACACTTAGTGCATATTTCTCTTTCGAGACTTAGGTTGTTCTCAAGCTTCTTATGCACTCCTTGCAAAGTTCTGCGCAGAATCTACTGCAACTTTGCTCGGCTTGAAAACCTTCAAGGTTTCCCCATTCCTCTATGAACTTTCTCATGCCCTCCTCGAAGCTTCTATCTCTTCCTCCTAATCTTGTAATATGGACTTACAGTCTCATGGGTGCACTCCTTGCGCTTGTCTAAGATTCTCGACGGATTCTCCCTCAACCTATATGAGCATCTTAAGGCATCTCCTTTCCATCGTCGATGCACTCTTGCAAAGCCTTCTTTCCTCAGAATGTTTAGTAATTATGGGATTTCCTTAAGGATAACAACAATTCCAATCATGTCATCGTTGTTCATGCTCACACTAACTCGATGCCCTCCTGGCAGAGTGTTTCAGAGTGTTCAGTAACTATGAATTGTGCTTCCTCCCACACAGTATTTCTTTCCAAGGTATTTAACCACCTTGAAATTTCCTCCCGAGTCTGTGAATTAACCTAGTGTGCCCTTCTAGCATCTTCTCTTCTAACTCCACTGAGTTCAGACATCCACTCCTTGCGTCAACTCACAGAGTTTCCTTACTCTGTCGTGCACTCCTTGCACTTAGCCTAGAGAACCAGACTTAATTCAACACACTTATGGATAGAAAACTATATCTCTATCCCTGCAGACGATTTCTAACATTCATCTACAATTCAAATGTATGTAAACGACATTCATAACACAACATCCATTACACAGAAATTGATAACGGGAAAAAATGTCATTTTCTATTAATGGTAGAATGTCAAATTACAATAGTAGAGTCTGAGCTACAATTGAGTCTCATCTCTCTGTGTTTCTCTCCTATGCATTGGCCTACAGCAACCAAAAACCAACAACCTTTCCTTGGCAACAATACAAATATTTATACAAGAGGGGCTCGACGACCTTCCCTCGCAAGCTAAACTAGTGGTGTCAAATCACCATTCAAAACGTCTGTCTAATGGGCAAATATCAATGATGGAAATATACTCCAAATTGGATGCATATCCTTCCTACCGTCAACCACTTAATGGCGACCTTATCTCCAGCTTGTGCGAAGGCACAACTTGGCTCTTCCATCTTGTCATCATTAATTCATGGATCACGCTTTTAATTCTTGAATCAAAATGAGAGGGTGACACCTCTCCATTCCTTGAATGTGCACCATGCGTGCTAATTGACTGGTGTGTGCTGAGGTGGAGCGATGCTCCTACATAAAAAAGATAGCACATGTTAGATAACGATTCATCCATCAAACAATGAATTATTGTTGATAGTGATTTTATTGATGGGTAGCATATTGATAGACTCCGATTAGACAACAATTTTATCTGTTGATTAGAAAACGATTTTATTGTTAGATAGCATATTGTTGTTATATAGCGATGTTAGTTAGTGTATTGTTAGTTAGCATATTTTTAGTTATCATGTTGTTGTTAGTTGGAATATTATTGTTAGATAGCATAATGAATTCTGGACAGCTATTTTAAATTGACAGTTAAGGTGAGGTGGAAGTTCTTTTAATGACTAAGAAACCCCCTTGAATTCATGTTATTAATATATTAATTTACATTGTTTGTGATGGTAAGAATTATTTTGGCATAACAAAATGTAAGTAATAATTCTTGTATCACATATGATTAAGCTAGCCTTCAAATAACATTCTACTGTATAGAGAATTAAAATAGAATATCCTTGCACACGAGTTTTTGATATTATTCAAATTATTATGTTTTACATTGTGGGAGACTTCCTTAAAAAGTGCCTCATAATAAAACAAGAAATCCTTCGGTTAGTTGCTCATTTTAATTTGAATGATGTCACCTTGCGTCTTGTCGACTTATTGATTGGGTGCTTGGGTATAGTCTTCGTGTAATTATTGACAGATAATTTGGTCTCCTAGTGTGAGGGATTTATCTTGGGTTAAAGGTCTAGATATGTTATGTTGTGCCATGGTTACTGTCACGCCTATCGCCTTGTGACGGCATGATTCCTAATGAGGGGATAGTTACGCGCCCTGACGGATATATGTGAATGATAACTTGGTCGGAGTCTTGTGCTTCCCGATGTGGGTGTATTGTTCGTTGTAATTGATGTTGGTACTCGGTTTTGTAACGCCTTAATGTGTTTGGTTTTGCGTACCGTAGAGGTTTCTAGTTACTGGTCGTCGAATCCCTTGTGTCGGGTTTTTTTTATGTTTTCCTTTAGCTTGTAGGCGTTTTCTTGCTTGTGTCGGGCGGGTAGTCATTTTTATTTGTCTATTGATTATCGCATGTTTCGTCCAGTTGCATGATGTGCTAGTATGCTGAGTCGTTTTTGTCTGTTTCCTGATCTGCGTGTGTTGTGTTCGTCGTCAAGTGGTTTTGTTTAACTAGTGTCATTATTTCCTTCCAGCTTAAAACAAAACAAAAATATTTTGCGTTGAGTCGCTTGTACTCATAACAATGGGGTTGTTACAATTCACATTCACAACACCTTTAATAGTAAAATACACAGAAATAATCCATCATGTAGGAAATAACCATAACACTTAACTTTTAAGAAGTAATTTCACCAACGGGTTGCGTACAAGAGACATTCTTCACAATTGTGGGCTTTGTTGCTCCAATTCTGTCAACAGTAGGCCACCCCTAAGCTAGGTCTATGAGTCCACAAGGACAAATTGATCCTAAGGTTGGCTAAGCTTACCCACACAACTTAAAACCTATTAATTAACAACACACACTCCTACAGTCTTTCCAACCACCCAAATCTCTTCCCCAACCTACACAACCCAAGGGATGGTATCCCTTTCTCTTCTCTTTAGTTTCTTAAGAAACCCTCACCCCATTCAGGCTCCAGTGCAAAATATCTAGGACTCTCAAAGTTGAGGGCTCCAAGAAATCCATTTGTATGCGGAGTCATAGTCATAGTATTACCATGCTCATGGGAAATATTCACACCAGATTCACATAGCAAGCATCCCCATCCTTCTATCGCTAGCATAATATCCTAATTAATACCAAGGATTTCCCCTCAGTCCTTTCATTTGCAGTTCAAATGGTGTTGGTTTGGTACAGGATAATTGTGAACTTTGTAAATGGAAAGAGAGTGAATATCCCCCATGTTAGCACTTGAGATGTTCTAAGACTGCATTTAGAACTATGCCAAGAACATCTTTAAAGAGATTTGGTTTTTTTACAGTTTGATGGATCAAGTTAAATGGGGTTTGGATTTTCAGCTCAAAGATTACTTTCAGAGCACTACACCATGTTCATGAAAAGAAGGAAAATGAACCCAATACTCAAACACTTTAGATTAAATGGTGAAAGGTGGAAGAATGAAAAGGAAAAAAATGTGAATATATCAATTTAGCATCCTCCTCAATTAATAAATCCATAAGACTGAAACATTCATTAAGCAAAAATACTTTCCAATTAAGAACAAATATACTTAAATGATATTTATGCAATACAAGAAATCATAGTAAATCCTTCACTGCTCAAGAATATGTAGAACATGGACCATACATGTATCCTACATCAATAGCCATCTCATTCAAGTAGGTAGGAATAGAAGTGAAAAACATAAGAAAGGCATAATTTGATAATGAATCCACAAGAATCTTCAATAATGAGACATTTGTATTAAGTCCAGTGATTCCACACAAGGATATATATTTTACAAATAGTGCTAAAACCCCCAAAATTGAACCCTCTCTTCAGTTTACATTTCATCTTTTATAGATACACAATTGATTTCAAAATAGATCTAAGATCCAAAATTAATGGACCAGAACTTGATTTTAGGAAAAAAAATATTGACTGCAGATATTATGATTTTATTTCCTGATTTGGAGCATAAAATAAATCCCTTAAATCTAGAAAGTTTCTTTGATTTTTTATCATCTGCCTTATTTGTCAAAATAGATCTTTTGACTCAGTGTTTTTTTAGAAATCGTAAATCTGAAGAAAAAAATGGAAAAATAGGCTTCAAATATTCACCCGTAACTCCTAAAATGTTTGTTATTTTGGGAAACTTCACATGAGGTACCTAATTGGATCCCTGCAGAAAACAACCCATGTTTTAGATTTGTGATATTATTTCCTCTTTAGTTCTTCAATGCAAAGTCTCTCTGCATCAAGGATTTTTGCAAAAGAATTATGGTTCGGCCATAGTAGTAACACTAGAAGACAAAATTTTGTTGCAGTGAATCGTTTTTTATACTGAATGAGCCTTGCTACCGTAACTTGAAACTTCTTGTAGTGAGTTTCTTTAAGAATCCACCCATTTCGCTATCATAAGTTTAAACTTCCGACAACGAATTCTTTTGCAAATCTGCTAGTTTTGATAGAGAAAGATAAAGATCTTTCACAACATACACCAGATTGAAATTTAGGTGACAAGAGGCTAGGTTAATTTTGCGCAATTTGGGCAGAGGTTCAAAAATTTTGATGAGGTATATTTTGGTGCTAACACCCCCAAAAATAAGCAAGTATCAAAATATATTTGAATTCCCCAAACCCAAGGAATTATTATGCATGTTCTAAACGTGTCACTAGGTAACCAAGGAAATCCACCTAACTCCTTGGCATGCAATCCCAAATTGATTTATCCTTTAGCATAAGTTAAGGTAATGGAAAATTTGGTTAAAATAAAATAATATCTTATTAGGCCTTGGCCCACCAATCGAATATGTCAGTCGACTGCAAAGACAATTCGACTAGGTAGTCAAGTTGGTCAACCATCGGGTTAGGTAAACCAATAGAATATGTCAGTGGACTGCAAAGACAAGTTGACTAGAAAGTTGAGTTAGTCAACCAATGTAATATGTCGATTTATCTTCCTCCAATGTTATCATCTCTCTTGTATCATATCTATCAATGTGTTTTCATTAATAACTTTGATATACAATTTACATAGATTGACCCTCGGCCATACTATTTGACTCAGAGCCTCATGATTGGATAATTGTGAAAAATTTATATGATATATCTTGGTCAAAATATCATATCTAAAGAATTATTAACAAGACCTAGACATACGTTTTTGTTTTTTTTTCTATATGGTGAACCTACACCATTTAGGGATATGGTCTTCTTTAATAGTAAAATATATGGGTTACACATTGAGATCATTTTTGGCCAATATCATAGGTATGCACATTGATTTTGTTCTTTGTATATTGGAAACAATAAATGAGTTTTCCATTTTATACATCAACAACGTTGTAAAGGCTATATGTCTCTAAAACTACATTGCAACTAGTTGTTATGTTTTTCTCATCATGGTACATCCTTTGTCTAGTTGGCTTATGAAATACCAAATTATAAACTTCTTCAAATTCCTCCTAGACGATCAAAGGATTATTTTGAGATCAAGTAGAGGCATGAGATGAAATATTTTGCATGACATAACAATAAATATAAACATGAAATGCCTTGGATACTTTCCATTCCATATAGTGGGAAGTGTTGTGCTTATGTGAAACTATGCTCAAGTTCCATTAATGTGTTATGATTTGATGAGTTGTTCACATATTCTTGTAGTAATGAATGACTTATCCATATCTGATTGTTATCAATTTCTACTACCAAAATATGGCACCTACAATGATTGCATTCTATGTGAAGCTTCCTCCCATTTACTCCCAATATGGACCTAATTGATTATTTACTTTTCAATGTCTAACATATTTACATATACTTACCCACCATCAATCATGTAACCATTTTGATCCACATTTTTGTACCCAAACTCCATGTTGAGCCACATTACTACAACTCCATCTTTGTACACATTATACATTTCAAAATTCTTTAAACCTGGCTCATAACTGTACTCAAATACCATCAATAATTTGTTGTTCAGCCATACCACAAGCTTATATTTACACATAAATTGCTCTAATACCACATTGTAACATACTCGACCACCCCTTTTTCTACTGGGATGATGGGGCATTGAAAAATTGTCCAATTTCCCATGAATTCCACCATAATTACACATTTAAATCAACTCTGATGCCATAATACATTCATCCCCGATATACAATGAAAATATATATTCAATATGGCATGCAAACTCATGAAATTTCATACATAAACAATATAGAATTATAACAGCATGCAATTTATTTACATTCACAACATTTTTTACAGTAAAATACACAAAAATAATCCATCATACAGGTAATAACCATAACACTTATCTTTTAAGAAGTAATTTCACCAATTGGTTGTGTATGATGGATGTTCCTCCCAACCATAGGCTATGTTGCTCCAATTCTCTTAGAAACATACACCCCTAAGCTAGGGCTATGATTCCACAAGGAAAATGGCTCCCATATCTGGCTAAGCTTACCCACACAACTCAATACCCATCAATTAACAACACACACACTCCTATAGTCTTTCCAACCACCCAAGTCTCTTCCCCGAACTTCACAACCCAAGGGATGGGATATTCTTCTCTGCTCTTTCATCCCTTAGGAAATCCTCACCCCCTCCAGGGCTCTAGTTTATATTTTCCAAGAATATCAAAGTTGAGGGCTCCAAGAAATACAGTTGTATGTGGAGTCACAGTCATAGTATTCCCATGCTCATGGGAAATTTTCATACCATATTCATGTAACAAGCATCCCCATCCTTCTATCACGAGCATAACATCCTAATTACCCGCAAGCATTTCCCCTCAATCCTTCCATTTGTAGTTTGGATGGTGCTAATTTGGTACGGGATAATGGTGAACTCAGTGCATGGAAAGAGAGTGAATATCCCCCCAAAAAATGAACAAGTAGCAAAACATATTTGAATTCCCCAAACCCAAGGAATTAGTATGCATGTTCGTAACTTTCCACTCGAAAACCAAGGAACTCCACCTAACTCCTTGGAATGCATTCCTAGATTGATTTTTCCTATGGCATAAGTTAAGTTAATGGAAACTTTGGTTAAAATAAAACAATATATCTTTAGGCTTTGGCCAACCAATGGAATATGTTAAACGAATGCAAAGACAAGTCGACTAGACAGTCAAGTCAGTTGACCATCAGGTCATATCAAGTCAACTAATGGAATATGTTAGTGGATTGCAAAGAAAATTCAACTGGGAAGTCGAGTCAGTCAACCAATGTAGTATGTCAATTTCTCTCTGGTAGATTCAAATCCCCCCAATGTTATCGTCCTTCTCGTATCGCAACTAGCAATGTGTTTTCGTTAATAACTTTGATCCACATTTTACATAGATTTTGCCTTGACCATATTATTTGGATCATAGCCTAAATCTCTCTCTCTCTCTCTCTCTCTCTCTCTCTCTCTCTCTCTCTCTCTCTCTCGCACACACACACACACACATTATAATTCCTGGAGATCAAAACTAGGGTGTTACATTCCCCTCCCGCTTATCTTTGCATTGTCCTTAGTGCACATCACCATATAGATGTTTGTATATACATTTTTACATCAAAATATAAATATTGTTGGGGGTATGCCACCTACATGGAATATTCACACTCCCACGTAGCATCTTTGGGACCGTAGCAAGTCCATTGAACATTTATCATGTTGATGGCTCAATTTTGGAGCACCTTGATCTTCCTATGGCTCAATTTATGTGCACTAGTTGGACCTTGGAGTTTCCTTCATGATGCACCCAATCAATTACGTGGTTAGGATCAATCACATACTTTTTAAGAAAATACACATGAAACACATTATGTATGTGTGTGGATGCAGAAAAATCTAGCATGTATGCAACAGGACCAATTCTCTCCAGAATCTCAAATGGCCCACAATAGCATGCTGCCAATTTCTAACAACTTCCCAATTTCATCAAACTTTTATTTTTTATAAAGTATTTTCATGCGTAATTTTTTGTACAAACACTTGAAAATTCCTATAAACATTTCTAATTAATATTTGAATGAATCTATGTTTCTCTTTCTTTAATTATGTATCTAGGATATCTCTATAAATGTCAATCTCTATATCATCTTATTGAATTTTTATCATAAAGTGATTGACCATTAAAAATGCATCGAAGAACAACATGATGTTTCTAAGTTTAACTATTTTTTAAATATTTATAATTAAGCTACAATATGTCTTTGTCTCACTCTCGCTAATCAAAATTTGTATTTTCTTAAAAAAAATGATTTCTAATTAATATTTGAATGAATTGTGTTTCTCTTTCTTTAATTACATATCTTTGATATCTCAATAAATATCAAACTTTATATCATCTTATTGAATTTTCATCTTAAAGTGATTTACCATTTAAAAAGCATCGACGAACAACATGATGTTTCTAAGTTTAGTTTTTTTTTTAAGTATTGTTAATTAAGTTTCAATGTATATTTGTCTTGCTCTCTTTAATTCAGCTTTGTATTTTATTAAGAAATTGATTTCTAATTAGTATTTGATTGAATCTATGTTTGTCTTTCTTTAATTATGTATCTAGGACATCTCAATAAATATCAATTTCTATATTATTTTATTGAATTTTTATCTTAAAGTGATTCTCCATTTAAAATGCATCGACAAACAACATGATGTTTCTAAGTTTAGATATTTTTAAGTATTTTTAATTAAACTCCAATGTATCTTTGTCTCGCTCTCCTTCATTCAACTTTGTATTTTCTTAAGAAATTGATTTCTAATTAATATTTAATTAAATTTATGTTTCTCTTTCTTTAATTATGTATCTAGGATATATCAATAAATATCAATTTTCATATCGTCTTTATTGAATTTTTTTATTTTATTATATATGCTAGCATAATGGATACCGTAACTAATGACGGGCCTCCCTTTCATGCGAGGACCCATCAGATCACGTCCATCATCAATCCCATTCTCTGGTTGTGGATTTCCCAGTCAGAATTATACATCCACGCCATTACTCGCATATAGGTCTAAGTACATTTTTATAATTTAATTACGACTTCTTTCTTTTGTTTACATCTTGCAGAATTATACACTAATTCAATTTATTTCAACTGCTTTAAGTATGATTTAGTCTGCATTGACAAACCAAGAGGGAAGAGATGGAAAGGTACTCGGGTTCCATATTAGCTCCATCCTTTGAAGAAAACGATGGTGTCTTCCTCTGGTTCATATCATTTAATTGATTGTAATCTGTATAATGTTTAAATAAAAATGGGTTTATTTCTCTTCATAAAATATATGTGGATATTTGGATTCGTGAGTCCATTGGTTGTTGTACACAAAGTCTATACATGTATTCTTGCAATGTAACTAAAGTTGATTAAATGAAGCAGATTATAAAAGACTTTTGTAGATACATTATACAATGTTCAATGTATCTATAACAGTACTAGCAATTATTTGTTATTCATGTCAAACTTATTTATACATATATTTATATATATTTCTATTCAACCATATGAGTGTTTTACTTTGTTATTTTCCATTCAAGTTTATTTAAAGGAAAACATTCAAAGGACTTTCAAAATCATCATATTGAACGTCATAGTTTCACTAACAACATTAATCCTTTCCATTAAATAACAAAACAAAGGAAATAAAAACCTAGGAAAATAGAAGGAGGAGCCAAGTTCTACCCAGCCTTAAAATGGATCAGTCAAAGTCACTTGATCCAATCACCCCCAAGCCTGATCATGAATCCATAAGAGTGAAATGAGCCTCTTGTTATAGCATAACCTTTGTGTCTTTAACAGTTGCCTAACACTTTCATGCTCACACAACAACTTCTTTTTGTTCTCTTCTTAATCACTAACAAAAATTTACCAGTGAATCCTTCTCTTCCACATGATAAGTAGCGTCCTGCCTCCTCACACATGTGTATATATCATTTTTCCCAAATCTTAGTATTTTTCCAAGCTCTTTCCCTCCTTGGGAATTTTCGCAACTTTGGAAATCCATGATTTTCAAGGTGTGTCAATCATCGAAATTGACCTCTAATACATGTCCTTTCATGTCCAAGGTTAGCTTCATCTTGTTCCTCACTCATGGATTCACAATCATCTCTTTTAACTTGGTTGTTCCATTTGTTCCCCTTTATTAATTAAATACAAATCTTGTCTTTTACCTTTGTCCAATAATTAAGGACATTTGGCAAGTCACTATCTTACACAATAATTAAATTAATAACAACTATTTTTCCTATAAATCTTAATTTTGAATTTTTCCACTTAGAAAATGATTAACATGCCAAATACTTTATTTGAGGAGTATTACAAATTAAACTTTGTATTTTCCTAAGAAATTGGTTCTACCATTTAACATACATGCACCAACAATACTAATATTTCTATATTACATATTATATTTGATACATGCACCAACAATACTAATATTTCTATATTACATATTATATTTGATTCATTTCTAAAAATAGTAATGGAATGGAACCCTATGAAGTTCTTTGTCCACTAAGATACTCAAAATCATCTTTTTATGAATTTTTCTATATGCTAACATTCATTTCAAAGCTATATGCTAACATTCATTTCAAAGCTATTTATAAAGAGTGAATGCATATTTTATACTACAATTTCTTGATTACATGGAATCATTGTGGTAGATTTTTTTTGTTACGTTATGGACTTATTATAATACATGTTTCTATGGTAGTTACCTAAACCATATAGGAAAGTTATGTCACATATCTATGTAAGTAACAGGTACAAAATTAGGTCAACTTTTAGTTCAATTGTTTTGCTATTCTTGCTTACTTAAAGCATACGTACAAATAATTATTACATTATAAATGCATTCATGAATAATTTTACATATCTAAATTGTTTCACTACTAGATACAACTTAGATATTTAAGGTTTTTTTATACTAAAAAAAATGTCTCACTATAAAAGTATAGATATTTAAGGTTTCTTTACACTAAAAAATGTCTCACTATAAAAGTATGATTGGGTGTTGGGTGTTTATGAAGCATGTTGATGGTATATTGTAATCAAAGTATCTTATATGTAAGTGGCCATGATTGGGAGTGAAGGCTAACATATGTCCTTGATTGTGATCCTAAATGTAGTTTTTTATAATGGGAAAATGTATTGGTTACATGTTCAAATAATTTCTTAAGATTATCTTATGCATAGGAATTGTATAAGAATCATTTATATAAAAGATAATAAGTGAGGTCTCTATTTTATTCATCAAGCCAAGTATGAATTAAAAAGTCCATATGTTTAGCCTTGGGTACAAATAAGAAATGCCTTGGTTACTTACTAGTTCATGTAGATATGTTTAGCCTTGGGTACAAATAAGAAATGCCTTGGTTACTTACTAGTTCATGTAGATGGATGAATTGTACGTGTATGTAAATATAATTGACTTCAATTCACCTTTTGTGATTTAACCACTAGTATATCTAGTCTTGTAGGCATTGATACCACATCACCGTGGGGTGAGTATCAAATAAACATTCCACCATCTCATAACATTCTTGTGTCATCAAATTTCTTCCTATATGAACTTGATCAATGATGGGTCAATATGAAATTGGCATTAAAAAATTGGGCAAAAGGTTTATATCCAAACCTTTTTTTTTTTAATAAGTTGTTATTGTTTTATTTCAAAAATTATATTTATTTTTATTTGGTTGAGGTTAATAGTTTTGGACATATATGTCAATATAAAAAAATAATTATGAATGTATCGTTCATTAACATTAAAGTGTTTGGACTTAAAAAAACAATACATTCACTTATTGTTTTGAAAAACAATGTGTATTTCCCTTTATTATACCTGCCGATAGGCATGGTATATAGCTTTGAGTTAGGTTTGACTTTATATTAGTTCATGGTTGACCATAAAATATACATCCCTTTATCCAAAGTTTTAAAAAATAATTATTTATTTTAAATTTTAAATCTCATTTATGTGATATCTTATTGGCCAAAAACTTTGAAGTCTTATTGTTGCCTTCACTTCTCCCAATGTAATTGTAATAAATATTTCTTGTTTTTTTATATATATTGTCAAAAGTTGGGGGCCCATCTTGTTAAATAAATAACCCTTTCTTTTTTGGCATGGATATGCATTTTTTTTTTGTGGTTCTCATTTAATGGGTACCTTTATCTTAATCACATTTAAATAAAATAAAATAATATTTTGTAGGTAGGATTCAAATGGATGACAATTATACTTTTTCTTTCACAATTATTTGAGTGTTAAAGTTAAAATAAAATAATATAATATTTTGTACAATTCAAAGTTGATGGCATTTGTATTTTTTTTTTCACAATTTTTTTAAGGGTTAAACTTAAATATAAGTTTTATTTTTATATTGCAAATTTTGAGTGTTAACCTTAAATATAAGTTTGAGCGTTTTACAATGTATGATCTAAATGTTTTATGAAATTGGGTTTTTTTAAGATCATTCAAAATAATGTGAAGGGATATTGGTTATTATACCTGCCTCTTGCGGTGGTATATAGTATTGGATATGCTATTGATCGTCTATTAGCTGGGGTTTGACCAAAATAGTTTTGAGCATTTTTAAAGGTATAACATTACAATTTGTTTTTTAATTATTTTAAAACATTTTTATAAATTGTGATTAGTTGTTCAAATGCATCTCTTATTGTCGTGGCTGCATAAGGATCTTCAATGGCTGCGGAAGGATCCTCAACGTCATTTAATGAGATGAGGCTCAATGTCCTTTAATGAGATGACGCTTGCCTGCCATATTCAACAAATGAATTTGTTATTCATCTCGACACATGCAGTGGATTCAATACAACTATTGTTTTATTTTATTATACCTGCATAGCGGCAGGTATACGCTGCCATGCAGCCTTGTTAATATAGACTAGTGTTTTTATTATTATTATTATTAAAATAGAATAATTCAATTTGTTGATTCCTAATGTACTATGGTGACTAATTATTTTTAGATGTATGTTTCACAAGCATTAACATGTTCAGTTATGAACACTTGTTGTTATATCTTAGTTGTTTTGCATCTTTGATTTTGTTCTATATAAAATATGGTTATGCTTATATGGGTAAAAATTCAATGTTAACTTATCATTATATTCATAATAAATTAGATTAATTTATTTTGTTTCTTTGTAATGTACTATTTTAATATTGTGTGTAGCTATGCAACTAGTATATTATTTCACTTTCTTATTTATAAATTTGTCTTTGTTGGGTTGTTATGTTCTTTGCAGTGAAAGTCTAGTCGAAGTGGATTGAATAATGGTCGAAATCGAGGTGGATTGACGGCAGGTCGAGAGTCGAGGCAGATCGACAGCAAGTCGAAGGTCAAGATAGTAGACTGGGTAAAGTCGAAGTCGAAGGTCGAGGTGGTTCGACGTGATAAAGGCATCAACAACAAGTTGAAGAGGTCAACCAACAAGAGATCAACAGGCGGGCATGTGGCGACTGACTTAAGACTGAATGAAGGTTGAATGGTAGTCCACTTGTAATCCGACTTGGAGTCGACTGTAACATAATCCCGAGATTCATGGGATTTATAGCCAATGATCTGCATGGATCTATAATCATTTTTGGCCGCTAAGTATTTAGGGTTTTTCCTGTTATAAATCCTATAAAGAGACGTGTTGTAAGGTCTTAGAGGTTGATTAAGGAATTGTAGGATATCCAGTCTTTAGAGAAATCTTTAGATTGTTGGTCATGCAGATATAAGTTGGATTGGCTACAGGGTTGTTCTTGCGCAGGAAAGAGAGTATAATGTCAATTATGTATTAGGTGTGGACCAAGGTTAGACATGTAACCTTTTATTCATATTGAATAAGACAACAAGAGAGAATAACGCTCAAGGAATGTTAGTTTTCCTGGTTTTGCTTTCCAGGGTAAAATCTCTATGTATTGTGTGATTGTTTTGTCATTTACATTCTTGATTAAATTATTCTTCTCTTCTTCTAGGCTTAGTGTGAAAGTGTATCTCATTTTCCAACAAGTGGTATCAGAGTTGTGTTATGTTTTGAGGTGTGTATCAGATCTTGATTTACCAATCTTTAATCTGAGAGATAAACCCTAGGTACAGTAAGAGTTGTAAGTCATAAAGTGTGTTAAAGATCATGGTAAAGAATGGCAAGCAGTTCAAGAAAAGAGATAGAAAAATTCAATGGCCATAATTTTGAGCTTTGGAAGCTTAAAATGGAAGACATTCTTATAGATCGAGAACAATGTACAGTGGTATGTCTAGGTACCCATTCAATAGGCATGTCGACGAAAGAATGGGAGAAACTCGAAAGAAGAGCAAGAAGTATGATGCGGCTTTGTCTTGTAGATTTAGTATTGTTGAATGTATTAGGTGAAGATTCGGCCAAGAAACTGTGGGACAAGATGGGAATCTTAGACCAATCAAAATCTCTAGTAAAGAAGTTGTTTCTCATAAATAAATTATATCTTTTGAGAATGAGTGATGGCATTTCAGTGAATGAGCATTTCAATGCATTTAATACCATTTTAAGCTATTTATCATCTGTGGATATTAAAATCATTGAGGAGAAATGTATTAGCCTATTATGTTCTTTGCCATACTCCTAGGATAGCTTAGTCGTGGCTATAGGGAGAAATACAACCAAACTAGTGCTAGAAGACATGGTTTCTTATATGTTGTCAGATGAAATGAGAAGAAAGAACATGGAAGGATCGACCAAAGATGCTTTAGTGGTGAGAGTTCGACCGATTGAAAGAGATAAAGGAAAATTATACGCTAGAAAGTCTAAGTCGAAGGGTAAATCTAAATCCCTGGTTCAGTAAAAAGAAGATGTTGGAAATGCGATAAATTTGGGAATTACAAAAAGGATTGTAAGTCAAGGGCGATGGAAGTCAGTATGGGATCCGACGAGAAGCATTCGACTAAGAGAAAGATGACCCCGAATAAGGTAGGTGATGTGTACATGGCGTCTACCAGTACACAGTTGGATCAAGATGTTTGGTTGATAGACTCAGGAGCATCCTATCATATGACACCTCAAAGAGAATGGTTATGTGAGTATGAACAATAAGATGGATGTGATGTGTTCTTGGGGGATGACTCGACAATCAAAATTGTCAGACGAGGAAGAGTTCGACTGATATTGCAGGATGGGAGGAAAAGAACCCTTCCAAGTGTGCTTCACATTCCGGGTTTGGAAAGAAACGTGATATATGTTAGTAAGATGAGTGATGTTGGATTTCACACTCTATTTCAGAAGGATTCATGCAAGATGGTCATAGGTGTGATGGTATTAATAAAAGGAGTTCGGATTGGAAACCTATACACATTGTTAGGGAATGTCGACTCAACTAGATGCAACAATATCGTTGCTCCTGAAGCCGACTTGACTTTGACCCAACTCGTGTTAAGTCGATACAAACCGACTCGACAAGACATGATAAAATCGACCTGACCATGTTGTGGCATGAGAGGATGGAACATGTTGGAGAAAAAGGACTTCGAGCCATGCACAGTAAAGGTATGGTCAAAGGTTTTCCTAAATATGGTTTAGAAGTCGACTTTTGTGAACATTGCATATATGGAAAACAAAGTCGAGTGAGGTTTCCATTTGGAGCGACAAGGGAAAATGGGATTCTAGAATTGGTGTATAGTGATGTGTTTGGCTTGGTTTTAGTGCCTTCACTTGGTGGATCCATGTATTTTGTCTCCTTCATAGATGGTTTTTCAAGGAAGAGATGGATGTATTTCTTGAGGAAGAAATCAGAGTTTTTTGAGAAATTTAAAGAGTTTAAAGATCTTGTAGAAAACCAAACATATAAGAATATTAAGGTGTTGAGAACTAACAACGATGGTGAATTATGTGGAAAAGAATTTGATCAGTTATATAAGCAATGTGGCATAACACTCAAAAATACCACACCATATACCCCATATCAAAATAGAGTTGTTGAGAGAATGAATAGAACCTTGATGGATAAGGCAAGGAGTATGCTCAGTGGTGTTGGGATCGCATAAGAATTCTATGTAGAGTCAGTCGACACTACAAGATATATGGTGAATATGTCTCCTTTGTCAACGCTAGTCGACACGACTCCACATGAGGTATGGTTGGGTAAGAAGTCTCCAGTTCCACATCTCAAAGTATTTGGTTGTGATGCATTTGTGCATGTTCCCAAGGAAAAGAGGAGCAAGTTGGACAATAAGGCATTCAAATGTATTTTCATTGGATATAAAGAAGGAGGGAAAGGATATAAGCTCTGGGATCCTTAATCAAGGAGAACAGTATACAATCGATATGTGGCCTTCAAAAAATTCGGAGGTAATTCCGAGCCTGAGGAAATTGTTCAGACCGAGAATAATCCTGAGACAGTGCAGTTTGAACTTAGGAATGAAGAAGAAGATGATTCAGATGCGTCCACTTAATCAAATAAAGAGGTGGAACAAAAGACTACGGTGGTAAGGAGGTCGGAAAGAGTAAGAAAACCAATCAAAAGGTATAGTCCACCTGACTTATGTTCCTCATTCATGTTAACTGCCATCGACGATGAGCCCAAGTCGGTCGATGAGGCAGTCGACTCGGCAAAGGGTAAACTCTGGAAGGACACCATGGTCGAAGAGATGGAATCCTTGCACAAGAATGAGACATGGGATTTATTCAAGTTACCTAGTGGAAGAAATCTCATTGGTAGAAAATGGGTATTCAAGAAGAATATGAATGCATTAGGACAAGTCGAGAAGTTCAAAGCTCAACTGGTAGTGAAAGGTTATTCCCAAGTCGAGGGAGTCAACTTCAGTGAGATTGTTTCCCCTGTTACAAAATTAACTTCCATTAGAGTACTAATGTATTTAGCTACAACATTATATCTAGAAATAGAACAAGAAATCTAGAAGTCCCCATTAGATTACTAATGTATCTAGCTACAACATTCGATCTGGAAATAGAACAAGACAATGTTCCTACATGGGGACCTAGAAGAAGAAATCTACATGAAACGGCCTGAAGAATTTGTAGTAAAGGGAAAGCAAGAGTTGGTGTGAAAACTAAAAATATCCCATTATGGTCTAAATAAATCACCAAGTATGTGGTACAAGAATTTTGACACATACATCCTTAGTTTTGGATTTGTGAGAAGAAAATTTGATCACTGCATATATTCTAAGGAAGAAGGTGGGAATTTCATATATGTAGCTTTGTATGTCGATGACATGTTGTTGATTGGAAACAAAATGGATGCAATAAAAGAGGTGAAGAAGAAGCTATCCTCCAAGTTCGACATGAAGGATATCGGTGCAACTAACTTCATTTTGGGAATGGAGATTAAGAGAGATCGAGCCATTAGAAATATCTAGTTGAATCAGACAAAGTATATTGAAAAATTCTGAAACGGTTCAACATGCAGGATTGCAAATCAGTGAAGGTGTCAATTCATGTGGGAGCAAGGATAATTGTTGAACACTTTCCAAAGACATAGGAAGAAATAGAGGACATGGCATGTGTTCCTTATGCAATTGTTTTTGGTAGTCTAATGTATGTGATGGTATGCACACAACCAGACATTGCCCATGTAGTGGAAGTGTTGAGAAGGTACATGTTGACACCTACAAAGGAGCATTGGAAAGTTGTCAAGAGAGTATTCGGGTATTTGTATGGCACGAAGAATTATGCTATATGCTACCAAGGAAGACCTGGAGGCGAAAGTGGTAAATTAAATTTGCATGGCTTTGTCGATGTCGACTAGGCTGGAGATCTGGATTGACGAAGGTTGACCAATAGATATCTCTTCAAGATGTTCGGTGGAGAAATAAGTTGGATGAGTAAGTGGCAGGTGGTCGTATCCTTGTCAACTACAGAAGTTCTATACATGGTGGCCACTCATGGAATTAAAGAAGAAGTATGGTTGCAAAGGTTGTGTTCAGGAATTGGGTTTGAGCAGAGAGCTATGAAGGTAAGTTGCGACAATCAAAACACAATATTTTTGGCAAAGAACATTGCTTATCATTCGAAGACTAAGCACATTAATGTACAATTCCATTTCGTAAGAGATATGGTGGAAAGTAACAAGGTGCTACTGGAGAAAGTAGGCATGTTGGAAAACATAGTAGACTCGTTGACCAAGTATGTCATTGTTGTGAAGTTCTCTTGGTGCAGAGAGGCAATGGGCATTGTTTCCCTAGGTCTGTGAATGAAAGTTCAAAAATATCCTAGTTTCAACAAAGAATACAACAAGTGGGAGAATGTTGGGTTGTTATATTCTTTGCAATGAAATTCTAGATGAGGTGGATCGACTGGCGGTTGAATTCGAGGTGGATCAATAGCAAGTCGAGAGTCGAGGTAGATCAACAGCAGGTCGAAAGTCGAGGTAGATCGACAGCAATTCGAAGGTCAAGGTAGTAGACTGGGTAAAGTCGAAGTCAAAGGTCGAAGTGGTTCGATGTGGTAAAGGAATCGATAGAAAGTCGAAGAAGTCAATAGGCGGGCATGTGGCGACCAACTAAAGACCGAATGAAGGCCGACTAGTACCCGACTTGGAGTCGACTGTAATAGAATCCTGATATTCGTGGGATTTGTAGCCAATGATCTGCATGGATCTGTAACATTTTTTGGGAGCTAATTCTTTAGGGTTTTGCCTATTGTAAACCCTATACAGAGGTGTGTTGTAAGGCCATAGAGGCTAATCAATGAATCATAGGATATCCAGTCTCTAGAGAAATATTTGGATTGTTGGTCATGCAGATGTAAGACAAATTGGCTATAGGGTTGTTATTGTGCAAGCAAGAGGGTATGATGTCAATTTTTTCTTAGGTGTGGACCATAGTTAGACATGTAACCTTTTATTCAAATTGAATAAGACAACAAGAGAGCAGAACGCTCAAGGAATGTTGCTTTTCCTGGTTTGGGTTTCCAAGATAAAATCTTTGTGTATTGTGTGATTTCTTTGTCATTTACGTTCTTGATTAAATTCTTCTTCTCTTCTACTAGGCTTAGTGTGGAAGTGTCTCTCATTTATTGACAACATTGATGTCGTAATGTTATCCAACAAGGTCTTAAATTTTTTATTCATAATCTTATTTTGTGATTTCCATTATTATCCTTAAATTTTCACTAATGTATATGAATTTATATGTGTAGATATGTATTCGGACCCTACAAATCAAAATATTCACCAACACATCGTATCCCAACCATGGAAGGAAACGTAGAATGTTCCTTCAGAAAGAGTAAAAAACCCTTATCCTAGGTATTTTTGCCATTAACAAATACTCATTTTATCACCCACTAAAAGATTGAAACATACAAGGAGGCAAACGACCCTCCCTTAAGATAGCTTTGGAACCCACCTTCTTCAAATATCTTCAAGTGTTCCTTGTAAGTTTCTTATTTCCATTTATAACATAATCATTCATATTATGCTTTTAATAAGGGATGCATGTTGTCTACTTTACTTTCACTAGCATGAGATAGAGTAGGGAATGGTTTACATTCTTATGCTTTTTAGTTTACTTCCTTTTATTTGTCACTTAATAAACAAAACCATTAAGTAGGTATTTTTTAGTATATATTGGTAATAAACCACCAATACCATATTGGTGTCCATATTAGGGATGAAACCCTAGTTTTCATCCTTGGTTGTGTGTGCCTTGTTAGGTATTTTATGGTAGAACAATATTCATTGCAATTTAACTATTTTTTTTTTTTGTTATCCATCATTTTCACGTAACTTGTGTGGACAACCATTTATTGAAACTTTCGACTGGGAACATCTTTTTAGTTTTTTAGTATTTTGTTCATAGCATAACTTTTCTTTCATAAATTGTGCGATTGGTGGCCATATTAGGGATGAAACCCTAGTTTTCATCCTTGGTTGTGTGTGCCTTGTTAGGGATTTTATGGTAGAACAATATTCATTGCAATTTATTGGTGGCCATATTAGGGATGAAACCCTAGTTTTCATCCTTGGTTGTGTGTGCCTTGTTAGGGATTTTATGGTAGAACAATATTCATTGCAATTTAACTATTTTTTTTTGTTGTTATCCATCATTTTCACGTAACTTGTGTGGACAACCATTTATTGAAACTCTCGACTGGGAACATCTTTTTAGTTTTTTAGTATTTTGTTCATAGCACAACTTTTCTTTCATAAATTGTGTGATTGTGTTTTTCCTTAGTTTAATCATGATGCCATGGATTTCTAGCATAATTTTGCAACCTATTTCAATTTTCATGTTTTTTAACTTTCGACCTATTTTGGGGATTTACTTGGTTTTCCCTCTTTTGTTAATTTTCAGATCACAATTGTTCGTTGAAGTATTTTGAAGTTGTTTGTTTATTTTGGGGATTTACTTGGTTTGTCTACACAATTCCCCTTTTGTTAATTGTCAGATCACACTTGTTCGTTGAAGTGTTTTGAAGTTGTTTGTTTATTTGTTGAAGATTGGGTTCTTGGTTCACCAACAAAATTCATATCAAAATCATTATATTGCTACCTAGTTTAATAAAAAAGGGCATTTGTCTCATTTAACTCTATCATTCCTAGGCAACATATACACAATTAAATATATAGTTCGTTTCCTTATTTTGTTAACTTTCCATGCTCCAATGCCACATTCTGAGAAATAATACATTTTCAATCCACTTATAAGGATATTTACAAGTATAGGTTGTATCGAAAATGAATAGCAAGGTTTATTCTCAATATAATGAACATAAGTCAACAAAAATATAAATATGATTGGATAATTGTGAAGCAATTATATGATAGATCTTGGTCAAAATATCATATCTACAACATTGTTGGCAAGACCTAGACATAAGTTGTTTTTCTATATGGAAAACATATGCCTCTTAGGGATATGGTATTCTTTAATGGTAAAATATATGGGTTATACGTTGAGATAATTTTTGGCCAATATCCTAGGTATGCACATTGAATATCCTAAGTATGCACATTAATTATATTCTTTGGATATTGGAAACAATAAATAAGTTGTCCATTTTATACATCAACATTGTTGCAAAGGCTATATGTCCCTAAAAATACATTGCAATTAGTTGCTATGTTTTTCTCATAATGGTACAAACTTTGTCTAGTCAACTCATGAAATACCAAATTTTAAACTTAGTAAATTTCCTCATTAGTACTAACCAAATGATTATTTCAAGATCAAGTAAAGGCATGAGATGAAATATTTTGTAGGACATCACAATAGATATAAGCAATAAATGTCTTAGATACCTTCCATTTCATATAGTGGAAAATGTTGTGCTTATGTGCAATGATGCTCAAGTTACATTAATGTTTTATGATTTGATGAGCCGATCACGTATTCTTGTAGAAATGAATGACTTATCAAGTTTAATTATTATCAATTTCTACTACCGAAAGATGGCACCTACAATTATTTCATTCTACATGAAGATTCCTTCCATTTACTCCCTAGATGGACCCAGTCAATGATATTTTATTCCAAGATACAATGCCTGGTGGAAACCCCCAGGTACTTCCCCTCATTTCAAGGATGGTACCCAGGGTAAATCCTAGATTCTTTATGGCACAAGGTAGTCAACAATGGGGGCTCAAATCCATTACAACAATATGCCCATAGTGATCTCAACATGTCACTAACAATAATAGAACCCATGTGTGGAGAATAACACTCCATCCCACAACCACTTAGGCTATACCCAATTGACAGTCGATGATATACTTTCCAATGTCTAAAATATTTACATATACTTACCCACCATGAATCGTGTAACCATTTTGATCCACATTTTTGTACCTAGACTCCATGTTGAGCCACATTACTGCAATTATAGCTCTGTACACAATATACATTTCAAAATTCTTTAACATGGTTAATAACTTTATTCTAATACCATTAATAATTTGTTGTTCAACCATACCACAAGATGGAATTTACACATAAATTACTCTGATATGAATTTGTAACATACATGACAACCCCTTTGCTTGCTAGGATAATGGGGCATTGTAAAATTCTCCAATTTCCCATGAATTCCACCATAATTTCATGATTAACTCAAATTTGATACCGTAATCTATTTCTCCTTGCTATACGATGAAAATATGTGTGCAATATGGCATCCAAAATCATGCAATTTCATAGGTAAAACATACAGAATTATAACAACGTGCAATTTATTCACATTCACAACATCTTTAACAGTAAAATACACAAAAATAATCCATCATATGGGAGATAACCATAACACTTATTGTTTAAGACGTAATTTCACCAATTGGTTAAGTATGAGGGACATTGCTCCCAATATCTATATCATCTTATTGAATTTTTATTTTAAAGTGATTCACCATTAAAAATGCATCAAATAACAACATGATGTTTCTAATTTTGATTATTTTTTAAATATTGCTAATTAATCTTCATTGTGTCTTTGTCTCACTATCTCTAATTAAGCTTTGTGTTTTCTTAAGAAATTGATTTCTAATTAATATTCGAATGAATATGTGTTTCTCTTTCTTTAATTACATATGTAGGATATCTCAATAAATATCGATTTCTATATCATCTTATTGAATTTTTATATTAAAGTGATTCATCATTAAAATGCATTGACAAACAACATGATGTTTCTAAGTTTAAATATTTTTTAAGTATCGTTATTTAAGCTTCAACTTATCTTTGTCTTTCTCTCTCTAATTAAGCTTTGTATTTTCTTCAAAAAATAATTTCTAATTAATATTTGAATGAATCTATGTTTCTCTTTCTTCAATTATGTATCTAGGATATCTCAATAAATATCAATTTCGATATCATCTTGTTGAATTTTTGTGTTAAAGTGATTCACCATTTAAAATGCATCAACGAACAACATGATGTTTTTAAGTTTAACTATTTTTTAATTATTGCTAATTGGGCTTCAATGTATCTTTGTCTCTCTCTCTAATTAGGATTTCTTTCCTAAGAAAATGATTCTACCATTTAACATGCATGCATCAGCAATACTAATGTTTCTATGTTGCACATATTATTTGGTTCATTTGTGGAATAATAGTGGGATGGAGTTGGATCTTTCCCTATGAATCTCTTTGTCCACTAGCATACTCAAAATCATCTTTTTATGGCTATATCTGTCTACTAACATTTATTTCAAAACTATTTCTAAAGAGTGAAGAAATATTTTACACAACAGTCTCTTAGCTACATGGAAGCAATGTGGTAGAAATATTTTTTATTTTTTTGTTACATTATAATAGATGTTTCTATGATGGTTACCTAAATCATATAGGAAAGTTATGCCACATATCTATGCCATTTCCAAGTAACAGGTGCAAAATTAGGTCCATTTCTAGTTCAATTGTTTTGCTATCGTTTCCTACTTAAGCATGCATACAAATAATTATTACATTATAAATCCATTCATGAATAATTTTACATATCTAAGGTTTCTCACTCCTAGATATTGAGGTTTATTTACACCTGAGAAATGTACTTCTAGAAAAGTGTGATTGGGTGGTTATCAAGCATGTTGATGGTATATTGTAATAAAAGTATCTTATATCTAAGTGAAGGCTAACATGTGTTCATCATGGAAATCCGACACCTTCAAAAGATGCAGTTTTGCATGATGGGAAAATGTATTGGCTACGTGTTCAAATGATTTCTTGAGTTTATCTTATATAAGCATACAAAATTGTGTAGGAATCATAGATATAAAAGATAATAAATGGGGTCTCTATTTTATTCATCAATCCAAGCATGGAATAAAAGGTCCATGTGTTTGGTGGTAGATTGCAATCAACTCCTACATTTGGTGAATGATGATGCAACCACGGTATGGGAAATAGATGAAATAGTGAATGATGATGCAACCACAATATGGGCAATAGATGAAATAGACATCAATGATGTTCTCTAATTTCTTTATCAAGTCATGATTTTGACAATAGTAATAGATTGCAATAGAGTTTAATATCTAATATAACATAGGATATAAATAAGAAATTCCTTTGTTAGTTACTAATTCATGTAGTTGGATTAATTGTACTTGTATGCAAATATAACGACTTCAATTCACCTTTTATGATTTGGTCACTACAATATGTGGTCTTGTAGGCATTGATAACACATCACCATGAAGTGAATATAAACATTCCACCATCTTATAACATTCTTGATTTGGTTCAAAGTGTAATTTGTCATCCAATGTATTCCTATATGAACTTGATTAATGATGTGCCAATATGAAAAGAATACAAAAAAAAAAATGGGAAAAAAGTTTACATCCAAATTTTTTTTTTTAGAATTCAAGTTGTTATTGTTTTTGTTTCAACCATGAAATTTATTTTGGTTTCGTTGAGTCCAAGAGATTTGGACACACGCACAATAAATTTTGAATATATCGTTCATAAACATTAAAGTGTTTGGACTTAAAAAAACATCTATAAAATTATTTTTACGTTGTAATGTTATCCAACAACGTCTAAAAGTTTTTATTCATAATTTTATTTTGTGTTTTACATTATATTCTTAAATTTTCATTGGTGTCTGTGTGTGTGTGTTTGTGTGTGTGTGGACCCTACAAATCAAAATATTCACCAACACAACTCATCCTAACAATGGAAAGAAACGTAGAACCAATGTTTCCATTCAAGATTTGATTAAATCAAATAGTGCATCAATGAGACACATCATTCGAGATATGAAAAATAAACGATGACATAAATTACAAGCGTTGATCATGATATGATCATAACAAATAAGTTTTCAATGAGAAACATCGTTCAAATAGAATATATCTAAACACAAAAGAGGTGTATATCTTCAATTACATTTGGTAGAGACCTAGGGGGTCTTTCAATTACTAGGGATTGGGATCCCTAAGGTTTGATTTGTTGTATTTTCCTATGTTTTATTGGTTTCTAGGAGAGAGACATAGGACATGATTTGATAATGAGAGTGAGGATTGAATTGTAAAATGTTCTTGAATGTGTGAGAACATGAGAGGAGTTGAGAGATCTTAGAATAGTTGTAGATCTCATGAGAAGTTTGTGGATTTTCTTGAATGATTTTTGGATCTACAGATCCTAGGATATTGATTAAGATTGTTAGTTGAGAGGTTTGTGGATCTGGAACAGAATTGGTTTCAAGATCCTCTTGTACAAATTATTGTAAGCCTTGAGGGCATGGATGTGGCCATTAGGGAAGAAATCGGGCCATAATAGAGTGGCCAAATGAATGTATATTAGAAAATAGAGTATGGCCAATTAAGTGGAAATTAGGCCAGGAAGGTGGCCATCCAGAGTGAGATGAGGCCAAGAGAGAGAAAAGAGACCTATTGAGTGTAATTTAGGTCTGAGAAGGCATTGAAGCCTTATGTAAATTCATGTATAGTAAGTGTGCATATGGGTAATTGAAGAAAAAGACACTATGTTTATAGTGTTTCCCAAGAAATATATGTTCATTTTGTGTGAGTAATCTATGTTACTTTGAATGTTACGTCTCTATGGAATTAGGTATTGACAGTGTCTGCATATCTTTAAAATTGATGTTTTAAGACCTCAGGGTTTTGTTTTCGGTTCGGGGAAGAGAAGTCTCAGGGGAACAGAACCTATGAAGGATATAATTAATGTGATCATCGATCACTATGAAGGATCAATGATCATGTTTCTATTGCAGGTGGGTAACCATCACGATCGATTTGAGTGTGAGTTTAGAAAGCTATAGGATCCATTAGATCATTCCATCAGTGAATGATAGCTGCCAAATCATGGTAGTGGAAGTTGTTGGATCTTGATCCATTCATAGTTTGTAGATCCCTATCGGGATTCATCGTAATCATCGGATCATGAGATCAGTGCAGAGGAGGTATCAGGTCCTTTGAAAAAATCTAGAGAAGGTTGTACCATTAGATCAGAGGTCAAGTGAACAAGAGTCATTCGATGTAGTTGAAAATCCACAGAGTAATCTCAATCATTGGGTAAACCCTTGATTAAGTCCTAACCATGGATCGAGAGTAGAGAATATTTGTACGATGAGAAGATCTGGTCATCCGTCAAAAGGGAGATCAATGGTGGAGAAGTAAAGTGCAAATCAAAGTTGCACGGGTATTAATTTCCTGGAGGGTGCACGCTATTAATCTAGACCGTCGGTTGGTTTAGTGGTGTGTCATCCCAATATTAATGAATGCAATGGAATTTTGTTAACGCGCCACCCTGTTGGAGTAGCATGAGCCGTCCATATCACAGGATGATTAAAACATGATCATTGATTAAGATATTCGAGGACTTATGAGTTAAACACCCACCGAAATAGCACCTGGTCATAGGTTATAGTCATACAGAGAGGTGAAGGGGATAAGGATAAAGATATAATCTCAAGGTCATAACCCTTGATCGTATGGATGATTGGCACTAAGGAAGTTAACGCTAAAGGTTAAGTTCTTGGTTATGATAGTTGGTCATAGAAAGAAGGCGTCAGGAGGAAGTGCTACAGGAAAGGGTGCTCGAGAGGATAAGTGCTCGATCATAGCCATTGATCACATGGTTGAAGGACAAGAGCTCGGACTTAGAGTTGTTATATATACGTCAATCACCTTTTGGGGTTGGGTTATGGTCCTAGCCCTTGGCCATGAGAAATAAGGTAAGCGTATGAGGGCTTAACCTATTACATGTTTTTAGATAGATCCTTGGACACCCCTTTGTGGGTTTAAGGAGAAGCATGGGTGAGAAAAGGTTTATTAACTGTGGGTAAGGCATGGGATATGCTATCAAGTGGTATCAGAGCGTGCAATTCTCTTTGAAATTGGAAAAGGTAATCAAATAAAATTGTTTTCTCAGTTGATGATTGCAAAGAAAGTGTACATAAATCAAGAGAGGAAGTTAAAAAAAAAATACATTGCAACCATTAGAGGATTTAAAGCAGAGATTATTGCAGTTGTAGCAGAGAAATTAAGGTGATGCGGGTCTGCAATAGAATATTGTAGCAGGCAAAGGATTGGAATGTTCAAAGTAGGTGTGTTGGTGCAGAGGCAATTAAACAGAGAAAGTTGAATTGAATCAATTGAAGTGAATAGAGGACAGCATGTACAAGGAAGTACATGAGAGGATTTTAGAAGCATTGTGAGAGAAAATTTTCAATTCAAGGCAAGGAGTGGATCAACAAAATCATGAGGATATCTTGAAGTTATTGATGATATTTTTTTATGTTAACTCTAGTTTTGAGATTATGTTTGCAGGTTAGAGAAGACAAGGAAAGGATTTGATAGAAGCTATGACAACCATGACAGTTGTGACAAAGAAGAAATTGTTTTCTTAAATGAATGCATGAGGAGAGAATATGAGCTCTTGAAGGAGAAGTGTGGCAAGAAACTTGAAGAACTCCAGCTGAGGTTGGATGAAGAGGACAAGTTAAAAGTTATCATAGGAAGAAAGTGGAAATTGCAGAATCTAAGAGGAGTCGAGGTTGATCAAGGAGGTTCTAAGAGAGAGATAACCATAGGAGAATACCAGAGGACTAGGCTATGGAGAATCTTAGTAAGGTATTGGGTAGCATGAAATGGAGATAAATTGTTACAAAGGCTTGAGTGCAGTCTACAAGTGGACAAGGTAAAGTTCACAAAGGAGAGGAAGACAATGGCTATTGATGGTAATTGCATAGGTTCATAGAGAAGACACATCAGAGGAGATAAATATGCCAAAGTAGATGGCATAAAGAAGAAGATGATTCAAGGAGAGCTTGACAAAGAAATGGTTGAGATAAGAGTACAACCCAGTCACATAAGACAGTTGCTATAGAGGGAGATCAAAGAGAACCGGAGACAAGGATGGAGCATGAAAAAGAGGGTCAAGTGGCCAGTAATGGAGTTATATGAAGAGAAGTTGAGGGAAATATTGGAGAATCTGAAGAAAAGAATGAATGCTTGGATGCAAAAAGAGAAACTCAGAGAAGATGAGTTCAAATGGAGGTCATTGAATGAGGAGGAAGTTCACTATTGTGAACCAGAGCAAGGAGACATCCTTGGAGAGGATGATGTTGAGATGAGACCCGTTGAGAATCTCACGAATTGATTAAAGAGTGAGATGTTTGACAACTGAGAGGGGGGGGTGAATCAGTTGTTATTGTGCTTAAACAATTATTCCCATTTTAAACTCTTTACAAAACACTCAATAAAGATCACAATAATGCAGGGAAGTAAGAAATAAAATATTCAACATCAATCACACACATGAAATATGCAGAGACAGATATTTTCTGAGGAAACACATAAAGGGAAAAACCTCTTCTTCTTGATATGATAAGTATCTTTATTTTCTGTACATTATCATTCTTATGATCTCCAACTCCTCTTGAGGATACAACCTATGTTTTACAAGAAGAAACTTGTTGCTAGCACCAACTCTCTGGTTTCTCTAGCACCCACTAGAAGGAAGCACCAACTCCCTGGGTTTTCCAGCACCAACTGGATGGAAGCACCAACTTCTAATCACATAGGCACCATCCTATATAACATAGAACAATAGTTATCCCTTGCACCACTCTACCACCCTGGTTTTTTCTGGCTGCAACCAGATGGAAGATACAACTCCCTGTGTTCAAGCACCCACTTCAAGATCTGAGGACAACAGTCCTCCCTAGCACCTCCCTACCACCCTGATTATAAAAACTTCGTTACTGAAACTTATTAAAGTGATACAGTGTTTTTCAAAGGCTTACCAGTCTCATCACTTTCCTGCTACACTATTCTGCTCTGCCTGTGCACCTCGACTTTCTCTTCCTCTCTCAAATATACATTTTCGTTCTATGTCTTTATTCTGCACTTTATTCTCTGTGTATTATTTCCATTCTATGCGCTACGCCTCTTCTGTTCGTTTTAACTGCTACACACAACATGCTTCTACACACGTGAATAACTTTCAACAGAAGTAACTCTCTCTTCTTTGTTCTGCGTATATTTATCATGCCAAGTCCTCTGCCAGATCATACACCTAACTCTTCATTCTCTCTAGTGATCATGTTGAGTATGTTCTTCATCAATGGTCGTTATCCTGAGATTCTTTGGCTTCTCTGGCAATTAAAGTCTTCGACGTTTTTCCATCCGTCAATTGTCTCTATGATGAGTCTTCAACCTACTGGTATTTACCTCGAGACTCTTCATCTCCTCTAGCAATCACCGTGAAGCTCTTCAAATTCTCTGGCAGATGCAATCACTCCATTTCTGGAAATTACAATCAGTTTGTTCCGGCTGTTGAAGAGAGAACCTTTGTGTGCTCATCCCTTTGGTGCCTTTTCCCTTCCTGAGAGAAAATTCACAGCAGGCACTAGCTTTGCTTGCTAAGCCCCTTCCTTTTATGTGACCATCGGCGGTGACCAAACGCCTATTCAAAAGGCCCTTCCCAATCTCCCAAAATCTGAAGTGGAGCTTAGCGACGTGCTAGCTCCTCCCTCGATATTACCTTGGGTGATGATCTCATGTGACCACGCGATTGTGGGCGCGTCCAAAGGTGGTGTAGATCAAACTGCTTTTCACCCCGCAATTTACCTCCAGCTTCCATGTACCCTTTCTCCAAAATCATGGTTTCAATTGAGGCCTGTTCGCGAAACATTAAGACACTAGCATGTTTTGGCCCCACAATGCGACTGGACCATCGATCTTATGATCTTGACGGTGCTCCTGAGTGGATGGATCAGATTGGGCAGTTTATTTCACGGAAACAAATCAATGGTCAGATTGGATCCTTACACTCATTCGTTCATTGTTCAATCCGACGGCTAGGACTTAATCAAACATTGAGATGGATGGTTGTCAGAACTTCACCCTTCAGAACTTCAGGATTTTATCTTTTCAAACTTACACTATCCTTCCACTGTACTATGATCAATGGTTGAGAATACACCCGAAGTGATCTTTCATATCGAATGACTCATGTCCTTGATGAGGTGGTCTGCTGACATGGGTGAGACGTGTAGGAAGTGTAGTGGAGAGTGGAGGCAGAGCATGGTAGTGGAGTGTGACGTTGGAGTGCAGAGGTGGTATATATGAGTGGTTTGGTGTTTTACTCGGAGGGGAGGTCAGGCGGTGAGTGGTAATGAGCAAGGGGGGTCCGAGTTAACAGAAAGGTGACACATATGAGGGTCCCACAAGGAAAATACCACCAACTCGGACCCCCCCCCCACGGTTAAAGGTAGAAAGCTCAGGGGGGTCTAATATGCCCTGTTGACTGTAGATATGAGTCCCCAATTCTCGTCCGCTGAGACTAGCGCGCCCTTTACCCAACTTATCATGTCCTTCCACTTTAGAATGATCTGACAGTTTCGATCTTCTTCGGATGATCCAACGGTTGAGAACGTATTTCGGTTCTCTGGATCTCCGAACTTCGGAGAATTTCAAATATCAAACTGAATTCTTGAAGTGATATTTTTCCGGAGAGTAACCTCCTCACATATTTGTACCTGAAATGAATGACGCTCATTGGATCGGGATCTTATATCAATGACCCGATCTTCCTGCGATGCAACTCTTCTATCTTATCTTGTCCTTCCACTTAGAATGATCCAACGGCTGAAAAAAATTCATGTTTTCTCTGACGAATGATGGGTATTCGAATAATCAAATTCTCAACTCTTTAGCCCTATTTAACTTACCCTTCAATTAATTTGATCCGACGTTCGATGGATATTCGGGTGATCATGATCTCAAATGTTAGCCCTTGCTTATCCTGTACTTCCACTAATTCAATTCGATGGTCATCGCATTTTCTCCAAATCCGATGGTCCACATTCATTTCAAATTTTGGGCTTGGGGTAATTCAACTTTCAATTTGCCAATTCTTCTGAAGTGAGATTCCCCGAAGGGTAACCTCCTTGCAAATCCACTGGATCTAACGGTTGTTGGTATTTTGGATCAGTGATCCAACGACCATTGTCGCTCTTCCTCCTAAGCTTTTGATCTCTCTGACTTATAAGATTTCCTAAGTGTTCACGAGTCTCAACCTTTGCTCCTCCTGTGATTATGTCTCTTGGACCTCGTCTGCAATTCTGGAAACTGCTATCTCTTCTTAGATTTCTTGTTTCTGCATATTATTTGCTTCTCCTCCTGAGCTTATGATTTTCCTGTAAAAAAATCGGTGTTGTTGTTATTTCCATCAATGACAAGAACATGCTTTCCTGTAAAACATGCCAACAATCTCCCCCTTTGGCATTGATGCAAACCCTAAAAGGTTGTTGCTTGGACCTCCAACTGTAGCATCTAGACCACTCCTTTTCTCCCCCTTTAACATCAATGTCAAAGAAAACATGATCCCCCTAATTTGTTGCAGTACTTTGCGGAGGTATCAAATATTCAACCAACACATACTCCCCCTGACAGGATGGACTCTCTTAGGTTGATAATGGGGTCACACCCAACTTCTGGTGTAGATACTCAAACTGAGATTTTGCAAGTGGTTTAGTGAAGATATCAACAATTTGATCTTTGGATGGAATATAATGCAAAGAAACAACAGTTTTGGTCACCTATTCTCTCAAGAAGTGATACTTGATGGGTATATGCTTTGTATTGGAGTGAAATATGTTCGACAACACAGGTATTCCAACAGAGGATGAACACCTTCGGTAACCACTCACATAATCAGATCAAAGATCAACACACCGATGTTTTCACGTGGTAAAACCCCTACGGGGAAACATCCATAGCCCCAGCCAATGCGACCACTTGGAGCAGTTTATTAATGCAAAGAAAAATATTACAGAGAGATTTTACAAGAGAGTTTCTCACAATCAATCATCGGCAAATGACCCTACATGCTCTTTAAATAGAGATCATGGACCAATTGGGTGTTAAGCCACGGATCAATGGTCATTAAGATCGAGGAGAGTATGAACGGTCGGATCACTCTATGTCGGAAACATATCGTGACCGTCGGATTTCCTGACTACAAATGCATACTAATGCATACTAAAGAAACACACTAGAAAACACACTTTTGCCTAACGACACAATAGACCAAGTAGATATTAATTAACTCCTAAGTGTCTAAATATCCTAAAATCCCCCCTTAAGAACAACTTGAGATAGGATTGAAGGATTTACAATAGTGACACAATAGGAGAAGGAAGGAGGCATTAGAGCCTATCCCCCTTTAATGAAAACTTGTTGAACTCCTAACATAGATATAAGTTTGGAAAACTTCACTTCTGTAAGAGACTTTGTGAAAATGTATGCAACTTGATCTTCTGTAGGGAAAAAGAGCACTTCAATAACTTGATCATGAATGATCTTTATGATGAAGTGCATGTGCAGCCCGATGTGTTTGCTACACTGATGTTGAACTGAGTCTTTGGCGAGCTTGATGGCACTCTGAGTGTCACACCAAAGGCTGGTCACATGCTGGTGCTAGAATCCAAACTCTGAAAGGATCTGTCGAATCCACAGGGCTTCCTGACTTGCATTTACCACTGCGCAGTACTCTGCTTCTATTGAAGAAAGTGCAATAGCCTGTTTTTTCTTATAGGCCCAAGTGGAAAGTCCTGAACAAAGGCTGAAAACATAACCTGTAGTAGACTTCTGATCATTAGGGTCGTCGGCCCAATCTGAATCAATGAAACCAACCAATAAAAGAGTCACCCATGAACTGTAATGTATCTTGAACTGAAATGTACCATGAACATAGTGAAGTATCCTTTTAGCTTCTTTCCAATGGCTTTCATGGGGTGTTTGCATATACCGGGCAACAAGACCAATAGCAAAGGAAAGATCAGCACGGGTATGTGTCAAGTATAAGAGGATACCAACTAACTGATGGTACAGGGTGGCATCAACTTTAGGAGAAGTACAGGTGGCA
The DNA here is from genome assembly GCA_009831015.1 of Picea engelmannii. NCBI lineage: Eukaryota > Viridiplantae > Streptophyta > Pinopsida > Pinales > Pinaceae > Picea > Picea engelmannii. Next base: position 458,735 of record ML780766.1, on the reverse strand, counting down.
GTAAGCTTGAATCCAGATTGGAAGGGAGAAAGGGTTGGTTTACAATCATCCATGTGAAAGCGACGAAGAAGGTCACAAGAATACTTAGACCAAGAAAGAAAAATTCCTTCATTGGTTTGAAAAACTTGGAGGCCAAGGAAATAGTGAAAAAATCCTAAGTCTGTCATTTCAAATTTCTTCTTAAGGTTGGTTTTCACATGGTTTAAAAGTTTTGAGTCACTACCAATAAGGATAAGGTCATCAACATAAAGGAGAAGGATTATGAGATGGATTCCTACTTTCTTGGTATAGACATTAGGATCAGAATGGCATCTAGAGAATCCAATGGCAATAAGAAAGGTGTCCATTTTGGCATACCAAGCTCGAGAAGCTTGCTTGAGACCATAAAGATATTTCTTAAGGAAACAAACAAGGCTAGAGTCATTCTAGACATAGCCAGAAGGTTGTTCCATGTATATTTAGTCTTGCAAATCTCCATGCAAGAAGGTGGATTTAACATCCATCTGATGGACCTCCCATTTATGTGAGGCAGCAAGGGCAAGAACAAGGCGGATGGAATTCATTTTGGCTACAGGGGAAAAGGCTTCATGATAGTCAATTCCTTCAACTTGGGAAAATCCTTTGGCAACTAAACGATCCTTGTGTCTTTCAACACTTCCATCTGATGCATACTTATTTCTGTAGACCCATTTACATCTAACAAGTTTTCTTCCTTTTGGAAGAGGTACAATATCCCAAGTATCGTTTTCCATTAAATAATGATACTCTTGATTCATTGATGTATCCCAATCTGGATGACCTGAAGCTTTTGCAAATGTCTTTGGATCATGATTTTCTGAAACTTGAGCCAAAAGAGAAGAGGCTCGTTGGAACTGTGAACGTGTCTGACGTTGATCTAAAGGATCACCAGCTGCTTCTCATGTTGAACGGACCCATCTAGGAAGCGGTGGAGCTGGTGTTGGTTAAGGTTCAAAGGACTCATCTGGAGGAGGGTGAACAAGTGGAGGTGGATTTTCATCCTCACTGTCATCATCTGAAGAAGAAACCAGATCATAAGAAGGCACAAACGTCAAAGATGGATCGCAGGCCGAAGAAGGAACAACCATCGAATTAGGCTCGCAGGCCAAAGAAGGCACAAATGTTGAATTAGGCTGGCAGGCCAAGAGATTTTCATCAAATTCAACAGCTCTTCTAATAATAATTTCATTACAATGTGATTGAAGAAGTCTGTAACCTTTGACATCTTCAGAATAACTAACAAATATACACTTTTCACTTTTAGGATGCAATGCTTTCCTTTTCTCATCAGGAAAGTGAGCCCATGCTATACTGCCAAATACACGGAAGTGACTTACATCTGGTTTAATTTTAGTCCAAGTTTCTTTTGGTGTTATATTTTTAAGAGCCTTTGTGGGAGTGTGATTTACTATGTAATTTTCATAGTTGATGGCTTCTGCCCAATACTTTAGACTTAATCCCTTAGATTGGATCATACAATTAGCAATTTCTTTTAATGTGTGGTGTATATGGAACAGTGTGTTGCATTTGGATTCCCTGTGTAGTGCAGTAATTTGTAAAATAATTGTTCACATATTCGCCTCCATTATCTGTTCTTAACCTTTGAATTTGATGTCCAGATTGCTTTTCTACAAGGGCCTTGTAGGTCAAAAACTTGTCAAAAACTTCGCTCTTAAGTTTTAAGAAGTAACCCAAGTATGTCTGGAAAAGTCATCAATGAAAGTTAAGAAATACTTGCACCCAGAAAAAAAAGGAGAAGAAAGTGGACCACAAAAATCACTGTGAACAAGTTGCAAAGGACCCGAGGCGTGCCAAGAGGCATGTTTTTCAAAATTGTCCCGATGATGTTTGTCGAGAACACAACTGGCACAAACACCATCTCTGCATGAAACAAGAGGAAGACTAGTCACGATCTTTTGATTACATAGTTGTTGCAATGAGCGATAGTTTAGATGACCAAACCGTGCATGCCAAAGTTTGCTCAAGTAATCGCTATGAGCAATAAAAACTGATGAAAAAGATGATGAACCAAAGTTGTCAAACTTGTACAACTTGGTAATATCATCAGCAATTCCAGTTGCAAGAACATGATTAGTATCTTTTAGATCCTTGATTACAACTTGGTGAGGTGAAAACTCTACGGTTTTACCTTCACCTGAATGAGTGATTTGATATACTGATAGAAGGTTACAAGAAAGACTTGGAACACATAATACATCATTGAAATGGCCATTTTCCACTTGTATTGTTCTATATCCTTCAACACTAAGAGATCTATCATCACCAACAAATATTTTCTTGGTGTTACATTCATTTATAGTAGAAAATATGTCTCTATCCTTAGCCATATGATAAGATGCTCCAAAATCAATAAGTCATTTATCAGAAGTAGAAGTAGAAGGTGTATTGAAGGAGAAACTAGAAGCAAAAAGTGCATGTCCATGAGAAGAAGAAGAAGAATCAATACTGATGTTGTGCTTCTTCATCGCTGCCATCTTCTTGAAACATTTGGACTCATCATGACCATCTTTATCACAAAAGTTGCAATGTCTGTTAATATTCTTATTTTTATATTTTGCTCCTTTGTCACCATTAGGAGATGAAGTTGTCTGAGTGGGTTTGGGACCCTTATGTTTCTTGTTGTTGTAGCAAGGATGTTGCTTCTTGGGATACTTGGGTTTATCTTTTTGTTGGGCAACTAAGGCTTTGTTGGAGGTACCTCCAGTGTTGATCACTCCAAGTTGTACAAGCTTATCTTCCTCTCTAATCGAAGAAGCACAAAAGGACTCAAGAGTGGGTTTTTCATAAGCTTTCCCTAGAGCCTCTCTCATGGAATAAAAGGTAGATACAAACACAGAATATGCACTACCTATCTTAGAAAGAATAAGATAGATGCAATGCTCTTCCTCCATTTTTATCTTACATTCTTCACATAAAATTTTGAGTGTTTTAAACCTAGATAGATAGTCTCCAAGGCAAGAAAAATCACTTGGACTCAACATCAGTATTTGATTTTCTAATTGTTTTTCTCAAATAATATTGAGTTTACCAAACACAGATTCAATCTTGTCCCAAGCTTCTTCAGGGTCATCAATTTCTTGGAGGTGGTATCTTAAATCAGGAGAAATGGACATTCTGATTAGTCCACATGCTTCATCACTCCTATTAGCCCATTTGTCTTTCTTATCATCATCAGTGGGTTCTTTTTCCTTTCCCAAGGTAATCTGGTACAAGCCTTTACTTCTTAATAAATCTTCCATATGAGATTTCCAATGGAAGTAGTTGTTGTTGGTAAGCAAGACATTACTTGTAGAAGCCATATTAAATATGCAGATACTGTGGATTTAAAAACTGAAACTGATGATCTGGATGGAAAGATCTCAAAACGTTATGAGGTTTAAAAAAAACAACACTAAAAACAGACTTCCGATGTGAGAGTTATGCCCTTTTAAAAAAAGACATAAATGGTAACCAACTAACCACGTGATAGTGTAAGTTGCTTTATGAAGTGACCCACTTTTATAAAGAGAAGTGGGGATCACTTTTACAATGGAGTTACTTTATAACAGAAAAGCTACATGCAAAATAAATAACTCTAAGATAAAATATTAAAGCTACTTATAGTGATTCACTTTTATACTTGAAGTGAAATACACTTTACGATTTTAGCATGAAATTTTTCAAAAAAGTAACAAAAGAGAGACTTGAACTCAAGACCTCTTACTTAATAAGGCAAGTTTTAACCAAATGGTCTAGCAAAACATATTGTAATGTTCAAAAGGAGGATTGGGGTTGTTTTTATTGTTGTTGTTGTTGTTGTTATTGTTGTTGTTGTTGATGGCCTTGGAGAGCGTGCTAAAAAAAAACTATTTTTACACAAGAAAAAAAAATTGCTTCTCGATGACAACAAGGGTTAGATCTCGGTTAGCTTACCCGGAAGATGCACATTTTCTTATCTATTTCTGATTTGTCGAGATTTCACAGGGTGCGGGGAAAAGAGCATACACAAATATAAAAGAGTAGCAACCCGGAAATATAAAAATACAAACCGAAATAAAACCAAAATAAAACTTTGCAGAAATTTTTAAAATGCGTATATAGGCTTTATACCTCCGGATCTGACTGTAATGGTCGTAACTTGGGTAAATGGAAACTTTTTCGAGTGAAACAAAAAGTATTCCTGAATGAAACGAGTTCTCTAGACGCAATGGAATATTCATCTCATCCCAAAAATATACGGAAATGCTATAAAATGGAGATGAGGAAACTCAGCTTCACGATCTTGATCTACAACAGGAGCGAGTCTTCAAATAGGCTATGATACCATGTTCAAAAACATAGGTGTTCCAACAGAGGACGAACACCTTCAGTAACCACTCACATAACCAGATCAAAGATCAAGACACTGATGTTTTCACATGGTAAAACCCCTACGGGGAAACATCCATGGCCCCAGCCAACGCGGCCACTTGGAGCAGTTTATTAATGCAAAGAAAAATATTATAGAGATATTTTACAAGAGAGTTTCTCACAATCGATCATTGGAAAATAACCCTCCATGCTCTTTAAATAGATATCATGGACCAATCGGGTGTTAAGCCACAAATCAATGGCCGTTAAGATCGAGGAGAGTATGAATCGTCGAATCACTCTATCTTGGGAACATATCGTGACCGTCGGATTTCCTAACTACAAATGCATACTAATGCATACTAAATAAACACACTAGAAAACACACTTTTACCTAACGACACAATAGACCAAGTAGATCTTAACTAACTCCTAAGTGTCTAAATATCCTAACAAAATACAGGATTCTTTGACACACTAATTGCACTAGTATTATCACAATGAATTAGGTTCGGTGTAGTATAATTTACCTCCAATTCTGCAAGTGTTTGAATCATCCATAATACTTGGGTACAGCAAGTGGCAGCTGCAATGTACTCAGCTTTTGTAGTCGATAAGGAAATGGAACCTTGCTTCTTGCTCAACCATACTACAAGAGAATCCCCTAAGAATAATGCACCTCCACTCGTGCTTTTCCTTTCATCCATGCAGTTAGCCCAATCAACATTTGAATAGACTGATAATTGAAAATTTTGATTCCTAGGATACCATAGGCCATAGTTCATTGTTCCTTTCAAATATTTGAATATTCTTTTGACGGCTATCAAATGACTCTGTTTAGGTGCATACTGATACCTTCCTACCATTCCAAAAGCATGCATTATGTCTCGACGAGATGTTGTGATGTACAACAGGCTACCTATCATAGACCTGTATGAACTCTGATCAACATTAGGTGAGTCATCATCCTTTCTTAGCTTGCATCCAGTGACCATAGGTGTGCTCACGGGTGTAGAATATTCCATTTGAAACCTTTTCAATATTTCTCTTAGATATTTCTCCTAAGAAAGAAATAGTCCTTCAGACCTCTGAGTAATTTACAGACAAAGAAAAAATGACAATTCCCCTATCATAGACATTTCAAATTCAAACTTCATGGCAAAAGTAAACCATTTTACCAGTGAAGCATTATTACTTTCGAAGATGATGTCATCTACATAGACCAACACAGTGAGAAAATCATTACCCTTTGTTTTGATATATATATATATATATAT